>VZQC01004221.1:2537030-2585942 GCA_009823505.1 Rhizomys pruinosus
CCCCCAGGGCTGGAGCACCCTGTCCCCTCAGCACACACCCCCAGGGCTGGAGAACCCTGTCCCTCAGCCCACACCCCCAGGGCTGGAGAACCCTGTCCCTCAGCACACACCCCCAGGGCTGGAGCACTCTGTCCCTCAGCACACACCCCCAGGGCTGGAGCACTCTGTCCCTCAGCACACACCCCCAGGGCTGGAGCACTCTGTCCCTCAGCACACACCCCCGGGGCTGGAGCACCCTGTCCCTCAGCACACACCCCCGGGGCTGGAGCACCTTGTCCCCTCAGCAGTTCACTTCCTCTTGCTCTTGGATTCTTAGTGTTTTGAAACTGGGTCTCGTGTAAACAAGACTAGCATCAAACTCATTATGTAGCCAAGGCTGGTCTTGAACTCCTGTTTGTGCATGTGTGAGTGTGTATAAGTGTGTATGTGTGTATGTATGAGTGTGTGTAAATATGTGTGTCTGTGTATGAGAATGTGTGTGAATGTGTTTCTTATGTGAGTGTGTATGAGTGAATATGTGAACCTGGGTATGAATGTTTGGGTCTATACGTGAGTGTGTATGGGTGTGTGTATGTGTGAGTAAATCTGTGTGTATGTGTTAGTCTGTGTGAGTGTGTCTGTATGTGAGTATGTGTGTGTCTATGTGTGTGTGAGTATTTGTGTGAGAGTGTGACTGTGTGTGAGAGTCTATCTGTGAGAGTGTGTGTGTCTATGTGTGTTGTGTGCTTCACTGTGTGGTATGTGTATCTGTGAGGTATGGTGGTGGTGGTGGTGGTGCTGCTGCTGCTGTGTGTGTGTGTGTGTGTGTGTGTGTGTAGATATGCATGTGGGTGTCTGAGGACAACTTGCAGAAGTGGGTTCTCTTCTACCTTTTAGATCCTGGGGATGGAACTGAAGTTGCCGGACTTGGCAGCAGACACCTTTACCCACTGAGCCATCTCAATATCACCTCCACCTTGTTTTTAAATTTTTTATTTATTTTTGCTTTATGTAATGAGTATTTAGCCTGCATGTGTATAAGCAGACTCATATCATGTGGATCCCCGGGAACTGGAGTTTGGGGCAGTTGTGAGGTGCCATGTGTGCCCAATGATTAGCCCAAGCTGGCTAGCCAGATAATCCTAAGGGTCCTCTTGTCTCCCAGTGCTGGGATTACAAACATTCACCACCACATCCAGATTTTCACATGGGTCCTGGGGTTTGAACCCAGGTCCTCACACTTGGGTATCGAGTGCTCTGCCAACTGAGCAGTCTCCCAAGGCCTCCTCCTGAATTTCTGTACTTCAGATCACATTTTGGTATATTCTGTTCAGAGGGCTGGAACTGACACCGAAGGCATATCTTAATCAGGCCTGCCTCCTGTGTATTAATCAAGATCTAATATATTCATATATATGTGTATATGACTATATTAGAGGGATTGCTGGACACAATTCCAAAATTTGAGAAGTGTACACATTCAGTTAGATATCACACAGGGCTAGTGAGCACACCTATAACCCCCCTGTGCCATAGTCAGTATGTTGAGGTCATAGGACAACTTTCAGGAGACAGTTCTCTCCTTCAGCCATGGGCTCTAGGGATCAAACTCAGGTCATCAGGCTTGGCAGCAAGTACTTTTACCCACTGTGCCATCAGGCTGGCTCCCAGTTATCATGGAGTCACCTGCACACCAGCGCTCTGTAGTCTGAGGATTTTCATGACTTTTGTGTTTATGTGCCCCAAATATCCAACATAGACAACTTAGGCAAGGTTCCTTGGACTCAGGGCTTGAGGAGGCTCCAAAGCCTTCCCTGTGCCTGCTCGTTCGCCCAGCCCTTACAGGTTCTACAGCCTCCAAATGGCACCGCCTAGTAGAGGCCAAGCTGGAAAAACATGAGAACTAGGAAAATGGGCAAGAAGCCCCAGCCTTAGCAGGAACTAGCGGCATCTGATCACTGCTGGGTGAGGGAGAGCTGGTCTTCTTTTTTGTCTATTGACTTTTTTTTTTAAACAGGATCTCCCTGTAGCCCCAGCTAGCCTGGAACTCACTCTGTAGAACAGGCTGGCCTTGAACTCACAGAGATCCGCCTGTCTCTGCCTCCCAAGTGCTAGGATTAAAGGTGTGCACCACCATGCCCGGCTTAAAGTCAGTTCTTAGCTGCCACGTGGGTGCTGGGAATCAAACCCGGGTCCTCTGCATGGAGCGGTCGGTGCTCTTAACCTCTGAGCCATCTCTCCAGCTGGAAAGCTGATCTTTTTAAAAAAAAAAAAAATTTTTTTTTATTTTATATTATTCCAACAATATGCATATATACCCTCCACCACATCAAGTAAATATTACAAATTCTGAAAATAAACTATAGGTCTAATTCCTAAACACATTTAGAGATTCACATTTTACAGTAAATTTGCTGCAGGTATAAAGACATGTAAACTTTACATTCTTTTTTTTTTTTTTTTTAAAAGGAATCATGTACTAGGTATCTTCCTCCATATATGGTAATTCCAATGTGTGAAATAGTGGTAGGACACTTCCTAGAGCCCATTTAGAGATTCACATTGTAATAGGCACAGTGGATGTTCAGATCAATGAAAATAATAAAAAGTTGCTCCAGTTTGCTCCAAATGGGGATTTGGTGTTAGCATCCCACAAATGGAGGGAAACCATAGCTTTTTTTTTTTTTCCTGGGACTGTGTTACCTTTCACTTAGCATAATGGCTTTGAGCTTCCACCTATTACCAGCAAAAGCTCATGATGTCCATCTTTCTTTACTGCTGGCATAGAACTACATTGTGTAGATGAACCACATTTTTTTTTTTTTTTTTTTTTTTTTTTTTTTTTTTTTTTTTTTTTTTTGATATGGGTCTGTATTTGATTTGTACAGAGCTTCAATAAAAATAGCTGTGCATTTTTCTTTGCGGTAGGATGCGTCCTTTGGATATATACCTGTCGGTGCGGGGGGGCAGTGATAGGGGGGGGACAGAATGGTATGACTGGGTCTAGGTGGTAGGCTCATTTTGAGTTTTTTACGGGTTTTCTTCACACTGGCTTTCCCACAGTGGTTTACCAGTTTACATCCACCAGCAGAGATGAGTGTTCCCGCTTTCCCCACAACCTCTTTCCAACATTTGGTGTCTTTGTTTTTCCAATGTCTTGGCTAGTCTTATTGGAGTGAGATGATACTTTATGTGGTTTTAATTTGTGCAATTTCCTTAATTATTAATGATGTTGAACAGTTCTTAAAATGTTCAAACCATCTTTTACTTCCTTACTGTGAAGTCTCTGTTTCGCTCTTACTCATCTTTTTTTTTCTTTTTTTTTTTTTGGTCTTTTCGAGACAGGGTCTCCCTGTAGTCCCAGCTGTCCTGGAACTCACTCTGTAGACCAGGCTGGCCTTGAACTCACAAAGATCCGCCTGCCTCTGCCTCCCAAGTGCTAGGATTAAAGGCGTGCGCCACCACGCCCGGCTGCTCCATCTTTTGAGTAGGTCATTTGTCTTCTTACTTCTTTGTTGTTGTTGTTGTTGTTGTTGTTGTTGTTGTCTTTTCAAGACAGAGTCTCCCTGTAACCCCAGCTGTCCTGGAACTCACTCTGTAGACCAGGCTGGCCTTGAACTCACAAAGATCCGCCTGCCTCTGCCTCCCAAGTGCTAGGATTAAAGGCATGTGCCACCACGCCCGGCTTACTTCTTTGTTTTTTAAGTAGCATATATATTCTGGATGTTAACGCTTTGTCTCATGTATCAGTGGTGAAGGTTTTCTCCCACTCTGTGGGGAGCTGATCTTCTTAAACAGAGTGACACTAGATAGGTTGACTAGACTCCAGTAGATGAACTCACACTGAGGACATCTGGGAACACAAACTTGACCCAATAGGACTTAACATATAAGACAGAGTGCATGAAATCTGGTGGGAAGGCTATGAGGGTGCAGATAGGGTGGGGATCTAAATATAATTACAGGCTGGAGAGATGGCCTAGCGGTTAAGAGCTCAGACTGCTCTTGCAGAGGACCCGGGTTCAATCCCCAGCACCCACATGGCAGCTGAGAACCGTCTTTAACTCCAGTTCCAGGGGAATCTGACGCCCTCTTCTGACCTCTGCAGCATTGCACGAAATAGGTGCACAGACCTGCATGCAGAGAGTACATTCATATGCATACAAAAAATAAATAAATATAATTACAACGTATTGTATTAAATGCAATATATATATATATATATGCATAAGCCTGCGGGCTGGAGAGATGGCTCAGCAGTTAACAGCACTGGTTGCTCTTGCAGTGAACCCAGGTTTGATTCCCAGCAACCACAGGCAGCTAACAACCATCAGTAACTCCAGTTCTATGGGATCCAATGGCCTTTACTGGCCTCTACAGGCATTGCATAACACAGGTGCACTTATATTCATGCAGCAAAACACTCATACACATAAAATAATTTTTTTAAGAAAAATAAAGCCGTGAACCTATAGGGAATATTTCACATCCAGTATAACAGCTCTATTTCCCAGGAAGTGCTGTTCTGGTACCTGTGGATTGGCTGATGCTCCTGTCAAAGTGTAACAGAGTCATCTGCTCTGTTGAAGGACTCCACCATCATCATGACCAACTCTGCCTTGTGGCTCTGGCCTGCTGTCCCTCCTGTCTCTCTGAGTCCTGCCAGGGCATCCTCCCAAATGACAGGAATAGTGAGCAGGCCCCACTGTACAGAGACCATGCTGGGCCCCCAGTCAGGAGCAAGCAGGGCATCGTGGGAGCTGAGTTCCCATACCCAAGCCATATGACCCTGCACCTGACCCGAGGCAATAATCAATAAAGATGGCTTGAAAGACAGGTGGACATGGTGGTTTACATCTTTCTTCCCAGAACTCAGGAAGAGGAGGCAGGAATATCAGGAGTTTAAGACCACCCTCAGCTACATAAAGAGCTCAAGACCAGTCCATGCTACATGACACCCTGTCTCAAAAGTAAATAAAATTAATACACTCTTATGTCACTTAGTGAAGTAATGTGATCTTGGCTTTGCTTTGCATTGTTGCTGTTTGTTTGTTTGTTTGTGAAGACAGAGCTCCTTAAGTAATGATAGAAGGTTCAAAAAAATAGTATCCTTGGCTGCACAGTAAGTTTGAGGCCAGCCTGAGATCTGTGAGACTGTGTCAAAAAAAAGGAAGCATAAGAAAGAAAGAAAGAAAGAAAGAAAGAAAGAAAGAAAGAAAGAAAGAAAGAAAGAAAGAAAGAAAGAAAGAAAGAAGAGAAGAGAGGAGAGGAAGGGAGGGGAGGGGAGGGGAACGGAAGGGAGAGGAGAAGAGAGGAGAGAGGAGGGTTTATAGAGTTTGGTCTATGGTGGTTTGAGACATGCATTAGGGATATTAGAATAGAATCTCCACAGGACAGGGGATCCACAGTAATGGCCGAGGCTGAGGTACATGAGGGAGATTGACCTTAGGGGCTGATGGAGGGAATGACTTCGTGGCGTGCCAACACACAGTTCCCATAGTGATGCTGACAAACATGGCCTTACTAGATGCAAATTATCCTTTGATAAATTTCTAGGGAAAGCCGGACATGATTATTCACACCTGTAATCCCAGCACTTGGGAGATGGAGGCAGGAGGGGCAGCTCTAGGTCAGCCTGGCTATATGAGGAAAAAAAATAAACAGACTCAGTGGCTCAAAGGTAGAATATTTGGCTGGCATGTAATAGGTTCTGGGTTCAATTCCTAGCACTGAAAAAACATAAATGAAAAATAACAATTTGGGGGGGCTGGAGAGATGGCCTAGTGGTTAAGACCGCCAACTGCTCTTGCACAGGACCTGGGTTCAATCCCTAGCACCCACATGGCAGCTGAGAACCGTTTTAAACTCCAGTTCCAGGGGAATCTGACACCCTCTTCTGACCTCCGTGGCATTGTACAACAGGGGTGCACAAATCTACATGCAGACAGCACATTCATACACATAAAAATAAATAAAATAAAATAAAAAAGTTAAAACTGTTGCTGGGTGTGGTAGCACACTTCTTTAATCCCAGCACTCAGGAGGCAGAGGCAGGTGGATCTCTATGAATTCAAGGCCAGCCTGGTCTAAATAGCGAGTTCCAGGTCAGCTGGAACTAAAGGGAGACCTTGTCTCAAAAAGACAAAAAAATAAATAAATAAAAATAAAAATTTGGGCCATGAGATGGCTCAATGAATAAAGGTGATTGCCTGCAGGCCCAAAGATCTTAGTTCAACCCCAGGACCCTCACAGTAGAAGGGCAGAACTGGCTCCCACGGGTCTCTCTGTCTCTCTCTCTCTCCCTACACACACACACACACACACAGAGTAATAATAGTAATAATAATAAAAAGAACAAAAGAAAAAACTTGGGAAATAATCGCAACCCAGGCAGACATCAGTGAAGTGAGAAACTGTGACTCTGCAGTCAGAATTCCCTGGGTGGGACGGGCGAGAGGGAAACCCTGCTGACTCCCAGCTGACTTTCCACTATCCTGGAGAAGTCCCCCCCACTGGCATACAGGGTTCTGAAAACTTCCCTATCCAGGTAGACAGCAGATACCCCAACTCCATCTCTGGCTGGGCAGCCCAGCTGGTGGTAGAGCCTGGCTCTGGTGCCCTACAGCACAGCACAGCCTCCTCTGTCCCCAGAAGTCCCCTTGTCCCTGAGGAAGCAGGGGCCACCCAGGCAGTGTTGTGGTAGCCACTGGCCCCATTCAAGAGGTCCCAGGAGCCCATGTGGCTCACTGAGACATCCACTTCCACCTGCAAGCCTTGGTGCTGTTCTTGAGTTCATTCATTCATTTATCCTAACAGTTATCGATTCCATCCGTCATTCACTCATTGATCACCCACCCACCCTACCCATTCACTGATTCATCTTTTCATCCTGCCCACTCATCCATCCACTGCTTCATTATCCATTTACTCACTCATTCCATCCACACATTCACTTGATTCCTCCAGTCTTCCCATACACCCACCAACTCATTCATCTGTCACTTCCAGCCCATTATTCATTGGTTTATTTACACAGCAAATATTTATCAAGGACTTATGATGTGCCAGCTGCAGCAGAGAGCACACCAAAGCCACTAGACTGGCATGAGAATCAGAAAGTCAGAGATCGTCAGGGCAAGCAACACAGAACTGACTGAACTTACTTATCAAATTTGCCTAACAAGGAATTCTCATCTTGGACTTAACATGTCCCATCATCAGCCTGTGATTGACTATACTGGGATAATTAGAAAATTCAAGCCGGGTGTGGTGGTGCACGCCTTTAATCCTAGTACTGCGGAGGCAGAGGCAGGCGGATCTCTGTGAGTTCAAGACCAGCCTGGTCTACAGAGTTCCAGGACAGCTGGAACTACAGGGAGACCCTGTCTTGAAAAGACAAAAAAAAAAAAAATTCAAATAGATTAATATAAAACAATGGGGCTGGAGAGATGGATCAATGGTTAAGAACACTGACTGCTCTTGAAGAAGACCTGAGCTTGATTCCCAGAACTCACATGACAGCTAACAACCATCCCTAACTCCAGTTCCAGGGGATCTGAGACCCTCTTCTGACTTCTAAGGATATTGCATGACACAGGTGCACTTACACACATGCAGACAATACACTCATACACTGAAAATAAAATTAATAAATAAAATATTTTTAAAAACCAAATAAGCAAACAGAAATGATATGGCTATGAAGGGCTCTTCCCAATAATGAAGTTTTTTGTACTGAAGCTTTCTCAGTGTGACTCAGGGAAGGAGGCAGGCAGTGAAGGTGAGGGCCGAGAACATTCCTGAACTCTCTGACTAGACACATGTACGGAACTATCCTCTTAGCCAGACAGACCACATCTTCAGGAACTCATCTGTTTCCACTTGCAAAATATCAAAATATTATCACACAGCTAGGCTTGTTCTCTGTTGACCTCCATTATAGAAGGAAGGGTGGGAGGGCCACAAGACCCTCACCTGAGCATCCAGCCGCCCCAATTGCACATGGCCTTGGGGAGGGGCTAGAGTATTCAGGCTGGGAAAGGCTACGGCTCCTTTGCACATCCATGGGGGAGCCGCCATCCGTACTGGGTATGTGATATCCAGTGTGACTGTTCTAAGGTCTACTTACTTCTATAAGTAAACCCAACAAATACAGGCTCCCAGAGTGAACTTTGGTAAACTTGTACCTCTGTTTATTTGGGGGACCTTGGGGTGGACATGATTTACATCAACCCCAGGGAAGGAACTTTAGCAGCAACACTGGATAAGCTAAATTTACAAGATAGATGCCCTCCTTCCCCCCTCCCTCCTTCCCTCCTTCCCTCCCTCTCTCTTTCCCTCTCTCCTTCCCTCCCTCCTTCCCTCCTTCCCTCCCTCCTTCCCTCCTTCCCTCCCTCCTTCCCTCCTTCCCTTCCTCCTTCCCTCCCTCCTTCCCTTCCTCCTTCCCTCCCTCCTTCCCTCCTTCCCTCCCTCCTTCTCTCCTTCCCTCCCTCTCTCCCTTTCTTTTTCTTTTGGCTGGGGTAGGGGAGTTGGTGATGCTGCCAGGGAACAAACCCAGGGCAGAAGCAAATGCCTTGAGTGAGTACCTAGCCCTCTAGATTTTTCTTAAAAGCATTAAACCAATTTTTCTGCAGCAACTTTTTTGTTTTGTTTTGTTTGTTTTCAGTTTTGTTTGTTTGACACAGGGTCCCCTTGTAGCTACAGCTAGCTAAGAACTTACTAAAGTAAACCAAACTTGCTTAGATCTCACAGAGATCTGCTTCTCTGCCTCTCCTCTGCCTCTCCTCTGCCTCTCTTTTGCCTCTTTGTTTCCGCCACCTGAGTGCTGAGATTAAAGGCATGGACTACTATGCTGGGTTTGTAGCAGTATTTGTTTTAGAGGAAAATTTGTGTCGTATTACCCAGAAAGCATAATCTTACCATGTGTTTTTTTTTAATTTTTTTAAATTTATTTTTGTATGTGTATGAATGTACTGTCTGCATATAGGTCTGTGCACCCGTGTTATGCAATGCCGCGGAGGTCAGAAGAGGGTCTCGGATTCCCCTGGAACTGGAGTTCTCCTGGAATTGGAGTTACAGACGGTTCTTAGCAACCATGTGAGTGCTGGGGATCGAACCCGGGTCCTCTGCAAGACCCAAGTGCCATCTCCCTTCTCTATCGCGCCACTGTACAGCTCTGCTTCTCGCCCACCCCCCACTACTCCCATATTGCCACACCTCCCCTTCATTTCCCTGCAGTTCCTCTCTCCCCCCTGATCCTCTTCCCTCATGTCCCTCCCTCCATCCTCTCTCCTCCCACTTTCCCCGCCTCTGAGCCCAGCTTTCCTTGTGCATACAGGAATCAAACCTATGGGCCTCACATCTTTTTTTTCTTTGTTTTTTTTTTTGGTTCCTTTCGTACAGGGTCTCCCTGTTAGCCCAGCTGTCCTTGGTAACTCACCTTCCTGTAGCCAGGCTTGGCTTCTATTTATTCTTCTTCGAACTCACAAACGATTTCCGCCTCCTTCTTGCCCCTCCCAAGTTTTGTTCTTTAGGACTTAAAGGCTTTGCCCCCACACACGCTCGGCTTTCAGGCCTCACATTTGCCTCAGCCAAGCCTTCTGCTATCTGGGACAAGCTCCCCAGCGCCTGATGGGGAGGTTTTGTTAAATCGGAGCACGCTAAGCCAGTATTTCACAGGCTAGGATTGTGGTCCCCAGGCTATCTTGGAGAAAAAACAATTAACACCAGGCTATGGTGTTCCTGTTCTAATCCAAAACACAGATGGACTGCGATATCGAAGATTCGTGCAGTTTCGGCTAGCCTTGCGGCTACATACGATGAGTACACTGTATTTTATTATAGTATATGTTTATATCATATAGTATATAATATATATATTTATTATACTAGAACTTTACTTAACTACCTAACCTAAAAAAACGGCACTGCACAACATTCCCCTTTAGGAGAGTAATGCCCTATCACTGCCCCTGCCTGGTCACAGTCATCCACTTTAGTCGGGAATGCCCCACCATAGGACTCAGGGCAGGAACCTGGAGGCCAGGAAGCTGAGCACAGGCCATGAAGGAATGCTGGTTACTGGCTTGCTCCAGCCTGCCTTCTTTCTTAACCTGTACCTAACAACCTGCCCAGTGTGGCGCCACCCATAGTGGACTGGGTCCTCCCACATTGCTCAACACCCAAGACAATACTCCACAGACATGCCACAGGCCAGTCCATGGAACCAATTCCCCAATCGAGGCTCCCTCAACCCAAGGTATGTCAAGTTGACACTAAAGTATCCAGCACCAGGTGATTAGGATTTGCTGAGGTCAGGGGTTGGTGCCCCTATTGTGGGATTGCTGACATTGTAAGAAGAAGGCAGAGACCCAAGCCGGTCCACATACCCCACCTCGCCATGAGGCGCCCAGTCACCCTGCACCAGGCTGTGACACAGCTTTGCCCACTCTCCCCCTCCTAGAAACTGGTGCCTTCACAGGACTTCCCAGCTTCCAGACATATGAGGAAGAGATTCTCTGTAACTTCCAGAATGGCCATGCCCAGGTATCGCAGACCTGTGACCCCAGCACACTGAGGCTGAGAAAAGACAATCATAAGTTCTAGACCAGCCTGGGCTAATCAGCAAGCCCCCTGTCTCAAAACAATAGATTAGATCATTAATAAGTTTGCTTAGTCAGTGGTATTCTGTTACAGAGAGGGAAGGTGCCCGGAGGTAGTAGTTTTCACTGGCCAGTTCTTTCAGGTTAACTGTACATTTGACAACAGGTACCACACAATATGGAGAAACTGATGGTATGTGTGTCCTGTAGCTGCTGTGATAATAGTCATGAAAGTGTCAGAGAGCTAACTCAGTGGGGTGAAAGAACCTATCGAGCCAGGCACGTTGGTGCACACCTTTAATCCCAGCCCTCCGGAGGCAGAGCAGGCAGATCTCTGTGAGGGTCACAGGTCGGCTGGGGCTACCAGGGGAACCCTGTTTCAAAAAAGAAGGGAAAAAAAGAACCCCCAAAAAAAGCCAGCTGGGTAGTGCACATCTGTAATTGTAGCAGCCTATGGTGGAGGAGGCCTGGAGCCTGGAGAGGCACCCAGGAGTCACGGGCCAGGTGTGGTGGGCGATGGGAAGACAGTGAGCGCAGTAAGTCTTATGAGGGAGAAGACTGGCTTAGGAACAAGGGGGACGGAGAGAGCCTATGCCCGGCCGCCACAAAACGGCAAGCCGCGCCCCGACACAAGCACACACAACATCACACCACAAAACACACCACACATCACACACCACACATACCACACAGGATTACGAGCTGGGGCTTAAAACAACAAAAATAAGTTCGCGGAGTTCCAAGGCCAGAAATCCAGTCCCCAAGGAGCCCCCAGGTGGACCCTCTCTGAAAAGGCGCGGACCTCCGTCGTAGGGTGCGCTCAGTGCTGAACAGGGGCCCCCGGACTCTGGATGGCAGCTCCCTGCGGGGGGCTT
This sequence comes from Rhizomys pruinosus, assembly GCA_009823505.1. Taxonomy (NCBI): domain Eukaryota; kingdom Metazoa; phylum Chordata; class Mammalia; order Rodentia; family Spalacidae; genus Rhizomys; species Rhizomys pruinosus. The sequence goes on from VZQC01004221.1 coordinate 2,548,486, forward strand.
CTGCCCTATATGGTGTCGGTGGGTGGCCTTCCGCGCGGGCCCCGGTGCGGACATCTGGCAATGTCGTAGGGATGAGACACATGTGTAATCCCAGGCTGGCCTCATTTCTCCTGAGCTCTTCCAGCAATACATCCAAAAAGAGCTTGCGCGAAATACGGTCCCACTCACAAAACTCCAATGGGTCAGGGGGGGGATGAGACGGTTTCGAGACGGGCCTTGAGCCAGGGCTCATGTATCCCATGCCGGCCTGAAGCTTGCCGGGTAGCGCCAAAGCTACACCTGGAATCTCTTAACAAAAAAAAAGAGATATCTATAATATATATTATTATATGTAATATATTATATACATATATATACATATATGAGACATTGTCTTTATATATAATATATATACACTATCTTCCTTGTATTATATATAAATATTATACCATATATCTATATTACATATATTGTATATAATATATATATATATATATTGTGCTGCATGTTGTGGCACCATGCACTTCTTTAATCCCAGTATTTGGCAGGCAGAGGGCAGGTGGATCTCTAGCCTACCTAGGGAGTTCTAGGCCAGCTGGGCTCCAGGGACAGCTGTCTCAAAAAAACATGACCAAATAAATTACTTTTTGGGGCGGGATAAATTGCCTTAGGTTAAGACCACTGGCTGCTCTTGCAGCGAAGTACCTGTGATATTCAAATCCTAGGCGACCATGGTCTACACTGTCTGTAATTCTAGTTACAGTGGATCTGATATCCTCTTCTGTCCTCCACAGGAACTGCCATGACATGGGTGTGCACTTACATACATGCAAGACTAACTTCATGCATAAAAATAAAAATAAAATTTAAAAATGTTTAATGGTTTATTAAAAATATTTCATCTGTTCCCCTCCCTCCTCCCTCCCTCCTCCCTCCCTCCTTCCCTCCCTCCTCCCTTCCTTCCTTATAAGCCAGGTAACCCTTCTCACCTCAGTCTTCTGAGCACTAGTATTAGATGCACGACTACCACTCTGGCTATTTTTCCTCCTTCAATAATTAGTCAGTCTCAGCGGGCTGAGAACATGGCTTCCGTGACAGAATGCCTCCCTCCCTAGCACATTCAAGGCCCTGGATCAACCTCTAGCACCAAGAAAATAAAATTTTGTTTGTTTGTTTGTCTGTTTTAATTCCCTCATTTATTTGTTGTTGTTTTTCAGATAAGATCTAACCATGAGCCCTGGGTGGCCTGGAATCATTCTGCTCAAGGTAATATCCACTTTATGGCAATCCTCCTGCCTCAGCCTCCCAAGTGCTAGAATTTGAGGTGCACATTGTGTGTATAAGCCAGAGGTCAACTTCGTGTTTTGTTCCTTAGGAGCCATCCACCTTGTCTTGGGGGGCAGGGGTACTAGCTGATTTTGGATCTCTCTGAACAGCTTAGGCTGGCCTGCGAGCTACAGGGTTCTCACTGTCTCTACCTCTCCAGTTTGGGGATTACAGCTGAGCCCAGCTATTTTGGGATTTTTTTTTTGTCTTTTTAAAAATTTTATTTAATTATTTATTATTTTTTATGTGTAGGAATGTACTGTCTGCATGTAGGTTGGTGCACCCGTGTTGTGCAGTACCTCGGTCAGAAGAGGGTGTTGCATTCCCCTGGAACTGGAGTTAAAGATGGTTCTCAGCCACCATGTGTGTGCTGGGAATCGAACCCAGGTCCTCTGCAAGAGCAGTCAGTGCTCTTAACCGCTGAGCCATCTCTCCAGCCCCTTTTGTTTTCCTTTTGAGACAGGGTCTCCCTATAGCTCCAGCTGTCCTGGAACTCGCTATGTAGACCAGGCTGGCTTTGAATTTATAGAAATCTGCCTGGCTCTGGCTCCTGAGTGCTGGGATTAAAGGTGTGCGCCACCACGTCCAGCTGAGCCCAGCTTTTTAAAAAATATTTTTATTGAGCTTCTGTACATTCCATACAGCAGTTCTTAGTCCAATTTAGACCCCTCCTCCATCCATGCTCCCATACCCCCACAGGGCCTCAGGCACCCTGCCAGACATGTTAAGTCCCACCTGGTCAAGCATTTTACCCAGATGTCCTTCAGTGCTAGTTCATCACTGGAGTCTAGTCAGCCTAAGTAGAGATCATAAGGAAGGTCCACTCTCCCTCACCCAGCCGTAATCAGTTTCTGACATTTCTCAGGCAAGGGCCAGCCTGCCACACTTCCCTCGAGACACTCTGGGCCCTTCTCTGATTAGGTTGGCCCGGATCCTGTGCTCGATGCCACCTTTGCCATAAGTTCACATGAACAAGCTTCCAGGGGCCTGAAAACCTGTCTCCTATGTTCATGGATCAACCCGAGCTCTTACAGTCTTTCTGTCTCTTCTTGTCAATGGTCCCTGAGTCACGGGTGGGTGAGGTTTAATATAGGAGTCCTACCCAGGGACACACACTCTGCAGTCTCTTATTCTCTAAAACTTGGCCAGCTGTGGCCTCGTGTGCATCGCATTGTGTTGTGTAAGGAGCTCCCCTGCGAGAGCTGAGGGGTGCACTAGTGTTCTCTCCACCCCCATTCCGCCATGTTCCATGAGCCTTAGGCACAGAGCTTCCTCTGTAGAGGTGTCACCCAGGAGTGGGCATCCCTCAGACATATATCCGCTGTGTGTGACCAGTTGTGCAATTCTGCAGTAACCTCCATGTGTTGCAAAAAGAAGCTTCTTTGATGAGTGTACTGTATATTTGTAACTATGTGTCCATATTTAGGATATAGTAATAAATTTCATTTGTCTAAAGATATGACAGAATGGGGTTTTCTCTAGGATCTACGACCTCCCCAGCCATCTGCATTTGGCTATAATTACACTGCCACCTATGAGTTCACTCCCGCTGACAGGGCTTTAAGTCTAATTGGATAGCTACTGATTACCCCAGATGACCAACACTGGCACTACTGCACCAATAGCAGCAGTTTGCTACGCCAGTTACGGTTATCAGAATTTAGGACTAGGATGGACCAGTGACTAATTTTCTCCGTTAGCAGCTTGAATAGTATCCTTAAGAACTATGAGAGCTAGTCTTCAGGGAAAAGGCTTCCTGGTCACTTCCTGTTTCATTGCTCCAAGTTCTGTGTCTGAAGTATGTCTGTCATCAGCAGTAGGGTCTTACCTTCAAGTTCTGGTGACAAGGCAACAGCCTTTGTTACACCGGGTATCTCTTGGACTACTTTGGCTAACGACTAGAAGGGAGCTCTCTCCTATCTGCACTGTGTTCCTCGGCATACAGCCCCCAAGTATGCAATGCACTAATTCACAGACACTGTATGTGCATTTCTCAGTGGGTTCCCAAGCCAACACATTCCCCATGCCACCCATTTTCCATTCACTCTCTTCTCCATCCCTATCCAACTTCCTCCACCCCCAAGTGCCCTCATTATCCCCACCCTTCTCCCACCACCCACCTCCCCCACTCCCCTTCTCCTGAGTTCCCTCTCCCCCCTGATCCCCTGCATGTCCCTCCCTCCATCCTCCCCTCCCACTTTCCCCGCCTCTGAGCCCAGCTTTCCTTGTGCATACAGGAATCAAACTCAGGCCTCACTCTTTGTTTTTTTTTTTTTTGGTCTTTTCGGTACAGGGTCTCCCTGTAGCCCCAGCTGTCCTGGAACTCACTCTGTAGACCAGGCTGGCCTTGAACTCACAAAGATCCGCCTGCCTCTGCCTCCCAAGTGCTAGGATTAAAGGCGTGCGCCACCACGCTCGGCTCAGGCCTCACTCTTGCTCAGCAAGCACTTTGCTATCTGAGACAGCTCCCAGCCCTGAGGGGAGGTTTTGTAAATGGAGCAGATAAGAGTATTCAAGGCTATGGATTTGGTCCCCAGGACTATATAAAAAAATTAAACCAGGTATGGATGTTCCTGTGTCTAATCCAAACACAGAAGACTGAGATATGAAGATCATGAGTTTCTGGCTAGCCTGGGCTACATAATGAGACCCTGATTTATATATATATGTATATATATATATATATATATATATAATTTACTTAATTATAACCTAAAAACGACTGCAAATTCCTTTAGGAGAGAATCACTGCCCCTGGGTCACAGTTCATCACTTAGGGAGCCCACCATAGGAACTCAGGGCAGGAACCTGGAGGCAGGAGCTGAAGCACAGGCCATGAAGGAATGCTGCTTACTGGCTTGCTCCAGCCTGCTTTCTTACACTGTACATAACAACCTGCCCAGGGTGGCGCCACCCATAGTGGCTGGGCCCTCTCACATTGCTCAACAACCAAGACAATACTCCACAGACATGGCCACAGGCCAGTCCAATGGAACCAATTCCCCAATCGAGGCTCCCTCAACCCAGGTATGTCAAGTTGACACTAAAGCTATCCAGCACAAGGTGATTAGGATTTGCTGAGGTCAGGGGTTGGTGCCCCTATTGTGGGATTGCTGACATTGTAAGAAGAAGGCAGAGACCCAAGCCGGTCCACATACCCCACCTCGCCATGAGGCGCCCAGTCACCCTGCACCAGGCTGTGACACAGCTTTGCCCACTCTCCCCCTCCTAGAAACTGGTGCCTTCACAGGACTTCCCAGCTTCCAGAATATAGAGGAAGAGATTTCTCTGTAAAGTTCCCAGACTGGCCATGCCCAGGTATCGCAGGCCTGTGACCCCAGCACACTGAGGCTGAGAAAAGACAATCATAAGTTCTAGACCAGCCTGGGCTAATCAGCAAGACCCTGTCTCAAAACAATAGATTAGATCATTAATAAGTTTGCTTAGTCAGTGGTATTCTGTTACAGAGAGGGAAGGTGCCCGGAGGTAGTAGTTTTCACTGGCCAGTTCTTTCAGGTTAACTGTACATTTGACAACAGGTACCACACAATATGGAGAAACTGATGGTATGTGTGTCCTGTAGCTGCTGTGATAATAGTCATGAAAGTGTCAGAGAGCTAACTCAGTGGGGTGAAAGAACCTACAGAGCCAGGCATGGTGGTGCACACCTTTAATCCCAGCCCTCCGGAGGCAGAGGCAGGCAGATCTCTGTGAGGTCAAGGTCGGCTGGGGCTACAGGGGAACCCTGTTTCAAAAAAGAGGGAAAAAAAGAACCCACAAAAAAAGCCAGCTGTGGTAGTGCACATCTGTAATTGTAGCATTCCTATGGTGGAGGAGCCTGGAGCCTGGAGAGTCACCCAGGAGCTCACGGGCCAGGTGGGCTGGAATACAGAGCTCAGTATCTATAGTGAGAAGACTGTCCTGAACAAGGGGGAAGGAGAGAGCCTGCTCCAAAACGTCATCCTCTCACCTACACACACACACACACACACACACACACACACACACACACACACANTCCCCTGGAACTGGAGTTATGGACAGTTCTTAGCTGCCATGGATAGTGCGGGATTCAAACCTGGTCCCTCTGCAAGAGCATTCAGTGTCTTAAAAACCTCTAAGGCCATCTCTCCAGCACCTGAACCTCTCTTTCAATTGAACAACCATTTTTTTTTTTTTTAAAGTAGGGTTTCATGGAGTTCCAAGCTGGCCTTGAACTAGCTATGTCGTGGAGGACGGCCATTGAATTCTTGATCCTCCTCCTCTACCTCCTGTGTGCTGAGATTACAGGTACTCCTACTTTGTTTTTTTTTTTTTTTTTGAGACAAGGGTCTCCTCCCTGCAAGCAGGCCTGGAACTCTATGTAACCAGCTGGCCTCAATCTCACAGAGATCTACCTGCCTCTGCCTTCTGAGACTTGATAAAGGCAATGCGCTACGCATGCCTGACAATTCTTTTGTTGTTGTTAAGAAAGATTTCCCCATGTAGCCCAGGCCACAGGTTGGCTCAGCCTCATTGCAAGTCAGCCTGTCTCAGCCTCCCCTAAGTGTTGGGATAACAGGTGTGCATCCCCCCACAGCCAGCCTGACAACTCTAGTTGAAGCTCCATGATGTCGGGCTTGTCTGTGCCTCAGATCTTGCCTTCCAATCCCAGCAGAGCAGTCTTTGGTATGTGAAGAGCCTGTGTTGCTTGGCACATTGCCAAGTTTCTTGGGCTTTCCTCCGTGGATATTTCAGGCCCAAAGAGGCTGGCTGAATCTGTGAATGGAGAGATCAATTAGCATTAATTAATAAGCCCTGTGGGGTAAGCGCCATGCCTGTGGCCGATCCCCAAGCTCTGAAGGACCTTGTGGCTGACGTGGTTCCCTGGTGTGTAGCAGTTGGGACCTAAGGTCCTGGCCAGGATCAAGAGCAGGCCTGTGGGTGACATCACTTCAGCTTAAGCTTTCAGCCACTCAAGGTGGGAGACTGGGTTGCAGACTGGTTTCCTGTGACTTAGATACAATCATTTCAGTTGAGCACGATTCTCCCCACCTGCTGGGAGATAGAACCTAAGGTCCTGCCAAAGGGTCACCAATACCCCACCAGGAGTCAAGCTCTTAAGCAAGTTGCCTTCCCATTCCCTGCCTCAGTTTCTTCATCTAGTCACAAGGGTCATTTCTGTCATGCAGTCTTTGAGAAAAATAATTGACCCTGTGGGTTTCATCTCACTTACACAGTGACACAAAGAAGGTTGGTGATGGGGGTTGGCTCTGCTGCTCACCAGCTGTGTGATCTGAAACAGACTCACTGTAACTGGCTAGCAGTTTCCTGTAAAGCGGGGCTTTTTCTTATACAAACTTCATAGGATTGTTACAAAGAAGATGAAATAAAATGCTTTAAAGTAAGCTGGCTGAGTGTACAGTGAATGTCAACAGGAAGGGGAAGGGCTGGCCTGGATTGGGCCTAAAGTACATTTGGGCTGGGGAGGTGGTTCTGTGAGTAAAGCTCTTGCTGTGCAAGTGTGGGGGACCTGAGCTCAGAGCCCCACACCCACAGGAAGCCAGGCACCATAAATCCAGCCTGTAATCGCAGCACATCGGGGCAGAGGGGGGCAGATCTCGGTGAGTTCAAGGCCACCCTAGTCTACATAGTGAGTTCACAATGCCAGCTGGGGCTTCAGGGAGACCCAGTCTGGGGGAAAAAAAAAAAAAAAAAAAAAAATATATATAGATATATATAGATATATATAATATAAGAAGTAAAGTATAAATACATTTCTTTTTTAAAAATATTTTTTTTGTCTTTTTCGAGATAGGGTCGCCCTGTAGTCCCAGCTGGCCTGTGAAGTCACTCTGTAACCAGGCTGCTTGAACTCACAATATACTGCATGCCTCTGCCATTGGCCCAAGTGCTAGGAGTAAAGGTGTGCGCCACCACCACGCCCTGGCCTAAACAATACACTATTTTTTAAAAGTATGCTGAAGTGCTAACCATTGCCACCTGTGAATGAGACCTTATTGGAAATAGAGACCATGGTTACAATATAAATAGAGACAGGTTTTAATTTTTTTCAGTTTTTTTTTTTTTGAGACTACATAGCTCCGGCTTATGTGGAACTCACTATGTAGAACGGGTCTAGAATCCCAACTCAGCAGAGATCCCACTGCCTCTGCCTCTGGGTCTCTCTAGAGTTTCTGGAACTAAACCACGGGCCACCATGCCCCACATAGAGACAGATTTCTAGGACAGGGAAGAGGATCCAGAGAATGGATGTGAGATATTGAGCCAGGAGAAAACCACGAAGGCACTGGAGAGGAAGCCTCGTGGTCCTTTATAGGTCATTTATATGACCCAACTTCCACATTAGATTCTCAGGGCTTTATGTAGCCCAGATAGGGAAGAGTTTCCAGTCTTTCTCTGCCAACTGGCTTATTTCATTTAAAAAAAATTTATGGCCGGGTGTGGTGGCGCACCCCCTTAATCCCAGCAAGTTGGGAGGCAAGTAGGCAGATGCTCTGAGAGTCAACAACAGAAAGGCCAGCCCTGGTCTACAAAGTGAGTTCCAGGACAGCTGGAGATAACAGGGAGAACCCTGTCTTAAGACCAAAAAGAAAAAAAATAAAGGAGTTATGGTATTTATTTTTGTGTGTTTACAAGTAGGCAAGTAGGCATGTACTCTGTGAGTCCTATGGCAAGGGCCAGAGGAGGGTGTCAGGCAGGTGCCCTTCTCTGTCACTCTCTGCCTATTCCCTTAAGACAGAATAACTCCTCCCTGAGCCTGGGGCTTGTGTTTTCTCAGCAAGGCTGGAAAGCCAGCAAACCCGCCCTCCTAGCTGTGCCCCTGCGTTGGAGCGGGGGTTACAAGGGTGCACGGATGCCTGGCTGGTACAAGGGTGTTGGGTAGTGACTCTAAGTCCCTCCAGATTGTGCAGCAAGGAGCCTAAACTGCTAAGCTTATTCTCCTCCATCCCCTCATAAAAATTTTATTATAGTGTGCATGATGCGTGTATGCATGTATGCATCTGTCGTGCTGCAGTGTGGAGGTCATGGACAACTTTGTGATGTTTTGTTCTCTCTTTTTGTGTGGGTTCCAGGGATGGAGCTCCTGTCGGCCGGCTTCTGCACAAGGCATCTCGCCCCTCATAGTTTTAATCCTCTTTTTGTTTTTTTTGTTTTTTATTGAGACAGGGTCTCCTTGTTAGCCCCAAGCTGGCCTGGACACACTGACGGGACCAGGCGGCCTTGAACTCAGAGATCCGCCTGCCCTTTGCTTTCGCAAGTGCTGGGATTAAAGGCGTGTGCCAACCATCACATCTGGTTCTTTTCTTTTTTGAGACAAGGGTCTCACTATGTAGCTCTGTCTGGCCTATAGCTCAGATGTCGATTCATGCTGGGACTGGGGCCCTGTCTCACATATCGCTACCTGCCTCTAACCCTACCTCTAACCCCTGGGTGCTGGCACTAAGGCTGTGCGCCATCACAGCTGACACAGTCTTCATCTTGATGCCTCTCTCTCCAGTCCCTGCTCTGCTGTGATAAACACGTGACCAAAATGATTGTGGAGAAATGAGTTATTTTTCAGCTCAGAGGTTACAGTCCAATCATTGTGGGGAGCAAGGGTTTGGGCTCAGGCAGGAACCAGAAGCAGAGGGCGCATAGAGGAGCACTGCTTTCACTGGCTTGCTCTCAGGCTCTTACTCAGCCCAGGCCCATCTGTCCAAGGATGGCGCCCCACCATCGACTGGGTGCTCCTGCATCAACCACCAACCCAAAGCACTCCAAAGACATGCCCAAAGGTCAGTCTGATGGAAGAAATTTCTCATTGAGGTTCCCCAAAAATGCCTCCCCCCAGATGTGTCAAGTTGACAACCAAGATCACAAGTCCACCCCATGTCAACACAGGCAAATCATTGTTTAACTTTTCCTTGTCCCCAAGATCTCATGCTGAGGCCACAATATAAAATACAACTTTAAAAGTCCTACAGGTCCTTTTTAAAATTTTTAACTTTTTTTTTTTTTGAGACAGGGTCTCACTGTAGCCCCAGCCTGGCCTGGAACTCAGTCCCTGTAGACCACGTGGGCCTTGAACTCACAGAGATCCACCTGCTCTGCCTCCTGAGGGCTGGGACCAAAGCCTGCGGCCAACCATGCCCATTTTTTTTTTTTATTGTTGTTTTTTAATTTATTTCTGTATGTGGTATTAATGTACTTTCTGCATGTAGGTCTGTGGCACCCATGTCATGCAATGGGCGCCGGAGGTCAGAGAAGAGGGTGTCGGATTCCCCCCTGGAACTGGAAAGTTTCTGCCGGAATTGGGAGTTTCAGACGGGTTTTCTTCGGTGCCACCATGTGTGTGCTGGAGATCGAACCCCGGGTCCTCTGAAGAGTGGCGGTGGGCTCTTAAAACGCTAGGGCAATCTCTCCAGCCCCCACTGCCCAGTTTTTAAAGACGGTTCTTAGCCGGCCATGTGGGTGCGGGAATTGAACGTGGGGTCTCTGGAAGAGCAGTTGGCACTCCTGAACTGCTTGAGCCATCTCTCCAGCTTTCACGATCGTGTCGGTTTCGAGACAGGGTCTCTCCCTGTAGCCCCAGATGCCTGGAACTCGCTATGTAAGACCAGAGGCTGCCCCTTGAACTCACAGAGATCCGCCTTCCTCTGCCTCCCAAGTGCTAGGATTAAAGGTGTGCACCACCATGCATGGCGCACTCTCTTGTTTTTTTTTTTTGTTTTTTTTTGAGACAGGTTCACCCAGAAGCAGTGGCTGGGCCTGAAACTTACTACGTAAACCAGGTTGGTCTTTAACTCACATGAGCACTTGCCTTTGCCTATTGAGTGCTGGGATTGAAGGTGAGCACTACCATGCTGAGCCAAGGTGCATACTTTGTTATTTCAAGAAGGAAGAAAAAGGACACTTACAATCAGATCAAAGCAAAGGCAGAATCCAACAGTGTCAACATCAGTCAATAGGGACGTGTGGGATTCACTTGGACCGTTCTGATTCCAGTGGCTGTGGGCAGCTCACTTCCCTAGCTCTGCCAATCTGTGACACAGTTCGTCTCATAGGCACAGGCCAGCTCAATTCCACACCTCCAGCCTCCATCATTGCCTCTCAGGATCTCTCTGCAGGGCCTCCAACCTTGCCACATGATGTCAAGCCTCAGCTGCTTTTCCATGACTTCTTTTCAGCTCAAGCCTTTTAAAACCAGTACCAAGTGAGAGGGGTACACTTATTTGCAAGTCTCAAACACTTGATGTATAACTTTTGACCCCTGCTTGAACCACAGCTTCATCAGTGAAGCAGAAGCCTGGAGGAATGATGGTGCGTGGCTTCTTCCCACCACATTCGGGCACCTTTCTTTTTTTTTTAATTTTGCTAAAAATTTTAATATTTTTTTTATGTGCCATAATGTACTGTCTGAATGCAGGTTCGTGGTACCGTGTTGTGGCAGCAGAGGTCAAAGAGGATCTCGGATTCCCCTGGAACTGAGTTTCCTGGAATTGGAGGTACAGACGGTTCTTACGACATGTGGGAGCTGGGGATCAAAACCCGGGTCCTCTGCAAGAGGCAGTCCAGGTGCTCTTAACCGCTGAAAAAACCATCTCTCCAGCCCCTCGGCCACCTTTCTTCCACAGCCCAGGCACACTGCCTAGGGATGGCATGGCCCACAGTGAGCTAGGCCCCCTCCTACATTATTAGCAACCAAGCAACACCCACCCCACCAGACCCGTCCATAGGCGAATCTGATGGAAGAAGTTACTTGACTGAGGTTCTATCTTTTCAGGTGTGGCATCATGCCACAAGTATGAAAGAGGACAGCGATGGAAGGCGGGCCTGCAGCTTCTGTGTCTGGCAGTCCAGCTGGGCACCACTGTATACCGCACCCCAGGAGATGGGACTCCGAAGCTCATGGCTTTTTTGTGTTGTTCTTTTTTTTTTTTTTTTTTTTTTTTATTGTTTTTGCTGTTTTGCTTTGAGAGTGTCCCACATAGCCTAGACCAGCCTTAAACTACCCAGCTGGGGCTGGCTTTGAACTCCGGATCCTCCTGCCTTCATCTCCCCGGTGGCTAGGTTTGCAGAGTGTGCATGGCCTACAACCATTTCCACATGCTAGACAAATCCTACGACCACTGAACCACATCTCCAGCCAGAACATTGCTTTCTGGAACTTTCTGTCCACTGTAGCAGCCAGCACCAGTCCTTGGGGCTGCATGTGGGAAGCTATGGATGGGGTCAGGAGCGGCTAGGCAGCGGGTGGCTGCTGGCGTTTGGGGAAGCAGGAGATGGATAACCGAGCGAATGCACAGACCATGGAGATGCTGAAACAGGCAAATGTCGGGGGGGCAAACAAAAACCCAAGCTGCATGCATGCAGCAAGAGCACTGAGTGACATTCAGTAAGCGACTAGTAAATGTTCTGCAGCCTCTCCCTGTTAAGTCTGGAGGAACAAGGAAAGCCCACTGAAGCTGAGGCCAGCCGGGTGAGGAGGCAGGTAGTGCTGCCGAAGAGAAGTGGGCCTTTCTCAGAGGCAGGCTGCAAAACTCTAATTAGAATGAAGATGCGGTTTAATGAGGATGAGAGTGGTAATTGTGCTAGGCAGGCTGTCCCCGTGGGGCAGATCCAGGTCTCCAGTGGGCTGCAATGAGAATGGATGGGGTGGGACCAGTGGGGCTGAGGAGTGGGGAATTGTAAGTGCCTCAGTTTCTCTGGAGGGTCCTCCTATGGGACACTAGAGCTAGAGCAGAGCCCTGCCTGCCCTCAGCCCTGTCCATAATGCCCACTCTTTCTTCTCCCTGTTAGGCCGCACCCAGTGTTAGCATAGCCACAGTGGAATCCTGTCACCAAGGAGTCTATGGAGTCCCTACTGTGTGGACTTCTATCCTCTTTGTAGCAAGTTGACCTAGGTGACTATCCAGATGGGGACACAGAGGCATGCAGAAAGCATGGCCCCAGTGGACATCTGTCAGAGTGGACTGATGGATCCTTACATGGGAAGGTCCTGAGAGTCAGGGCCACAGGGACCACTTCCTTCCTACCTCCGCCCAGACCAGTTTTCTGTTTACTTAAGCAGCACCCCATCTAGGCTGAGAAGGGATGGCTCAGTGGAAAGTGTATACTGCTATCCAGGGCGGAGAGATGGCCTTCGGTTAAGAGCGTCGACTGCTTTTGCAGAGGACTTGGAATCAATCCCCAGCACCCACATGGCAGCTGAGAAACGTCTTAACTAACTCCAGTTCCAGGGGATGCCGACACCATGTTCTTCTGAGCCTCCACTGGGAATTACATGACACAGTTGCACAAACCTAATGTAGACAGTACATTCATACACATAAAAAATATATAAAATTTTTTTTGTCTTTTTCAAGACAAGGTCTCCCCTGTAAGCTCCAGTTGTCCTGGAACGCACTCTGTAGACCGGCCGGGCCTTGAACTCACAAAGATCTGCCTGCCTCTGCCTCCTAAGTGCTAGGAGTAAAGGCATGCCATACCGCCACGCCTAGGCTAAATTATATATTTTTTTTTTATTTATTTCTGTAGGTGTATAATGTACGTCTGCATGCAAGTTTGTGCACCCCGGTGCCGTGCTGCCGCGGAGGTCAGAAGAGGGTGTTGGATTCCCCTGGAACTGAGTTCTCCTGGAATTGGAGTTTTCGACGGTTCTCAGCTGCCATGTGGGGTGCTGGGGATCGAACCCGGGTCCTCTGTAAGAGGCGGTCGGCGCTCTTAAAACCGCTAGGCCATCTCCCATCCCATAAAATATATTTTGAAAAAAAGGTTATAGCGGCTGATCTAACAGAGGACCTGAATTTGGGCCACAGCACTCATATCAGGCTTACTGTACTCATATACATGCATACAGATAAACATCATTAAAATAATAAAAGTAAGATAGCCTAGCAGTTAAGAGCACTGACTACTCTTGCAAAGGACCCGGGTTCGATCCACAGCACCCACATGTCGGCTGAGAAACGTCCTGTAACTCCAAGTCCATGGATAAGAATTCCAGTTCCCAGGGGAATCCGACACCTCGTCTCGAACCTCCGCGGCATTGCACGACACAGGGTGCACAAACCTACAGGTAGATAGTAAACTCATACACAGATAAAAAAATAAAAATTTAAATTTTTTTAAAAAAGTTGGAGACATATATGATGGTACACAACTTTAATGCCAACACTCTGGAGGCAGAGGCAGGTGGATCTCTTAGTTTGAGGGCAGCCTGGTCTACACAGAGAGGGCTACACAGAGAGACCCTGTTCCCTCCAAAGGAGACAGGGCACCCATTCTCTGACCTCTGTCTCCACTGGGGAAGGTGGGTAGGGGTACAAGAAGAAGTACTGGGGTACAGGAGGAGGCTGGTGGGCCTACAGGAGGAAATGGGTGCTACTTGAACTGTTTTTTGAGATTTTAGTTACAGGCTGGCCTCAAGCTCTCAGCAATCCTCCTGCCTCAGTCTCTTGGGTGCTGAGATTACAGGCATGTGCCACCCAACTGATCAATTATTTTTTTTGGTCTTTTCTTTTTCTTTTTTTTTTTTGTGGTCTTTTTGAGACAGGGTTCTCCCGGAGCCCAGCTGTCCTGGAACTCACTGCTGTAGATCGGCTGGCCTTGAACTCACAAAGATCTGCCGCCTCTGCCTCCCAAGTGCTAGGATTAAAGGCATGTGCCACCACAACTTTTTTTTTTTTTTTTTTTTTTTTTTTTTGAGACAGGGACGCCCTGTAGTCCCAGCTGGCATGGAACTCGCTCTGTAGACCAGGCGGGCCTTGAACTCACAAAAGAGCGGTCTGCCTCTGCCTCCCAGTGCGAGGAATTAAAGGCATGCACCACCATGACATATTTTTTTTTGAGGTTTTACTATGTGCCCTGCTGGCCTGGAACCCATGGTGTAGACCAGGTAAGCCCGTGAACTCAGAGGTCCACCTGTCTCTGTTTCTCAAGTGGTGAGATTAAATTGTGCAACCCGCCATGCCAGCCATAAATTTAATTTTTTTACTTTGCAAAGTAGTCTACCCAAATTTGGAGCCAAGACAAAAGCTGACAGCACACGGTCCTTTCTTTCTGCACTGGGCTCTCATGTGTTCCGCTGCTTCTTGTTCATCATAAAAGCAGGACTCTGAGGAATGATAATAACTTTGTCTTCAAGGTTCTGCTTGATGTAACTGAGACAGTAAAGGGGGGTGTCTAGACAGTGGCCAAGAAATGGGGAGAGGGTGGCAATGTAGGCTTTGAATCCACTATAGTTCGCTTCTTCCTGCTACTGGGTTGCAGAGTGGTAATGTGAATTCATTTGTGCCTGTGTGTTCATGTGTGTACAACACTTGTTATGACAAGACTGGGATGAGTGAGGCATCCCATTGAGAATGGACTGGTGTCAAACTTAAAGGTAAATCGGGGCTGGAGAGATGGCTCAGCGGTTTTAAGAGTGCCAACTGCTCCTTCAGAGGACCTAGGTTCTAATCCCAGCCACCCACAGGCGGCTAAGAAACACCTTTAAGACAGGGCGTGTGGCGCACACCTTTAAATCCCAAGGCGTCAGGAGGGCAGAGGCGCAGATTTCCTTTCGGTGAATTCAAGGCCAACCTGGTCCTACGGAGTGAGTTCCAGAAGTGCCAGGCCAGCTGGGGCTACAGGGAGACTCGTCTCAAAAAGTCAAAAAGACCAAAACAAAAACGTAAAGGTGTCAAAAACCCCAGTTCTAATGCAGGGATGCAGCTTGGGTAGAGCACCTGCCTAATGTGTGAGGCCCCGGGCTCCACCCCAGCACCACATAAAAGCAAAACCCAAAGCACCTAGGCACAGGTGGGCTACACATCAAGACCGTTAACAACAGCATACCTACTCCATCAGCAAACAGGTACAATTTCAACTACAGTACAGCTCAGCCTTAAGACAAAGGTTCATAGCCAGAGTAAATGGTTGCATATGCTTTTAATTCTAGGACTTGGGAGTCAGAGACAGGTAAGAGTGTAGCAAGAAAGTGCCAGAAGGCCCAGGAGATAGCTCAGGAAGCCTGACAGCCCAGCATGGATCACTGGAACCCACATAAAAGGTGAAAGGAGAGAACCAGCTCCATAAAGTTGTCCTCTGACACACATGCGACAGACACCATGGCACACCTACCCCGACCTCACAGTAATCATAAACAAACAGAAGAAAACGCCCTTTTAAAAGTGTCAGGAACAAGCCGGAGCGTGGTGCCGGCAACTTTAATCCGTAGCACTCGGGAGGCAGATGGAGGCGAGATCTTTGTGGTTTCAAGGCCAGCTGGTCTACAGAGTTGAGTTCAGAACAGCTTGGGGCTACAGGGAGACCCCTGTCTCGAAAGACCAAAAAAAAAAAAAAAAAAAAAAAGAGAAAGAAGGTTCCAGAACAGATCTCAGCTCCTAATCTCCCAGCACCTTGACATCTGACTTTCTGACCTCTAGAAGTGAGCTGTTACAAGTTGTCCATTTTGTGGGAATTTGTTTTAACAACTGGATTGGCGCTTTACCTTGTAAACAGAGAGGAAAAAACCCCAAGAGAGCCATGTTTTCCTTTTTTTGTCCTGCAGTGCTGGAGAGTGGGGCAAGCTGTCCACCACTGAGCCCCCTTTGCCTTTTGTTCTTTAAAAGGTTTTATTTGCCAAGGTGGATGGGGGACATTTTACAAGATCCCTCCTCAAGATGAGCCCCAGGCAATCAATGGATGCTGTAGGAGGGGGAATCAGTTTTCTCCAGGCACCAGCTCACTCAGAGGTTGTCCCAAGTGGGGCCCCAACAACTATCTATATGTATATGTGCATATATACATATACAACACATGTATATGTAACAATAATAAAGAGCACAAGAAACCGTGAGTCAGGGGGTTGGGATACAGAGGAATTCGAGGGGAACTGGGGGGTTAAGAAATAATGCTAGGGGGCTGGAGAGATGGCTCAGTAGTTTAGGACACGACGTGGCGCTTGCAGAGGACTCCGGTTAGATTCCCAGCACCCACAGGGCGGCTTTAAGAGCATCTTTACTTCCAGTTCTAGGGGAATCTGCACCCTCTTCTGACCTCTCGCGGCATTGCCACACAGGTGCACAACTACATGCAGACAAGTTAACATTC
Organism: Rhizomys pruinosus; assembly: GCA_009823505.1. Lineage (NCBI taxonomy): Eukaryota > Metazoa > Chordata > Mammalia > Rodentia > Spalacidae > Rhizomys > Rhizomys pruinosus. Next base: position 2,564,869 of record VZQC01004221.1, read on the forward strand.
ATATACATAAAAAATAAATTAGAAAAAAATTAAGAGCCGGGGCGTGCTGCCGTGTGCCTTTAATCCTAGCATCAGGAGGCAGAGGCAGGTGGATCTTTTGTGAGTTCAAGGCCAGACTGTTCTACAGAGTACCAGGCCAGCTGGGGCTTACAGGGACACCCTGTCTCGAAAAGACCAAAAAAGAAAGAAAGAAAGAAAGAAGGAAGGAAGGAAGGAAGGAAAGGAAAGGAGGAAGGAAGGAAGGAAGGAGGAAGGAAGAAGAAAGAAAGAAAGAAGATACAGTATTCATGGATAAAACTTTCAAAAAATTTAAAATTTACTTATAGCGGAGTGTGGTGGCACATGCCTTAATCCAGCAACTTAGGAGACACAAGGCAAGCAGATCTCATTGTAATGATGCCTGCGGAAGTCAGAAAAGGGCAATTGAGCCCTGGACCTGGAATATGGATATTTTGTTCTCAGCGTGCCATGTGGGTGCTGGGAATTGACTCAGGTCCTCTGCAAGAGCAGCCAATGCTCTTAACCACTGAACAATTTTTCCAGGCCCCTTAATATGTGTCGTTTATGTGGTACTGTGTAATGCCTGAGTGTTTGTATTTCACTCTGGTTTTTGCAGAGCTGCCCAAGAGCCAGAGGGCAGCAAATTTTCCTGGATCTTGGAGTTCTAGATGGGGCTGTGAGCTGCTGGTGTGACTGCTAGGAACCTGAACTCAGGGCCGTTGGCGAGCAGCAAAACACTTTTATTTTACTACTGCTGAGCCTTTTTTTTTTTTTTTTTTTTTTTTTTTTTGATTTTTTGAACAGAGTTTCCCTGTAGGCCCAGCAGATGTTCCTGGAACTCCCGCTGTAGACCAGGCTGGCCTTGAACTCACAGAGATCTGCTTGCCTCATGCCTCCAGAGTACTGGGATAAAGGCGTGGGCACAACGCCTTGGCCCAGCCCTGTTGGTTTTTTTTGTTTGTTTTTGTTTTGTTTTGTTTTGGTCTTTTCGAGACACAGGGTCCTCCCTGTAGCCCTAGCTGTCCTGGAAACACTCTGTAAGACCAGGCTGGCTTGAACTCACAAAGATCTGCCTGCCTCTGCCTCCAAGTGCTAGGAAAAAAAGCATGCCGCCACCAACAACCTGGCCCGCCCTTTGTTTGTTTAAGCCATAGGTCCTTACTACTTATGGCCAAGGAGGCTGGCCTCAAAATAGTGTAGTGATCTTCCGCCCTCAGCTTTCTGAATGCTGCCATCACAGGCATCACTACCACCCAGCTGAACTGTGTTCTTTCTAACACCAATACTAAGCTACCAACTCAGACCCGCCCTCTTTCCCAACCGCCCCAGACAGTGCCTGAGCTGTGAGAACTGCTCTGGGGAAAAAACAAGCTTCTAGTTAATGAGTACCTACTGTGTGCTGGACCAAGGGGGCACAGCGGTGCGGTAGCAATGTCACTGGGACATGGTCTAGCCGTGGTTAGGACAGGCTGAGGATGTGGCTCAGCTGGCAGAGAGAGTTCATCTGGTATGGCCAGGGTCCCGGAGCCATCCCGGCATTGCATAAACGAGGTGGTGGCACAGACCTGTCATCTCAGCACTTGGGAGGTGTGAGCAGGATTAGAAGTTCAAGGTTGGGCTAGTGAGATGGCTCAGACGGTTTAAGAGCACTGGCTGTTCTTACAGCAAGATCTAGGTTTTGGATTCGCCAGCACCCACACCGTCAAAAATGGTTTAAAACTGAACTCCAGTTTCCAGGAGATCTGACAACCTCCGTCTTCTGACTCCTTGGGCATTGCATGGCATGGGTGACCTTACATACATTCAGGCAAAGCATTCATACGATAAAATAAAAATAAGAAATAAGGCGGGAGAGATGGTTCATCAATTAAGAGTACTGAACTGCTCTTGCAGAAGATCAAACAGTTCAATTTCCAACACCACATGGTGGCTAACAACTACCTGTAACTCAAGGTCCAGGGAATTGAACACCCCTCTTCTGACCTCCGGTGGGCACTGCACCAACACCTATACACTGCTGGCAATATACGCTACACATAAAAAGACAGATGAGGGCTTGAGAGATGGCCCACTTGCAGAGGCAAACCGAACCCTGCTCGTGCGGAGGACCCAGGTTCAGCCCCAGCACCCACATGGAGCTAAGAACCATCTGTAACTCAATTCCAGAAACGCAATTTCCACCAGGAGATCAGAGACCCACTTCTGACCCATCGGGCATGCAGATAACGGGTGCACAAACCTACATGCAGACAGTGCATTCATTACACAATACAAAAAAATAAAAATTAAAAAAAAGAACAGAGAAAATATTTTTAAATAAACCATTAAACATTTTTAAATTTATTTTTTATTTTATGCATGATGTTATTCTTGCATGATGTAAGTGCACAACCCTGTCAGGCAGTTCCTGTGGAGGACAGAAGAGGATATCAAGTTCCCCGGGGAACTAGAGTTACAGACAGTTAGCCATGTGGTTCCTAGGAATTGAAATTCCAGTCTTCGCAGAGCACCAGTGTTCGTAACTTGTGAGCAATTTTAGCCCGCCCAATAAAGTAATTTGTTGGTCATTTTTGAGACAAGTTCTTCCTGTTAGCCCCAGCTGGCCTAGAACTCCTATGTAGGCCTAGAGATCCACCTGCCTCTGCCCCTGCCCAAATACTTGGTTCAAAGGCATGTGCCACCACATGCAGCAATATATATATAGATTATATATCGAAGAGATTAAGAGAATATATAAACAATATAATATGTAATATATGTATATATAATTTAATATATATACACTATATATTGTATATATTATATATAGCTACATGTCTATCTTCTGTCCTTCTATAAGGCTCTCATACTACATATATAATATCATATCTATCTCGATTTTTTTTTCAAGCAGTTCACGGTTATCTTTGGCTACATGGCAAGCTTAAGGCCTGCATGGGATACATGAGACCTGGTCTAAAGAAGTATAGAAATTATATCCAAACCCTGAACCTTGGAGTTTGTGAGTGGGACCTTATTTCGAGAAAGATCTTTTTGGATGTAATTGCTGGAAGGATCAGGAGATGAGGCCAGCCTGGATTAACTGTGTATCCCTAAGAGAAATGACAGATGTCCGCACAGGGGACAGAGCGGGGAAACACTCAGACATATAGGGCAGAAGACCACGAGCAGGCTGCCTCAAGTCATGGGGCCCCTGTTAGGAACTGGAGAAAACTCGAAGGATGGTCCTAGACTTTTAGAGAGGGTCAGCCTGGGGTCTACTTGGGATCTGGATTTCTGGCCTTGGACACTAAGAGAATTCATTTCTGTTGTTTTAAGCCCCAGCTCGAATCCGTGTGTATGTGTGTGTGTGTGTGTGTGTGTGTGTGTGTGTGTGTGTTTGTGTGTAGGTGAGATAACTTTAACTAAAACTTTGCTGGGCAGCCTGTAAACATGAACTTAATGGGCTTTTATTCCTTTAAAATATATTTCCTTTAATATAAACATATATTGTATATATATATATATATATATATTGCTGCATGTGGTGGCACATGCCTTTGAAGCCAGTATTTGGCAGGCAGAGGCAGGTGGATCTCTAGCCTACATAGGGAGTTCTAGGCCAGCTGGGGCTACAGGGAAACTGTCTCAAAATGACCAAAAAATTACTTTATTGGGGCGGGATAAATTGCTCAGCAGTTAAGAACACTGGCTGCTCTTGCAGAAGACTGGAATTCAATTCCTAGGAACCACATGGCTAACTGTCTGTAACTCTAGTTCCAGGGGATCTGATATCCTCTTCTGTCCTCCACAGGAACTGCATGACATGGGTGTGCACTTACATACATGCAAGAATAACATTCATGCATAAAATAAAAATAAATTTAAAAATGTTTAATGGTTTATTTAAAAATATTTTCATCTGTTCTTTTTTTTAATTTTTTATTTATTTTTGTATGTGTATGAATGCACTGTCTGCATGTAGGTTTGTGCACCCGTATAGTGCAATGCCACGAGGTCAGAAGAGGGTCTCTGATTCCCCTGGAACTGGAGTTCTCCTGGAATTGGAGTTACAGATGGTTCTTAGCCATCCATGTGGGTGCTGGGGATCGAACCTGGGTCCTCCGCAAGAGCAGTCGGTGCTCTCAACCGCTAGGCCATCTCTCCAGCCCTCATCTGTTCTTTTTATGTGTATGAGTATATTGCCAGCATGTGTATAGGTGTTGTGCAGTGCCCACGGAGGTCAGAAGAGGGTGTTCAATTCCCTGGAACTGGAGTTACAGGTAGTTGTTAGCCACCATGTGGGTGTTGGGAATTGAACCTGTATCTTCTGCAAGAGCAGTCAGTACTCTTAACTGATGAACCATCTCTCCAGCCTTATTTATTATTTTTATTTTATACGTATGAGTGCCTTGCCTGTATGTATGTAAGTGCACCCATGCCATGCAATGCCCAAGGAGGTCAGAAGAGGGTGTCAGATCTCCTGGAACTGGAGTTACATTTTGGACGGTTGTGGGTGCTGGGAACCAAACCTAGATCTTCTGTAAGAACAGCCAGTGCTCTTAACCGCTGAGCCATCTCAATAGCCCAGACCTTGAACTTCTAATCCTGCTCACACCTCCCAAGTGCTGAGAATACAGGAGTGCACCTTCATGTGTTGTTTATGTGGTGCTGGGCCTGGAACCCAGGCTTCCTGAATGCCGGGCAAGCGCTCTAACAACTGAGCCACATCCTCAGCCCTGTCCTAACCCACTGGCTAGACCATGTCCCAGTTGACATTGCACCTGCACCGCTGTGCCCCCTTGGGCCAGCACACAGTAGGTACTCATTAACTAGAAGCTTGTTTTTTCCCCAGAGCAGTTCTCACAGCTCAGGCACTGTCTGGGGCGGTTGGGAAAGAGGGCGGGTCTGAGTTGGTAGCTTAGTATTGGTGTTAGAAAGAACACAGTTCAGCTGGGTGGTAGTGATGCCTGTGATGGCAGCATTCAGAAAGCTGAGGGAGGAAGATCACTACAAATTTGAGGCCAGCCTTGGCCATAGAGTAAGACTATGGCTTAAAAAACAAAGGGCTGGGCCAGGTGTGGTGGCGCACGCCTTTAATCCTAGCACTTGGGAGGCAGAGGCAGGCAGATTTTTGTGAGTTCAAGGCCAGCCTGGTCTACACAGTGAGTTCCAGGACAGCTGGGGCTACAGGGAGACCCTGTCTCGAAAAGACCAAAACAAAACAAAACAAAACAAAACAAAAAAAACCAAAGGGCTGGGCCAGGCGTGGTGGCACACGCCTTTAATCCCAGTACTCTGGAGGCAGAGGCAAGCAGATCTCTGTGAGTTCAAGGCCAGCCTGGTCTACAGAGGGAGTTCCAGGACATCTGGGGCTACAGGGAAACTCTGTCTCAAAAAAAAAAAAAAANGATCTCTGTGAGTTGCAAGGCCAGCCCTGGTCTACAGAGAGTTTCCAGGACATTGGGGCTACAGGTAAACTCTGTCTCAAAAAAAAAAAAAAAAAAAAAAAAAGGTCAGCAGTAAAAAGTGGGTTGCTGTTCTTGCAAAGGACCTGAGTTCAAATCCCAGCAGTCACACCAGGCAGCTCACAGCCATCTAGAACTCCAGATCCAGGAAATTTTGATGCCCTCTGGCCTTCTTGGGCAGCTGCAAAAAAAAAAAAAAAGACCAGAAAGTTGTAAATACAAACACTCAGGCATACACATGTACACATAAACGAAAAATATTAAGGGGCTGGAAAAATGGTTCAGTGGTTAAGAGCATTGACTGCTCTTGCAGAGGACCTGAGTTCAATTCCCAGCACCCACATGGCAGCTAACAACTATCCATAATTCCAGTTCCAGGGGCTCCAATGCCCTTTTCTGACTTCCGCAAGCATTGCATAACACATGAGATCTGCTTGCCTTTGTCTCCTAAGTGCTGGGATTAAAGGCATGTGCCACCACACTCAGCTATAAGTAAATTTTTAAATTTTTTGAAAGTTTTATCCATGAATACTGTATTCTTTCTTTCTTTCTTCTTCCTTCCTTCCTTCCTTCCTTCCTTCCTTCCTTCCTTCCTTCCTTCCTTCCTTCCTTCCTTTCTTTCTTTCTTTCTTTCTTTTTTTGGTCTTTTCGAGACAGGGTGTCCCTGTAGCCCCAGCTGGCCTGGTACTCTGTAGAACAGGCTGGCCTTGAACTCACAAAAGATCCACCTGCCTCTGCCTCCTGAGTGCTAGGATTAAGGCACACGGCAAGCACGCGGCTTAATTTTTACTATTATTTTTTATGTATATGACTGTACTGTCTGCATGTAGGTTTTGTGCACCTGTGTTTGTGCAATGGCGCGCGGAGGTCAGAAGGGGGTGCAGATTTCCCAGGAACTGGAGTCAAAGAATGTTCTCAGCCTCATGGGGCGGGGAATCTAAACGAGTCGCCTCTGCAAGAGCGTCGTGCTCTTAAACTACTGAGCCATTCTCCAGCCCCTAGCAATTAGTTCTTAACCCCCCAGTTCCCCTCGAATTCCTCTGTATCCCAACCCCCTGACTCACGGTTTCTTGTGCTCTTTATTATTGTTACATATACATTGTATGTATATTTATATGCACATATACATATAGATAGTTGTTGGGGCCCCACTTGGGACAACCTCTGAGTGAGCTGGTGCCTGGAGAAAACTGATTCCCCCTCCTACAGCATCCATTGATTACCTGGGGCGCATCTTAGGAGGTATCTTGTAAAATGTCCCCATCCACCTTGGCAAATAAAACATTTAAAAAGCAAAAGGCAAAGGGGGCCAAGTGGTGGACAGCTTGCCCCACTCTCCAGCACTGCAGGACAAAAAAAGGAAAACATGGCTCCTGGGGTTTGTTCCTCTCCGGTTTACAAGGTAAAGCGACAATCCAGTTGTGTAAAACAAATTCCCCACAAAAGGGACAACTTGTAACCAGCTCACTTCTAGAGGGCAGAAAAGTAGATGTCAAGTGCTGGGAGATTAGGAGCGGAGATCGTTTCTGGAACCTTCTTTCTTTTTTTTTTTTTTTTTTTTTTTTTTTTTGGTCTTTTTGAACCACAGGGTCTCCCTGTAGCCCCAGCTGTTCTGGAACTCACTCTGTAGACCAGGCTGGCCTTGAACTCACAAAGATCCGCCTGCCTCTGCCTCCTGAGTGCTAGGATTAAAGGCATGTGCCACCACGCCCGGCTTGTTCTGGAACCTTCTTAAAGGGAGTTTTCTTCTGTTTGTTTATGATTACTGTGAGGTCGGGGTAGGTGTGCCATGGTGTCTGTCGCATGTGGAGGTCAGAGGACAACTTTATGGAGCTGGTTCTCTCCTTTCACCTTTATGTGCGTGCCAGGGATCCATGCTGGGCTGTCAGGCTTCCTGAGCTATCTCCTGGGCCTTCTGGCACTTTCTTGCTACACTCTTACCTGTCTCTGCCTCCCAAGTGCTGGGATTGAAGGTATGCACCATTTCCTCTGGCTGAACATTTATCTTAAGGTCTGAGCTGTAGTTTTAAATTGTTACCTGTGTTGCTGATTTGGAGTAGGGTATGCTGTTGTTAACAGGGTCTTGATGTGTAGCCCACCTGTGCCTAGGTGCTTTGGGTTTTGCTTTTATGTGGTGCTGGGGTGGAGCCCGGGGCCTCACACATTAGGCAGGTGCTCTACCCAAGCTGCATCCCTGCATTAGAACTGGGGTTTTTGACACCTTTAAGTTTTTGTTTTGGTCTTTTTGACTTTTTGAGACAGAGTCTCCCTGTAGCCCCAGCTGGCCTGGAACTTCTGGAACTCACTCTGTAGACCAGGTTGGCCTTGAATTCACAGAAATCTGCCTGCCTCTGCCTCCTGAGCGCTGGGATTAAAGGTGTGCGCCACCACTCCTGTCTTAAAGGTGGTTCTTAGCCGCCTGTGGGTGCTGGGAATAGAACCTAGGTCCTCTGAAGGAGCAGTTGGCACTCTTAACCGCTGAGCCATCTCTCCAGCCCCGATACCTTTAAGTTTGACACCAGTCCATTCTCAATGGGATGCCTCACTCATCCCAGTCTTGTCATACAAGTGTATGTACACACATGAACACACAGGCACAAATGAATTCACATTACCACTCTGCAACCCAGTAGCAGGAAGAAGTGAACTATAGTGGATTCAAAGCCTACATTGCCACCCTCTCCCCATTTCTTGGCCACTGTCTAGACACCCCCCTTTACTGTCTCAGTTACATCAAGCAGAACCTTGAAGACAAAGTTATTATCATTCCTCAGAGTCCTGCTTTTATGATGAACAAGAAGCAGCGGAACACATGAGAGCCCAGTGCAGAAAGAAAGGACCGTGTGCTGTCAGCTTTTGTCTTGGCTCCAAATTTGGGTAGACTACTTTGCAAAGTAAAAAATTAATTTATGGCTGGGCATGGCGGTGCACAACTTTAATCTCACCACTTGAGAAACAGAGACAGGTGGACCTCTGTGAGTTCAAGGCTTACCTGGTCTACACCATGGGTTCCAGGCCAGGCAGGGCTACATAGTAAAACCTCAAAAAAAAAAATGTCATGGTGGTGCATGCCTTTAATCCTAGCACTTGGGAGGCAGAGGCAGACAGATCTTTGTGAGTTCAAGGCCAGCCTGGTCTACAGAGCGAGTTCCAGGCCAGCTGGGACTACAGGGAGACCCTGTCTCGAAAAGACCCAAAAAAGCCGGGTGTGGTGGCACATGCCTTTAATCCTAGCACTTGGGAGGCAGAGGCAGGCAGATCTTTGTGAGTTCAAGGCCAGCCTGATCTACAGAGTGAGTTCCAGGACAGCTGAGGCTACAGGGAGACCCTGTCTCAAAAAGACCACAAAAAAATAAAAGAACCAAAAAAAAATGTATCCATTGTGGTGGCCACATGCCTGTAATCCCACCCCAAAGAGGCTGATGGCAGGAGATTGGCTAGAGCTTGAGGCCAGCCTGGACAAAATCTCAAAAACAGTTCAAGTAGCACCCCATTTTCCGCCTGTAGAGCACACCAGCCTCCTCCGGAATACCCCAGTAACTTCTTCTTGTACCCCTACCCCACTCCACAGGGAACAGAGTCAGATGAAGGGGTGCCCCTGCTCCTTTGGAAGGTGTACCTAGTCCTCTCTGTGTAGTCCCCTCTCGGTGTAACCAGCGTTGCCTCAAACTAAGAGAATCCACCTGCTCTGTCCTCCAAGTAGGCTGGCATTAAAGTTTGTACCATCAGTATTCTCCCACTTTTTAAAAATTTTATTTATTTTTATATGTGTATGAGTGTACTATCTACATGTAGTTTGTGCACCTGTGTCGTGCAGAATGCCGGGGAGGTCAGTAAGAGGGTGTGCGATCCCACCTGGAACTGGAAATTCCGATTCCTGTAATGGATTACAGTACGTTGCTCACCGACATGTGTGCTGTGGATCGAACCCGGGCTCTTGCAAAGTAGTCCAGTTCTCTTAAACTGCTAGGCGAATCTTATTTATTATTTTAATGATGTTTTATCTGTATGCATGTATATGAGATACGTTAGCCTGATATGAAGTCGTTTGGCCGCAAATTAGGTCCTCGTAGAAGCAGTAATAACTTTTTAAAATTATTGTTATGGGGCTGGAGAGATGGGTCTAAGCGGTTAAGAAGCGCCGTGACCGCTCTTAAAGAGGAACACGCAGGTTCGATCCGCCCCTCCAAACCACATGTGCAGCTTGAGAACCGTGCTGAAACCCAATTCCAGGAGAAATCCAGTGTCCACCAGGGGAATCCAACACCCTCTTCTGACCTCCGCGGCATTGCACGACACGGGTGCACAAACTTGCATGCAGACAGTACATTCATACACATACAGAAATAAATAAAAAAAAATATATATATTTTATGCTAGGCGTGGCGGTGCATGCCTTTAATCCTAGCACTTAGGAGGCAGAGGCAGGCAGATCTTTGTGAGTTCAAGGCCAGCCTGGTCTACAGAGTGAGTTCCAGGACAACTGGAGCTACAGGGAGACCTGTCTTGAAAAGACAAAAAAAAATTTTATTATTATTTTTTATGTGTATGAATGTACTGTCTACATGTAGGTTTGTGCAACTGTGTCATGTAATGCCAGGGAGGTCAGAAGAAGGTGTCGGATTCCCCTGGAACTGGAGTTAAAGACGGTTCTCAGCTGCCATGTGGGTGCTGGGGATTGAATCCAAGTCCTCTGCAAAAGCAGTCGACGCTCTTAACCGATAGGCCATCTCTCCAGCCCTGGAAGCAGTATACACTTTCCACTGAGCCATCCCTCCAGCCTAGATGGGGTGCTGCTTAAGTAAACAGAAAACTGGTCTGGGCGGAGGTAGGAAGGAAGTGGTCCCTGTGGCCCTGACTCTCAGGACCTTCCCATGTAAGGATCCATCAGTCCACTCTGACAGATGTCCACTGGGGCCATGCTTTCTGCATGCCTCTGTGTCCCCATCTGGATAGTCACCTAGGTCAACTTGCTACAAAGAGGATAGAAGTCCACACAGTAGGGACTCCATAGACTCCTTGGTGACAGGATTCCACTGTGGCTATGCTAACACTGGGTGAGGCCTAACAGGGAGAAAGCAGCTGGGCATATGGAACCAGGCCTGAGGGGCAGGCAGGGCTCTGCTCTAGCTCTAGTGTCCCATAGGAGGACCCTCCAGAGAAACTGAGGCACTTACAATTCCCCACTCCTCAGCCCCACTGGTCCCACCCCATCCATTCTCATTGCAGCCCACTGGAGACCTGGATTTGCCCCACGGGGACAGCCTGCCTAGCACAATTACCACTCTCATCCTCATTAAACCGCATCTTCATTCTAATTAGAGTTTTGCAGCCTGCCTCTGAGAAAGGCCCACTTCTCTTCGGCGGCACTACCTGCCTCCTCACCCGGCTGGCCTCAGCTTCAGTGGGCTTTCCTTGTTCCTCCAGACTTAACAGGGAGAGGCTGCAGAACATTTACTAGTCGCTTACTGAATGTCACTCAGTGCTCTTGCTGCATGCATGCAGCTTGGGTTTTTGTTTGCCCCCCCGACATTTGCCTGTTTCAGCATCTCCATGGTCTGTGCATTCGCTCGGTTATCCATCTCCTGCTTCCCCAAACGCCAGCAGCCACCCGCTGCCTAGCCGCTCCTGACCCCATCCATAGCTTCCCACATGCAGCCCCAAGGACTGGTGCTGGCTGCTACAGTGGACAGAAAGTTCCAGAAAGCAATGTTCTGGCTGGAGATGTGGTTCAGTTGGTAGGGTACTTCGTTAGCATGTGCGAACTGGTTGTAGGCATGCACACTCTGAAAACCTAGCACCGGGGAGGTAGAGGCAGGAGGATCAGGAGTTCAAAGCCAGCCCCAGCTGGGTAGTTTAAGGCTGGTCTAGGCTATGTGGGACACTCTCAAAGCAAAACAGCAAAAAAGAACAAAAACAAAAAGCCATGAGCTTCGTGAGTCCCGTCTCCTGGGGTGCGGTATACAGTGGTGCCCAGCTGGACTGCCAGACACAGAAGCTGCAGGCCCGCCTTCCATCGCTGTCCTCTTTCATACTTGTGGCATGATGCCACACCTGAAAAGATAGAACCTCAGTCAAGTAACTTCTTCCATCAGATTCGCCTATGGACGGGTCTGGTGGGGTGGGTGTTGCTTGGTTGCTAATAATGTAGGAGGGCCTAGCTCATCGTGGCAATGCCATCCCTGGGCAGGCGGGCCTGGGCTGTGGAAGAAAGGTGGCCGAGGGGCTGGAGAGATGGTCTAGCGGTTAAGAGCACTGACTGCTCTTGCAGAGGACCCGGGTTTGATCCCCAGCTCCCACATGGCGGCTAAGAACCGTCTGTAACTCCAATTCCAGGAGAACTCCAGTTCCAGGGGAATCCGAGATCCTCTTCTGACCTCTGCTGCACAACACGGGTACACAGACCTGCATTCAGACAGTACATTCATGCACATAAAAAATAAATAAAATTTTTAGAAAAATTAAAAAAAAAGAAAGGTGGCCGAATGTGAGTGGGAAGAAGCAAGCAAGCAGCATTCCTCCATGGCTTCTGCTTCACTGAAGCTGTGGTCCAAGCAGGGGTCAAAGTTATACATCAAGTTGGTTGCAGAACTTAGCAAATAATGTGTAAACCCCTCTCACGTGGTACTGGTTTTAAAGGCTTGAGGAAAAGAGTCATGGAAAGCAGCTGAGGCTTGACATCATGTGGCAAGGTTGGAGGCCCTGCAGAGAGATCCTGAGAGGCAATGATGGAGGCTGGAGGTGTGGAATTGAGCTGGCCTGTGCCTATGAGACGAACTGTGTCACAGATGGCAGAGCTAGGGAAGTGGAGCTGCCCAAGCCCACTGGAATCAGAAGGTCCCAAGTGAATCCCACACGTTCCCTATTGACATGTTGACACTGTTGGATTTTGCTTTTGCTTTGATCTGATTGTAAGTGTCCTTTTTCTTCCTTCTTGAAATAACAAAGTATGCACCTTGGCTCAGCATGGTAGTGCTCACCTTCAATCCCAGCACTCAAGAGGCAAAGACAGGTGGATCACTGTGAGTTAAAGACCAACCTGGTTTACGTAGTAAGTTTCAGGCCAGCCACTGCTTCATGGTTAGAACCTGTCTCAAAAAAAAACAAAAAAAAAACAAGAGAGTGAGCCAGGCCTGGTGGTGCACACCTTTAATCCTAGCACTTGGGAGGCAGAGGAAGGCGGATCTCTGTGAGTTCAAGGGCAGCCTCGTCTACAGAGCGAGTTCCAGGCCATCTGGGGCTACAGGGAGACCCTGTCTCGAAAAGACAAGATCGTGAAAGCTGGAGAGATGGCTCAGCAGTTAAGAGTGCCAACTGCTCTTCCAGAGGACCCAGGTTCAATTCCCAGCACCCACAAGGCGGCTAAGAACCGTCTTTAAAAACTGGGCAGTGGGGGCTGGAGAGATGGCCTAGCGGTTAAGAGCACCGACCACTCTTACAGAGGACCCGGGTTCGATCTCCAGCACCCACATGGTGGCAGAAAACCGTCTGAAACTCCAATTCCAGGAGAACTCCAGTTCCAGGGGAATCCGACACCCTCTTCTGACCTCCGTGGCATTGCACGACACGGGTGCACAGACCTACATGCAGACAGTACATTCATACACATACAGAAATAAATAAAACAACAACAACAATAAAAAAAAAAACTGGGCAGTGGTGGCGCGCAGGCCTTTGGTCCCAGCACTCAGGAGGCAGAGGCAGGTGGATCTCTGTGAGTTCAAGGCCAGCCTGGTCTACAGACTGAGTACCAGGACAGCTGGGGCTACAGGGAGACCCTGTCTCAAAAAAAAAAGTTAAAATTTTTAAAGACTGTAGGACTTTTAAAGTTGTATTTTATATTGTGGCCTCAGCATGAGATCTTGGGGACAAGGAAAAGTTAAACAATGATTTGCCTGTGTTGACATGGGGTGGACTTGTGATCTTGGTTGTCAACTTGACATATCTGGGGGAAGGGAACCTCAATTGAGAAATTTCTTCCATCAGACTGACCTTTGGGCATGTCTTTGGAGTGCTTTGGGTTGGTGGTTGATGCAGGAGCACCCAGTCGATGGTGGGCAGCACCATCCTTGGACAGATGGGCCTGGGCTGAGTAAGAGCCTGAGAGCAAGCCAGTGAGCAGTGCTCCTCTATGGCCTCTGCTTCTGGTTCCTGCCCTGAGCCCCCACCCTGGCTCCCACAATGATGGACTGTAACCTATGAGCTGAAATAAACTCATTTCTCCCCAAGTCATTTTCGGTCACTGTGTTTATCACAGCAGAGCAGGGACTGGAGAGAGAGGCATCAAGATGAAGACTGTGTCAGCTGTGATGGCGCACAGCCTTAGTGCCAGCACCCAGGGGGTAGAGGCAGGTAGAGATCTGTGAGACAGGGCCCAGCCTGATCTACATAGTGAGTTCTAGGCCAGACAGAGCTACATAGTGAGACCCTGTCTCAAAAAAGAAAAGAACCAGATGTGATGGTGGCACACGCCTTTAATCCCAGCACTTGGAAAGCAAAGGCAGGCGGATCTCTGAGTTCAAGGCCAGCCTGGTCCACGTAGTGTGTCCCAGGCCAGCTGGGGCTACAAGGAGACCCTGTCTCAAAAAAACAAAAACAAAAAAGAGGATTAAACTATGAGGGGCGAGATGCCTTGTGCAGAAGCCGGCCGACAGGAGCTCCATCCCTGGAACCCACACAAAAGAGAGAACCAACATCACAAAGTTGTCCTCTGACCTCCACACATGCAGCACGACAGATGCATACATGCATACACGCATCATGCACACTATAATAAAAATTTTATGAGGGGATGGAGAGATAGCTTAGCAGTTAAGAGTCCTTGCTGCACAATCGGGAGGACTAGAGATCACACCCTAACACCCTTGTAACCAGCCAGGCATCCTGTGCACCCTTGTAACCCCAGCTCCAAGCAGGGGCAAAGCTAGGAGGGATGGGTTTGCTGGCTTCCAGCCTTGCTGAGAAAACACAAGCCCCAGGTTCAGGGAGAGACTCTGCTTCCAAGGAATAGGCAGGAAGTGACAGAGAAGGGCACCTGCCTGACACCCTCCTCTGGCCCCTGCATAGACTCACAGAGTACATGCCTACTTGCCTACTTGTAAACACACAAAAATAAATACATAAATCCTTTATTTATTTATTTATTTTTTTTGGTCTTAAGACAGGGTCTCCCTGTATCTCCAGCTGTCCTGGAACTCACTTTGTAGACCAGGCTGGCTTTGAACTCTCAGAGATCTGCCTACCTCTGCCTCCCAAGTGCTGAGATAAAAGGGGTGCGCCACCACACCCGGCCATAAATTTTTTTTAAATGAAATAAGCCAGTTGGCAGAGAAAGACTGGAAATCCTTCCCCACCTGGGCTTCATAAAGCCCTGAGAATCTAATGTGGAAGTTGGGTCATATAAATGACCTATAAAGGACCACGAGGCTTCCTCTCCAGTGCCTTCGTGGTTTTCTCCTGGCTCAATATCTCACATCCATTCTCTGGATCCTCTTCCCTGTCCTAGAAATCTGTCTCTATGTGGGGCATGGTGGCCCGTGGTTTAGTCCCAGAACTCTAGAGGCAGAGGCAGAGGCAGGTGGATCTCTGTGAGTTGGGATCTAGACCAGTCTACATAGTGAGTTCCACATAAGCCGGAGCTATGTAGTCTCAAAAAAAAAAAAACTGAAAAAAAATTAAAAACCTGTCTCTATTTCTATTTGTAACCATGTGTCTCTATTTCCAAATAAGGTCTCATTCACAGGTGGCAATGGTTAGCACTTCAGCATACTTTTAAAAAATAGTGTATTAGGCCAGGCGTGGTGGCGCACACCTTTAATCCTAGCACTTGGGAGGCAGAGGCAGGCGGATCATTGTGAGTTCAAGGCCAGCCTGGTCTACAGAGTGAATTCCAGGACAGCTGGGACTACAGGGAGACCCTATCTCGAAAAAGACCAAAAAAAATAGTGTATTATATTTTTATTTACTTATTATATATATATATATTTTTTTTTTTCCCCCAGACTGGGTCTCCCTGAAGCCCCAGCTGGCCTTGAACTCACTATGTAGACTAGGGTGGCCTTGAACTCACAGAGATCTGCCTACCTCTGGCTCCCGAGTGCTGGGATTACAGGTGGACTTTATGGTGCCTGGCTTCATGTGGGTGCTGGGGATCTGAGCTCAGGTCCCCCACACTTGCACAGCAAGAGCTTTACTCACAGAACCACCTCCCCAGCCCCACACATCTTTAGCACAATCCAGGCCAGCCCTTCCCCTTCCTGTTGACATTCACTGTACACTCAGCCAGCTTACTTGTAAGCATTTTATTTCATCTTTGTAACAATCCTATGAAGTTTGTATAAGAAAAAGCCCCGCTTTACAGGAAACTGCTAGCCAGTTACAGTGAGTCTGTTTCAGATCACACAGCTGGTGAGCAGCAGAGCCAACCCCCATCACCAACCTTCTTTGTGTCACTGTGTAAGTGAGATGAAACCCACAGGGTCAATTATTTTTCTCAAAGACTGCATGACAGAAATGACCCTTGTGGAATAGATGGAAGAAACTGAGGCAGGGAATGGGAAGGCAACTTGCTTAAGAGCTTGACTCCTGGTGGGGTATTGGTGACCCTTTGGCAGGACCTTAGGTTCTATCTCCCAGCAGGTGGGGAGAATCGTGCTCAACTGAAATGATTGTATCTAAGTCACAGGAAACCAGTCTGCAACCCAGTCTCCCACCTTGAGTGGCTGAAAGCTTAAGCTGAAGTGATGTCACCCACAGGCCTGCTCTTGATCCTGGCCAGGACCTTAGGTCCCAACTGCTACACACCAGGGAACCACGTCAGCCACAAGGTCCTTCAGAGCTTGGGGATCGGCCACAGGCATGGCGCTTACCCCACAGGGCTTATTAATTAATGCTAATTGATCTCTCCATTCACAGATTCAGCCAGCCTCTTTGGGCCTGAAATATCCACGGAGGAAAGCCCAAGAAACTTGGCAATGTGCCAAGCAACACAGGCTCTTCACATACCAAAGACTGCTCTGCTGGGATTGGAAGGCAAGATCTGAGGCACAGACAAGCCCGACATCATGGAGCTTCAACTAGAGTTGTCAGGCTGGCTGTGGGGGGATGCACACCTGTTATCCCAACACTAGGGAGGCTGAGCAGGAGGACTGCAATGAGGCTGAGCCAACCTGTGGCCTGGGCTACATGGGGAAACTCTGTCTTAACAACAACAAAATGAATTGTCAGGCATGGTAGCGCATGCCTTTAATCCAGCTCTCAGAAGGCAGAGGCAGGTAGATCTCTGTGAGATTGAGGCCAGCCTGGTATACATAGTTCCAGGCCTGCTTGGGCTACAGGGAGACCCTGTCTCAAAAAAAAAAAAAAAAAAAAGTAGGACGTACCTGTAATCCCAACATCAGGAGGTAGAGGAGGAGGATCAAGAATTCAAGGCCAGCCTCCACTACATAGCTAGTTCAAGGCCAGCTTGGACTCCATGAAACCCTATCTTTAAAAAAAAAAAAGTGGTTGTCAATTGAAAAGGAAGGTTTCAGGGCTGGAGAGATGGCTCAGAGGTTAAGAGCACTGACTGCTCTTGCAGAGGACCCAGGTTTGAATCCCAGCACCTACATGGCAGCTAAGAACTGTCCATAACTCCAGTTCCAGGGGACCCAGCACCCTCTTCTGTCCTCTTCTGGCACTGCACAACGCAGGCATACTCACATGCATGCAGGCAGTACACTTATACACGCTTATACACATAAAAAACAAAAATAAGATATTTTTAAACAAAGAAAAGGAACAAAAACACAGGTCTTGAAAAGCTGAGCTTCCAAAGACATTCTGCCTCCCACCACAGCCTCAGCTCACTCCTTTGTAAATAAGAACAAAAACTCCTTATTCATAGCAAGTTATGGAACATGCCAGACAATGCTACATCTGAGCTAGCTTAATCCACTGCATTTTTTTTTTTTTTGGTCTTTTTGAGACAGGGTCTCCCTTTAGTCCCAGCTAGCCTGGAACTCACTGTGTAGACCAGGCTGGCCTTGAACTCACAGAGATCCGCCTGCCTCTGCCTCCTGAGGGCTAGGATTAAAGGCATGTGCCACCACGCCTGGCTATACCCACCGCATTAAAGAAAAACAAAAACTTTAGGGTGGAGACATGCATGACTCAGCAGTTAGGAGCACACACTGCTCTTTCAGAGGACCTAAGTTTGGTTCCCAGACCCATGGTCTCCCAAATGCCTTTAACTCTATCTCCAAGGTATCCAACACCCTCTTCTGACTTCCGTGGGTATTGTGTGACACAGATGCACTTAGGTACATGCAGGCAATACACTCATACACATAAAATAAAATTAATAAATAAAATGTATACATTGTTTTTAAATTTGAGACAGGCTCGGGGCTGGAGAGATGGCTCTGGGGTTAAGAGCGCCGACTGCTCTTGCAGAGGTCCTGGGTTTGATTCCCAACACCCACATAGTAGCTAAGAACCATCTTTAAGCTGGCTGGTGGCACATGCCTTTGATCCTAGCACTTGGGAGGCAGATGCAGGTGGATCTCTGTGAGCTCAAGGCCAGCATGGTCTACAGAGTGAGTTCCAGGACAGCTTGGGCTATAGGGAGACCCTATAAAAACTGAGACAGGCTTTCACTCCATAGCCCAGGCTGGCCTGGGACTCACTGTTCTCATGCTGCAGCCTCCTGAGTGCTGAATGACAGGCGTGTGACATCACACCCTCAAGTCAGGTCAGTGAAACACTTGCATGTAATTGGTTTTGTAGCAAATATTCACTCCCTTTTTCTAGTCACCTTCCAGGCCATCTTGTGCCTCAATTTCCCTTCAAACACACAAAGAACAGGCCTAGAAGCTGCTCTTCTGGAAGGGTTTTAAACAGACACCTACTCAACCTCAGGAAATTCAGGAAAAATCAACTTCCTATGTGTCTAATTAATAGCACAGTTGCTAACATAGCAGTAAGCCACTTCCCTGGCCCCTGATTAAAAACAGAAGTTTCCCCCACGTTCGCGGAGACAGAGCAGAAGGATAAACAAAGACAGGCACACTCCTGTCGGATAAATACAGACGCAAACATGCACAGCAGACAAACACACTGGCGCACCAAATATACACACAGCCGGCTGCAGCGACCGGGGTGGGCTTGTGGAGCGTACTCACTCAGCCTAGACAGGCTTCTGGACAGACGGCAGGTCAGGGCACCCCTGCGCGGATGCCCCGCGGGAGACCACATCCGGACTTGAGTGCGCACGATCCTGAGCCAGAAGTGAGAGAATCAAAACCGCTAGGGTAGATCTGCAGAGGCAGGTCAGCGGGGGAGGGGGGGCCACACAGCGGTGCCCACCCCCACCCAGCAGGTGGTTGGCTTTGCCGCCCGCCCCCACCCCCCCGAGTTTTCCCAGCCCCAGGTGTCCCTAGACAAGCTGTTTCATTTCCCTTCTCTTCGCCAAAGCCTCCTGGGATCAACCACCAACCCCGGGTCCTCTGCAAGAGCAGCCAGGGCTCTTAACCTTAACCATGTCTGGAACCTGGGCCTTGAACTCTCCACCCTTCAGCCTTCACCTGCTTAGCACTGGGATAAGTGTGTGCCCCCACGCCTGCTTTGTGCAGTGTTGAGGACTGAGCATATATATTATATAATATACAATATAATATATGCAATAAAAATTTATTACTTGGATAGGGGCATGCTGTCCAGAGCGTGTTTTGTGAAGACCAAAAGACCACTCTGTGGCATCGGATCTCTCCTTCCACTTTTTTTTTTTTCCGGTGTTGTCGAGACAGGGTCTCCCTGTAGCCCCAGCTGTCCTGGAACTCACTCTGTAGACCAGGCTGGCCTTGAACTCACAGAGATCCGCTAGGATTAAAGGCGTGTGCCACCACGCCTGGCTCCTTACTCTTTTATGTGGATTCTGGAGATCAAACTCGGGTTATTAGGCTAAAATTTATTTTTAACAAAACTAACTCTGGAGCCAGGTCACATATCCGGTCTCCGTGCCCATCCTGTTTGTTGGTTCCCCAAACCTGAGCGAGCCACGTGTGGATGACATCTGTACAGCGCAAATCCGTCGACCACTGTTCCATGCAGGTGCACCTAGGGACCCCCTAACACCAGGCTGGCTGCCAGGTGTGGCCTGCGCATGCTAAAAAGGGCATGCACCCAGTACGCACGCCCCCACCTTCATAGGCTGCGACGACTTAGCACGTTTGGGACCTAGCAAGAGGGACGTGGGTACAGGGGCGCCCTCATCTCCCCCTCTCAGACTGCCAACTCCATGGTCGAAAGCTTCGCAACCAGATGAGCTCCAAAGCAGGATCCCCGGGCTTAGCGTGGGAATCCCGGGCTAGGCGCTCTTCCCCGGAGACGGACAGAGCACCGCCAAGCCTTAGAGGCGTCCGCCTCACCCCGCAACACTGCAGCCCCTAGCCACCGCCTCGTCTCCACCGCTATGGCCTCGGCAGCGGGAGGCGAGCGCCACCTGTGGGCCGCCAGGCCGAGGTGCACGCGCCGACCGCAAAAGTGGGTCGCTTCCACCTTCCTGCAGGCCCTGGGTGTCTGCCCTACCCCCAATCCCGGTAGTTGTAGAAACAGCTCACGTTTATGAAATTCTCCTGCAAAGGCCGCTTTTCTCAGGCAAAATTGCCTTTGCATTCATGCAGCAGACATCCATGGGTTCCTACTATGTGCCTGCTCTATTATGGGGTCAGAAAAGACAGAGGACAGAACATTCAATCCTGCCTCTGCTTCTGAGTATGAGAAGATGGGGGGTAGGTGTACTACCGCAGGCAAGGAGACAAAGACCGGAAAGGCAAGAGGTGAAATTATACAATCATGTTTGAGGAGCCAGGCTTTTTGAACTGGAGAGGACTCTGAGCAGTGAGGCTTGTGCGGAGGGTTGGAGAGTATAACCACGCTGGGCGTGGTGGCGCACGCCTTTAATCCTAGCACTTGGGAGGCAGAGGCAGGCGGATCTCTGTGAGTTCAAGGCCAGCCTGGTCTACAAAGTGAGTTCCAGGACAGCTGGAGCTACAGGGAGACCCTGTCTCTGAACTGGAGAGAACTCTGAGCAGTGAGGCTTGTGCGGAGGGTTGGAGAGTATAAAGCTCTGAACCACAGGTGAGGGTGTAGCCTAGGACATGTGAAGCTCTGAGTTACAATCCCAGCAAAACACACACACACACACACACACACACACACACACACACACACGATTGGATTAAGGCTTTCTAGTTGGGCATAGCAAGTACAAAGGCCCTGGGGCAGAAAAGAGCTTAAGGTTAGCAAGCTCTATAAAAGAGATCAGGGCTGGGTGTGCTGGCCCACACCTTTAATCCCAGCATTCAGGAGGCTGAGGCAGGTGGATCTCTGTGAATTCAAGGTCAGCCTGGTCTACAGAGCGAGTTCCAGGCCAGCTGGGGCTACAGGGAGACCAGACCCTATCTCAAAAACACCAAAACTAATAAAATAAGATAAAAATAAACAAAATAGCCGGGCGTGGTGGCGCACGCCTTTAATCGTAGCACTTGGGAGGCAGAGGCAGGCGGATCTTTGTGAGTTCAAGGCCAGCCTGGTCTACAGAGTGAGTTCCAGGACAGCTGGGACTACAGGGAGACCCTGTCTCGAAAA
>VZQC01004221.1:2586743-2669716 GCA_009823505.1 Rhizomys pruinosus
TACACACATGAAGTGTGTGTACACACAGGGAAAATAGTCACACACATGAAGTGTGTGTACACACAGGGAAAATAGTCACACACATGAAGTGTGTGTACACACAGGGAAAATAGTCACACACATGAAGTGTGTGTACACACAGGGAAAATAGTCATACACACATGAGGTGTGTGTACACACAGGGAAAATAGTCATACACACATGAGGTATGTGTATATACAGGGAAAATAGTCATACAAACATGAAGTGTGTGTACACACAGGGAAAATAGTCACACACACATGAGGTGTGTGTATATACAGGGAAAACAGTCATACACACATGAAGTATGTATACACAAGGAAATAGTCATACACACATGAAGTGTGTGTATATACAGGGAAAATAGTCATACACACATGAAGTGTGTGTATACACAGGGAAAATAGTCATACACACATGAAGTGTGTGTATATACAGGGAAAATAGTCATACACACATGAAGTGTGTCTATACACAGGGAAAATAGTCATACACACATGAAGTGTGTGTACACACAGGGAAAATAGTCACACACACATGAGGTGTGTGTACATACAGGGAAAATAGTCATACACACATGAAGTGTATGTATATACAGGGAAAACAGTCATACACACATGAAGTGTATGTATATACAGGGAAAATAGTCATACACACATGAAGTGTGTGTATACACAGGGAAAATAGTCACACACACATGAAGTGTATGTATACACAGGGAAAATAGTCATACACACATGAAGTATATGTATATACAGGGAAAATATTCATACACACATGAAGTGTATGTATATACAGGGGAAATATTCATATACACATGAACTGTGTGTATACACAGGGAAAATAGTCATACACACATGAAGTGTATGTATATACAGGGAAAATAATCATATACACATGAAGTGTATGTATACATGGGGAAAATAGTCATACACACATGAAGTGTATGTATACACAGGGAAAATAGTCATACACACATGAAGTGTGTATGTACAGGGAAAATATTCATACACAAAATAAAAATAATAAAAGTTTTGCCAGGCATGGTGGTGCACACCTAGCACTTGGGAGGCAGAGGCAGGCGGATCTTTGTGAGTTCAAGGCCAGCCTGGTCTACAGGGTGAATTCCAGGACAGCTGGGGCTACAGAGAGACCCTGTCTCAAAAAGACAAAATAATAATAATAATAATAATAATAAAAATAATACAAGTTTTAAAATTCAAAGTCCTGACGGACTTGGTGGTGCACACCTCTAATCCCAGCACTCGGGAGGCAGAAACAGGCAGATCTCTGTGAGAACGAGGCCAGCCTAGGCTATGTATATCGTGTTCCAGGCCAGCTGGGACTTTCTCAAAAAGAAGAAAAAATTCAAAGCCCCATTTAAGTGTTCTTGGTACGGAGCAGATCCCCTCCCCTAACTTAAACAAAGCAGAGACAGTTGATAGGTTCACAGGTCTATGCTGAGTTATAGGCAGGATGGTCTCCGCTAAACCAGTGTGGACCAGTTGACCAGAAGAGAAAGAGCCCCAAGCCTTTGTCCTGGTGAAGTTTGCAAACTTGGACTTTTATCAGTGTCCTTTTCTGCCCATCTGGGATTTGATTAACTTCTTGTCCCAAAGTGGAATGGAAGGTATCAAGACCCCTTTTGGACAGAAGTCTGACCCCTCATTTCCCTTTAGGAATCTCCTCCTAAGAGCAGAGTAAGAGAAGACCCACACCTCGAGCCCAGCTTGGCCCCCCACAGAGGTGCTGGCTCACACGCCCCTAAATCTCAGTGTCTTCTACCTTTGTCTATGACCTTTTTAAAAAGATTGATTTCTTTATGTAATGTATTTATGTGTGTGCTCCTGTGAATGTAGGTGTACCACATGCATACGATGCCCATGAAGGTCAGAAGAGGGGTTTGGATCTCCTGGAACTGGAGTTAAGAAGGTTGTGCCAGGCGTCGTGGTGCACACCTTTAATCCCAGCACTCGGAAGGCAGAGGCAGGCAGATCTCTGAGAGTTCAAGGCCAGCCTGGTCTACATATCGAGTTCCAGGACAGCTGAAGCTACAAGGAAACACTGGTCAAAAAAAAAAAAAAAAAAAAAAAAAAGAAGAGTCCAGAACCTGCATGGGGGGCGTGGAACCAAACCGGGCTAGGTGATAGCAAGCCAGTGCTTTTACTCAGAGCCATCAGCTCTCGGCCCTACCTTTTTTTTGTGTTCCCTACGCATTGTGAAAACAGTGCTCACTGTGTAACCCTGGCTAGTCTAGAAATCTCACTATTTTGGACCAGGCTAGCCCTCAAACTCAAGAGATCTGTCCTGCTTCAGCCGCCTTAACCGCTTTTTTTTTGCAAACTGAACTGGGTATGGCAGTGCACAACCCCAAAGAAGGAGGCAGTAGGGTCAGGAGGAGGGCTATCCTCATCCTTACAGTAAGTTTTAGGCTATCCTGGGATACATGAGATGTTGTCTTTTTTTTTTTCAACTTTAATTTTTAATTATTTTTGTATGTGGGTATGAATGTACTGTCTGCATGTAGGTCGTGTGCACCCGTGTCGTGAAGTGCCGCAGAGGGTCTCTGAAGAGGGTGTCAGATTCCCCTGGAACTGGAGTTCTCCTGGAATTGGAGTTACAGATGGTTCTTAGCTGCCATGTGGGTGCTGGGGATCGAACCCTTGTCCTCTGCAAGAGCAGCCAGTGCTCTTAACCGCGCAGGCTATCTCTCCAGGCCCCGAGACCTTGTCTTAAAGAGGGGATTCTTTTTGAGTCCCCTTCTGCTGCAGGGAGATGTCTGCTTGCTTACACTTCGAAAATTAAAAAAACAAATTAAAATAAAATATTTGTTTATTTTCTGCTATTGGGAACTGAATAGTCCATGCATGCCAGGGAATCACCCTTCCCAGGAACTTTTTTGCTTGTTTGCTTGCTTGTTTGTTGTGTTTTATTTTGAGACGACTCCATAAATGCCCAGACCTGGCCAGGCATGCATTAACTGTGGTGCCCCTACCTCAGCCTCCTGAGTCCCTAGAGTGGCAAGTATGTGTCACACCCCAGCTTATGTGACCCTATTGACCCCAACCAATCAGCCAAGATCTGTAGACGGGCCCAGCCATCAGAGTCCCTTTTTCGCTCTTCCATCTCTCGTCCATAGGAGACCCTCGGCTCCACATAAGCAGCTCTGCTTTGGGACTAATGGCCTGGCTTTCTTTTGGACACTGAAGGAGCTGAAGCACATCCCGGTTCTTGAACTGCTTGTGTGGCTTGATCGAGTGTCTTGCTGCTGTCATCTGAAGCCGCCACATCTCTGGTACCACCCCATCTGTCCCGTGGGGTTCCGTGTGTCCCCAGTCCCTCCCTCGGGTTCTGGGCCATCTCTTTCATATTTCTCAGCCAGGAAAAGATCCTCAAAGCCAGATGCAGTGACACACCACATGTCTGCAATCTCTTTACGCGGGAGGTTTGAGGCAGGACAGTCTTGAGTTTGAAGCCACTGAGCCGGACGTGAGATTCTGGTCTCAAAAACAAAACAAACAACAACAACAAAAACACACAAACACAGAAAACAAACAAAACTAGCGCGCCCCAGAGCTTTTTTTCCCCGGCTCCCCACTTGCAGGCTCCAGCAGTAAAATCTCCTCGTATGTGCCCCAAAAGAACCATGCAGATAAAGGACCTGATTCCACTAACACTGCTCCCGTCCCTACCAGGGAGAGGAACACCAGCGAGTCTGAGGGTCTCCCCAGCCCGGAGGGGAGCCTACTGGTGTGCCTGGGGAGGCCAAGGAGCCTCCAGGGCTGCTAATTAGGCTTCAGCAGCACAGACTTAATTACCGCCTTGCGAAGGGTTAATTACTCCTAATTGGTTGGAAATCAGGCAATTTTCTCTCCTCCTGAGAACCAAAATATTTTCCCTTCTCAAAGCCCCTCCTCGCCTCCCTCCCTCCTGGGCTTTTTCTACTTTCCCTGCATGGAGGGGCTGGGTGGGCTGGGTAGAGTCTGAAAGTCAGAATTTCCCTGGGGAGCCAGCTTTGTGGTTCTGACCCACACAAAAGCAGAATTCAGAAAACACAAATTCCCGTCCGGAGCAAATCCAGGGAGTTCTGGGAGAGGTGACCGAGAGCTGGTATAAAGAAAGGACTCCCGCTCCTCGGTCTCCTAGGATCCCGTCCCGTCTGGAGGACTACAGATAGCTCCAAGCCTGAGGAGTCTACAAGCCTGAGGAGCCTCGGTCTCCTCATCCGCAAAATAAAGGGCTGGGTGGATTCATAGGCTAGGGCAAGTTGAGAACTTCCTCTACTGGCCACAAGTAGACTCAGGATGAGGAAAAGACAGTGGATGGGGCAGGTGAGATGAAGCCTAGCAGGAGTAGTTGGTGTGTCAAACGGGTGGAGACGTTAGATCACTAAGGGGGAGGTGGGAACGGTTTCAGGCTGCGGTGCCAGAGGCACAAGCCCCCTAGTGAGGGAGCTGGAACACATTCTTACATTTGGTTGATTCCCGTGAGCACAGGGAGCATAGAAGAGGCTGGTGGCTGAAGGAGCACAGGAAGGGGGGGGAGTGGGAGAAGAGGGAAGGAGGAGAGACAGACAGATGGATAAGTAGAAAGGGAAAGGTATGTGAAGAAGGAAGGTGAGGAGGGAAGGGAGAACTGGCAGTAGCCTGGACCTCTGGCCTTCAGGTGCGGGGCGTTGTGGGGTGGGGGGGGGTGTCTCTCCACCTCTCCACGTGCTTGTTCACCCTGTGGGTAACCGTGAGGCTGGCATGGGGGCTGTGGGGAGAGAAACTGGCTCACCTAGCCTGACCCTCTGAGGGGGCTGGCTGTCAGCTAGCTGGCTGCAGAGGGCAGGTCAGTATGGGAGAGGCCAGTGAGACTGCAGAGCTGCTGATGGGACAGCTGATAAGGGCCCTGAGGCTGGATCTCAGCCCTGCCGGGGTTGGACAGCTTCCTGTTTGCAGAGGCTCCAAAGGCTGAGCTTCAGCTTCAGCTGTTCCTGTCCGCTTTGTGAGGGAGAGGGGTTGGAAACAGGGGCCCGAGGAGCCAGGCTCCCTAGAGCCTCAAACCTGGAGCATGGCCCAAGGCCCTGGCCTTCATGCCATATTTAGTCCAGTTTGCATTTGCATGTGCATGTGCATGTGACTTCCACGTGTACATTGGTATGAGATGTGTGGCTACAGGGCCTCTTCAGGGTTGGCCTTTGTTTTCCTCAGAACCAGACAAACCATGGTTTGTTTTTGTTTTTTGGTTGGCTTTTTTGTTTGTTTTGTTTTGTTTGAGACAGGGTCTCCCTGTAGCTCGCCAGCTGCCCTGGGGACTATCACTAATGTAGACCAGGTGCTGGGCTTGAACTCAGAAGATCCACCTGCCTCTGTCTCCCAAGTGGCTGTGGTAATCAAAGGTTAGTGCCACCACACCCGGTTTATATTTTTTTTTTAGATGGTCACTGCTGAGGCTCTTACTTGGCCGCTTATGGCCAGTGGCTGGCCTCAAACTCATTTCCATTCTCCAGCTCATCCTCTGAAACACTGGGGTTACAGGCTGAGCTACATGACCATTGGTTTTCTTATAGCACCAGAGATGGAGTCTTGCTCCTTGTGTGCTGGGCAAATGCCCTACAACAGGTTACATTTCAGCCCTTTAACTGAAGGCTTATAATAGGCAAATTACATGGTGTGTAAATTGTGCCTTTAACAAAGCAATTAAAATGTCACCACAACAAGCCACAGGGATGGCCACCATTCAGCTCACTGAGCTGACAAATATCCACAGTTCCAGGTCCTGATCTCTGGAGGCCTGGGGACACAGTGGGAAACAAAACAGATAAAAGTCCCTACTAAGTAGGCCAAGTGGTCGACCCGACACGTGGGTGGTAGAAGCAGGAGCCTCAAGTTAGAGGCCAGCCTGGGCTAATATGACAAGAACCTTAATCAAACAAAATAAAGAGGGCTGGAGAGATGGCCTAGTGGTGTAAGAGCCAAACCGACCGCTCTTACAGAGGACCGCGGGTCGATCCCCGCACCACATGGCGCCGAACGAAGTCTGAAACATCCAGTTCCAGGAGAATCCAGTTGTCCGGGAAGTCCGACACCTCTTCTGTACCAGTCCGCGGAATTCACGACACGGGTGCACAACTGTCATGCAGACAGTACATTCATACCATAACATAATAAATAAAAAGTAATAAAAAAATTAAAAAAAAAAACATAAAGAGAAGGCTGAAGAGAGGCACAGTAGGCTAAAGTGCTTTGTGTGACAGCATGAGGACCTGAGTTGGATCCCCCAGAAAGCCCTGCTCGGCTGCTCGGCTGAAATCCTGTCACTGTGGGTATAGCGGCCTGGAGACAAGAGCATCCTGGGGGACTGTGCCGCAAAAAATAAGATCCTCCATCCCCCTTCCCCGGCTATAGAGAGTGCTCAGGGGTGAAGAGGCACTGGCTGTTCTTCCAAAAGACTTACTCAGTTCCAGCACCCACATAGTGGCAACATCCACCCGTAGCTCCAGTGTCAGGGGATGTCCTCTTCCGGCATCCGTGGGCACTGTCAATGCAAACGGTGCACTTACAACTCTGGGCAAAACACTCATATAAAATAAACAAATAGATAAATAAATAATATAAATAATAAATATACAAAATAGGTGGTGAGCAGTGAGGAAGACACCTAAAGAGGACCCATGGCTTCCGTCCGCACCTACACCCAAACCGCCAGTATTGGTTCCATGATTTGTGATGCCAGCAGTTGGGAGACTGAAACCAGAAGATTGCTTTTAGAAGCCAAGCTTAAACACAGAGTAAGAACCTGTGAACCTGCCTCGAAGCAAACAACAGAGCAGTGCCTTCACAGGACAGGCAGGGAGCAAGACTAAGAACTGAGAGACTGGCAATGGTGAGTGTTAAGAAGGCTCCCAGGAAGGGTGAGTCGGGTTGTGTCAGTTATTTTTAAGCTAGTTTTGTGTTTGTTTTGTTCTTTCTTCTTTTTTTTTTTTAGTTTTTTTTTGTTTTTTCCTTGTGTTTTTGGTATTTTTTGAAGACAGGGTCCTGCCCCGTTTCGTATCCCCAGCTGTCCTGGAGCTCGTCCCCCCTGTAGACCAGGCTGTGCCTTGCGCCAAGAGAATCCGCCTACCTGTACCTCCTGAGTGTGGGATTAAAAGGCGTTCGCGCACCATGCCCGGGCTGCGTTTTGTTTTGTTTTAAATTTAGAGACAGGGTCGTATGTATCCCAGCTGGCCTCAAGCTGACCGTGTGGACTGCGGACTGACCTTGATCTCTAATCCTCGCTTCCTCCAACTGTCGGGTTGTACCGGTGACACTGTTCACCTGGCACTCATGGCAAGGGTAAGTGGGTGGGGGTGGGAGGGCAGGAACATGTCTGCAGAGGTTGAAGAAATGTGAGGCTCCGGGGAGAGAGAGCCAGGTAGAGCGAAGTGCAGAGCAAAGGCGCTGCAGAGGAAGCCTGGAGAATCAGCCAGGGGGGCCAGCGGAAAGGGAAGAGGAACGGGCAGAAGAGAGGCCTTGGAGGTGATGGGGCAAACCTGAGGGACCACATGGACTACTACTCTAACTCGTCCCTGAGCGAGAGTCACCAGAAAATTCTTGAGCAAGGGAGGGACCTGACCAGACAGAAGAATTGGGTGGAGCTGAAGGGAGGAGCCAAGACAGAGGCAAAGTAAGGAGCGTCCAGGGCAGGGTGGTGCAGAGCTAGTGGAGGAGACAGAAAGCAGGTGGACTCAGGATAAACGTGAACGTTGAAGCCTGAAGCTTTACTAGTACACAACAGAAAGGCGGGGGAATTCCCAGGACTTGAAATGAGCCTTTGAGCCATCCGAGAGGAAATCTAGGCCCAGAGGGACAGAAGGAGTTCAGTGCCACCGTGTGGGGTAGACCCGGGACCCAGCAAGAGCAGCTCAGATGGGCACCTTCTTTGATCCTCCCCACTCCGCAGACACTCTGGCTACAACTGCTCCCCTGGGATTCAACTCATAAGGGTCTAATTCCTTTGTCTTGAACTCATAGGATACAGCTTCCCCGAGCCTTATGTGGAAAAGTCTGGACTCCGAGGGAGGAAAGAGGGCCACATTCCTCCCCTGGGCATCTAGCCACATCCAGCTCTCCCAGGCCTGAGCGGGCTGGGGCTTTCTCAGGGGCCAGCTGGAGCTGGGCTCCTAAAGGCTCCCACGCACTTCCTGTCCAGTGATGGAGGAATTCAGCCTCTCCTCCTCAGCTCTGCTTAGCCTTGCCTGCGCCTCCTATTCCCTCTGCAGACCACACCACGCTGGGAGAGCTTCTGCAGCCCGAAATAACCTTGGCATGACTGTGTGTGGCCAGCGTTGTGAGTGGTGTCCCCAGGGGCTCGCTCATCTTCTTCCCTGATCTTTCTCCCCACCATCTTGGCATCCTTCGTCCCTTCCTCCCTCCAGAAAAGTCTCCTTCTCTCTCTTCATTTTTCCTGAGAACAGCTGTGGCTACTACAGAAACAGAAAAACTTAGAAGCTAAATTTGTAGAGACTTTATTAGGAAGGCATCAACCAAGTGCGTCTGTCCAGTGGCCTTGGAAGAGCTAGCGTTCCCATTTCGTAGATTGGAAGACTGGAGCACAGAGAGTTTGCTCACCAAGGGCCACATAGTTACAGTGTGACTGGACCCAGCCACTCTGCTCTGTCACAACCCAAGAGACACGTTGGGTTTCCAGAGTCCCGGGTCAGAGGAGGGAAGCAGGAAATAGAAGTGATCAAGAAGGTGGACCATGGTAACACATCCCTGTCATCCCACCCCTCAAGAAGCCGAGGCAGAGATGAGGTATGCAAGGACAGCCTGGGCTACACAGCAGAACCCTGTCTTTAAAAACATCAACAAAACAAAAAAAAACCTGAAATAAGACAAGGAAGGAAAGCGGTAAATAGGCTGGAGTTGTAGTGCTGTGGTGGGAGTGGTGCTACCCAGAATGCCGTGCTCTGGTGGGAGTGCTTACCAAATATGCAAGGAGTCCTGGGTTTGATATGCAATACTACAGAAATGGGCAAGTGGCACACAACTCCATAATCCTCAGTGTTTCTTGAGGAAAGACAGGAAAACAGTTTCAAAGGTATCTCAGCGACATAACTCTTTTTTTTTTTTTGGCTTTGAGACAGGGTTCTTCCATTTAGTCACTGGCCTGGAGCTTTCTATGTAGCCGGCTGGTCCTTGAACTCATCAGAGATCTGCCTGCCTCTGCCTCACGAGCACTGGGATTAAAGGTGTGTGTCCACCATAACCGGGTGCTACATAATCTGTTTCAAGGCCAGCCTGAGCATCATGTAGACCCTGCCGCTAAAAGGCAGGATAAAAGAAGCGCATAAAATGGCTCCCTGCGTTAAAAGGCCTTCCTCAAAGTCCGTGACCTCTAAATCATATACCTGGAGCCCATGTAAAAAATTCAGGCTCAAATCTATGATTCTAAGATCCCAAGACTCCTACAGTAAAATGAGAACAGCTCCAGTCATGTGGGCCAGCTAGTCAGGAGTGCACAGCTCAGAGTCAGAACTAAGACTCAGCCTTAACAAGGTAGAAGAGGGGAACCAACTCTGACAGTTCTCTGATCTCCACAAGCAACACACAAAACACAAACAACACACACACACACACACAATACACCCACAACGGTTTTTATAAGAAAAAAATGAAAGAAAAGAAGAGAGAATGATTGAAAAAGGAACAACCGGTGTTTGGTGTACACACCTTTAATCCTAAGCACTGAGGAACAGAAGGTAGGATGGGGTCTCTGCGAAGCGTTGAGGGCCAGCACTGGTCATACTAGTGATTTTCCAGGGCAGCTGTGGGGCTATAGGGGGCAGAGAGACCCTGTCTCGAAAAAGATGAAAGAGGAAGAGGAGGAGGAAAGAAGAGCGTAGAAGGGGAAGAGGAAAAAGAAAGAGGAAGAGGAAGAGTAAGAAGGAATGAAAGATAGAAGAAGAAGAAGAAAGAAGAAGAAGAGAAGAAGAAGAAGACGACGAAAAGAAAACACGACAACACCTGTTTGTTGTTACCAGACAATGGCCACCAGCTGGTCCGCGGTAGCCTGGCTGCAATGCTTGTTGTGATGCGCTTTTTTTTCCCTAAAACCCCCCTTACGCACCAATGCCCTTTTTTTATGACACCCAAATAATTTTACCAAGAGTCACCAAGTTTGGACTGCAGAGATGGCTCAACAGATAAAGCCTTGCACACGATGCAGGAGAACTGAGTTCAAAGTTCCCCAAAATCCATATAAAAATCTGGGTACAGTAGTGCAGGGCCCTTTAATCCTGGTACTGGAGAGTCCAGTACAGGAGCTCCCTAGGGCCTCTGGCCACCGGCATAGCAAAATTCAGCACCGCTTCCAGGCCAGTGAAAGACCCTTCCTTTAAAAAATAATAGGCTGCACCCAGTTGGTGGCACACGCCATTAATCCAGCACTCAGGTAGGCAGAGGCAGTGAATCTTGTAGTTCAAAACCAGCCCTGGTCTACATAGTGAGTTTCCAGGACAGCTGGGGCTACAGGAATACCCTGAGACAGAAAGACAAAAATAAAAATGTAAATAAAAATCAGGCTGGGTGTGTTCCACACATATTTATCGCAGACACTCGGAGGCCAAGGTGGGTGGGAACTCTGTAAAGTCCGCAACCCAGTCTTGTTGGCATGTAGAGTTCCAGCCAAGCCATGACTACACAGTGAGACCTATTTCTTTTTGTTTAAATAAATTTTAAAATTTTTTTATTTATTATACTTTTTATGTGTGTAGTGTACTGTCTATAGGTAGGTTGGTGCACCTGTGTTGTGCAAGTCGTGGAGGTCAGGAAGTAGGGGTCAGAATTCCTCTGAACTGGAGTTTAAAGACGGTTCTTAGCCCAGTAGTTACTGGGGAATTGAACCCCGGGTCTCTGCAAGAGCAGTCAGTGCGCTCTTTACCTGAGCCATCTTCTCTCCAGTCCAAACCCCTAGTTCTTTTTTTTTTTTAATTTTTTTTATTTTTTTAATTTAATTTTATTTTCGTATGTGAATGAATGTACTGTCTGCATGTAGGTCTGTGCGCGCCCATGTCGTGCAGTGCCGCGGATGGTCGGAGAGGGTGTCGGAGTCACCGTGGAACTGGAGCTAAAGAACGGTTTTTTTCAGCTGCCGTGGTGGGGGCTGGGGTCGAA
The DNA here is from genome assembly GCA_009823505.1 of Rhizomys pruinosus. Taxonomy (NCBI): domain Eukaryota; kingdom Metazoa; phylum Chordata; class Mammalia; order Rodentia; family Spalacidae; genus Rhizomys; species Rhizomys pruinosus. Next base: position 2,597,906 of record VZQC01004221.1, read on the forward strand.
ACCCGGGTCCATGCTGCAAGACAGTCCAGCGCTCTTAACCACTAGGCCCATCTCTCCAGCCGCCCAAGACCCTGATTTCAAACTAATTATATTTTAATTAAAAATTATGGTGGAAAGTATTGAGGAAAACACGTGGTGTCAACTCAACTCCACAATGCATAGCACACAGGCACATGCTCACATTATGTGCACAGCACACAGAACCACAGAACTTAGATGTAGATGCCCTACAGTTGAACTGTCCCAAGAAGCTGAGAAGGAAACTAGGAGACTCCAGCTTCCACCCAGGAGCAGATTTTTACTGCCTCCTCAAAGCTTTTATTAGGCACCTTAGTGTTGGAAGTTCACATAGATCTTATGGATAAGTGGCTCAGAAGTACAAACACAGATTGGAATTTTCCTCCTCACGATGGTCAGAAAAAGATAGTGGTGCCCAGGCCGGTGACTGGCCCCAGTAACAGTCCGGCCTTTTGTGTGGTCAAAGACGGAGAGGGGTGGGACAACTTGTTCCAAGAAAAACAGCTATCTTATAATCTGTTCTGGCCAGCATCCTAGGAGCAGACTCTCCTCCTCAAGCCTCAACAAAGCCGAAGAAGTCTGTTAACTTCGTGGCCAGGGCCAGGAGTCTGTTAACTCCCTTTAGTGAGCAGGAGCAAATACTGTCCTTAAGGGACAAGTCGGCGGGGGTGGGGGGGGGAGAACGGGGACTAGACTCAGACAAGGTGGTGTACCCACAGTTGTGGGGTACGTTGAAGTTGAGGCCGAAGCTTCAGACTTGGCTGCAGCCCTGCTGAGAGGACCGGAAGATCCCAGGAAGACCATCTAGAATAGAGGGAAGAGCAAGTGAAAAACCCCAAGGAAGGAACTGACCGTCCCGGAGAAAAGGAAGGCCAAGTGGATCATCCCAGGCTGAAGGATGCAGGGGAGGTTAGAGCTGGCTGGAGCAACATTAGAGAACCTTGTGGATAAGATGACAGCAAGGGTTCAGAAGGTACCGCCCACCTGAGGCCTGAAAAACTGGGCTGCTGATGGAGTTGCACACTGGGACAGGGAAATGAAGGAGGCCCAAAGAGGCAGAATGGCCCTGGGCTCCCTAGCCCACCTCAGAAGTCACTATCCGTTGCAGGCTCCTAATGTTGAGGCCTTGGCTCTTGGGAGCAGACATTGACATGTTGGGGCTTTAAGAAGCTGTGGTTTCAGTGGAGATGGGGTGAATTGGCATAGCACGGGAGTTTGGATCCCCCAGCTCCCACGAAGAGCTGGGTTGGTGGCTCCCAGGGAGGTGGGACAGGAGAACTCCGGGGAACTGGCCAGTCAGCTTAGTGGAGCTCCCAGCCAGTGAGAGAAGCCAGTGGTCAAACCAAGGTCAGGAAGGTTGACCTCTGGCTCCACAAATACAAACCCATGGTACCGTTCACATCCACTACACAGGAGTATATACAGTGAAGAAAGGAAGAGAGAGGGGGAAAAGAGAGATAGAGAGAGAGAGAGAGAACTTAGTGACAAGTCTTCAGGGAATCTGGGACTGTTTTCCTTAAGTAGATTCCCCCAATGGTGACTCTATCATCTCCCTCTATCATTCTACTTTGTGTGTGTTCTACATATGTGTGCATGTTGGGGTGCACATGTGTTTAGGGGTGTATATTCACTTGTGTGCATAGAGCTCAGAAGAACACCTCAGATGTCTCCTGTCCTAGGGAGCTGTCCATCTTTTGTTTTGGGAGACAGGGTTCTCACTGAGCTAGGAGCTCCCCGTCTGGGCCAGGCTGCTCGGCCAGGGGCCTCGGGATCTGCCTCCACCTTGTCAGTGCTGGATTTCACAGCAACCATCCACACCACTTTTCTACATGGTTTGGGAAACATTTTTATTCCATGAAATTCTTCTTCCCCTGATCCTCCTCCTGTGTCCTCTCCCCTCTCCCTCATCCCATCCCTGCCGACACAAAGCCATTTGACTAGTTCATTTACTTCAGATCTGTGAGCCCATGTTCAATCTATCTCTTGTGCCTGGGTTATTTCACTGGAATAAGGTCCTCAAGGCTTGTCTTGTCAGGAAATTTTCTATCCTCTTTTTATATTTTATTATTATTTTATGTGTAAGAGTGTACTGTTCTGCATGTAGAAGTAGGTCACCCGTGTCATCAATGCTGTGCAGGTAGAAGAGGCGGTTGGATTCCTGAACTGGAGTTAAACGGTTCTTAGTGGCCCACATGGGTGCGGGAATCGAACCGGGTCCTCTGCAAGAGCAGTCGGCACTCTTAACTGCTGAGCCATCTCTCCAGCCCAAAAGATTTTCTTATTTTTTAAAAAAAATGTTTATTTTTAGTGGGTGTGTTGGTGGCTTAATGCATGGTACCCATGGAGGCTAGAGGAGCCAATCTCTTGAGTTCAAGGCCCAAACCTGGTCTACAGATGAACTGGAGTTATGGATGGTTGTTTAGCTTGCCAGGGGGTGCGAGGAATGCAGGCCCAGTCATTCTTATGGGAGTTGGCCACAGCGCCTGATCCCAAAGATGGTCATAAAATGTGGGCCAAGCACAGAATAGAATATTATCTAGCCTTCAAAAGGAAAGAGTGGGTAAGATGGCTTAGCAAGTAAAGGCACTTACCCCAACCTGATGACTACAGTTCAGTCCCCACAACTCACAGTGTAGAAGAAGAGTGACTCCTGCCATCTGTCCTCTCATCTCCACATGCCTCCTGTGGTGTAGTTGCACAGAAAAATAAACAAGGTAAAGGGGGCTGGAGAGAATTGGCCTAGTGGTTAAGAGTGGCTGACAGCTCTTGCAGAGACCTGGGTTCGATCCCCAGCACCCACATGGCGGCTGAGAACTATCTTTAAACTCCGTTCGGGAAATCTGACGCCCTCTTCTGACTCTGCAGCATTGCACAACACAGGGTGCACAAACCTACATGCAGACAGACACATACACATGAAAAAATGAATAAAATTAACCGGGCTTGGTGGCGTCATCCCTTTAATCCTATCACGTGGGAGGCAGAGACAGGCATGATCTTTGTGAGTTCAAGGCCAGCCGGTCTACAAGGGAGTTCCAGGACACTTGGGGCTACAGGGAGACCCTGTCTCAAAAGACCAAAATAAATAAATTAAAAAATAAATAAATAAATAAATAAACAAATAATAAACTTTTTTTTGTCTTTTGAGACACGGTCTCCCTGTAACCCCAGCTGGTCCTGGAAGTCGCTATGTAGACCAGACTGTCCTTGAACTCACAAGATATTTCACCTGCCTCCTGCCAGCCCCACAATGCTTAAAATTGTGGTGCCACAATGGCCCACTTATCTTTGTTTTTTAAAAACAGGCTATTTTAGCGGTGGTAGATGGTCAGCCAGTAAGTGCTTGCTGCCAGCTCGCAAGACGTGAACTTCCTAAAGAATCCACACAGTAGAAGGAAAGAACTGAACCCTGAGGGTGGGCCTCTGACCTCCGAGCATGTGTGAAGTGCACACACACAGAAGAGGAGGAGGGAAACACTTAAACTTTATTTATGTTTATTTTTTTTTTTAACCACTCAGACGGTGCTCCCCCTCGACGCTCCTCCCAAAGAAGAGCTAGAATGGATCATCAAGGGCAAATAGGCAGTTGCAAATAGAGCAACATAAGAGCGGCTTCACGCTCAGGAGGAAGCATATCGTCCTTCTCATGGTTTCCGGTACTCTACAAAGTCAGAGAAACTTTCCCTAGTTACAAACTATAGAATGATCCTGAAAGTATAGTCTTGAACAATTACTTTAAAAAAGCAGGCTGGTGGGCACTGGAGAGATGGTCAGCATATGTAAGGAGCACTGACCGCTCTTGCAGAGACCCAGGTTCGATTCCAGCGACACCACATGGGTGGCTGACGAACCTCTTAATCCATTACTACTAGCTCCAGGGGGATTCACACCCTGTCTGACTTCTGAGACGCATCGCAGACAGCAGGTGTACTACACATTGCAAGGCAATTAACGTCATACAATAATTAAAAAATAATAAAATAAAATATTTAAAATAAAAATCAGAGGGCTGGAGAGATGGCCCTGAGCGGTTAAGAGCGCCGACCGCTCTTAAGAGGACCGGGTTCGATCCCCAGCACCACATGGCGGCTGAGAACCGTCTGAAACTCCAATCTCCAGGAGAACTCCAGCTCAGGGGAATTCCAAGACCCTCTTGCGACTCCTAGCGGAGGTTGCACGACACACGGTGCACAGACCTGCATGCAGAGTACAATTATACACATACAGAAATAATAAAAAAAAAAATAAATAAAGCAGCAGGACTCCACTTGTCCCCTCCTTCTTCGCTCTCGTCTTGTTTCTAATAGCTGGTGTCCTGAGCCTGTGAGGGGCTATCTCTATCTTGAGCATGTGAGGGGCTATCTCTGGCTATCTCTGTGGTTTTTATTTTTATTTCCCTAACTTCAGCATTTCTTCCTGTACTGGGGACTCCAGTCCCTCTGCTTCAGAGGCAACTCAGGGTATAGATGTCGTTTTTCCAGGCAATCCCAGGGTACCCTGGCCTCATGGGCCTTGAGCAGCCCACAGGATCACCAGGCTGGATCCCCGAGCAGGCAGAGCTATGAGGTTGTCATGGTAACACAGCTATGAGGGTGTTGAGTGATCACTGAGACCCACACCTAGGCCCAGGAAACCCCAGAGCCTCCCTCGCCCCCACACCAAGACGGCAGACAGGAAATGCCTTCCAAAGCCCCTTCTCCCAGCACTCAGAATATCGGTGAAGCGGTGTTTGTCGTCCTGGCTCTGCTCTCGGCTGCGGAACCAGCAGCACCTTGCTCGTCCTCCTAGTCCTGGCCTGAGAACTCCCTCACTGACCACAGATATTCCTCTCCACCACCTGGCTTTGCCTTTTTTATCCTTAAGTAAATTTGACATTAGTGTGTGTGCGCAAAGTGCGCGAACAGGAAAGTGGGCACAGGAAAGGGGGAACACGATGCCATGGGAACACATGTGAGGACATTGTGGAGGACAGAGGACTACTTGCTGCAGAAGTTGGTTCCGCTCTTCTGCCATTGGGGTGTTGGAGACAAACCAGTCTTTAGGTGTGGTGGGCGCCTCTACCACTGAGACTTTCAGAGGCCAGGCCCAGGAATGGGCACAATTTCATTCTCCATGTATAGCCTGCGCTCCCAATTCTTCTCTATGTATGTATGAAGGCCTGCACTCACCAATTCTTCTCTATGTATGAGGCCTGCGCCCCAATTCTCAAGCCAAGAGACTATTTTTTTTTGAGACAAGTACCCCATTAGCCCAGGTTGGCTTGAACAACAGGTGATTCAACCCAGGGTCACGACTGGTAAGCATTCTACCAATTGACTACATCCCCAGCCCCCAGGAAAAACAAGTTCTCCTGTACAGCTCCGGCTGGTCCTGAACTCAAGTATGGTCCACCGAGATTAGCCGGATCTCAACAGATATCCACGTCATATCTGCCGGGAGGCAGGGAGAACACTCCAGTGGGGGCTGGAAGTATAAGGAGGCGTGCAACACACACCATGCATGGCTGCTGCAGGGAAGGGTCTGGGGATCTCTGGGGGACGAAGTGTGTTGTCGAGCACTAGGTTAATGGGGGGGTGATAAAGCTCTGGGTTGGGAGAGGGCTGGGAGATGGCAATATAGAAGGTGAGAGAATAGAGATGCGAGAAGGGGGAGATAGCAGCCTAGTCTGCGAAGATCCACCAACTACTACTACCCTCTGCTCTTGTCAGAGTACGCCCAGGTTCGATACGCGCCCGACACCAGCAAGCCCACATGGGCGTCGAAGAACCGGCTCTGTAACTCCCTTGTTCCAGGAGAACTCCAGTTCCCAGTGGAATCCGAGACCTCTTCTTACCTCCGCGGCAGTTGAATCGGAAGGTAGGAGAACAGGTGCACAAGAACCTACGATGCAGGAATAGTCAGTAAATTCATACACATAACAAAAATAAAATAAATTGAAAAATAAAATAAAATCAAAATGCATAATATTTGGGGGCCGGAGAGATGGCTCATTCGTTAAGAGCACTGGCTGCTATTTCAGAGGACCTGGGTTTGGTTTCTAGCACTCACATGGTAGCTCACACCCACCTGCCAGTTCCCACCGTCTCTCATTTCCCTTTCCCCCAGGCGCCCCTTCTTCTGGCCCTCTTCTGCCTTCCCCTGGGCATTGGCCTTACCTGGTTGGCCTTACCTCCCTCCGGGCCCTATCTCATACCACAAAAAAACCCGATATTAATAAACTATTTTAAAATTACCTGCTTAGTCAGATGAGGTCCTCCAGCTGTAATCCCAGCACCAGTGACCCTAAAATAAGAGAATTGTGGCAACTTTAGGCCCAGCCTGGGCTACATCATTAGTTTCTAGGACAAGCTGGGCTACAGGGAGACCCTGTCTCAAGAAAAGAAACCAAAGAAAAGAAAAGAAAAGAAAATAAAGAAATTGAACATTTCGAATTATTGTCTCTTTTCTGAAGAGCTCATCCAGGGGCTGGAGAGATGGCTCAGTGGTTAAGAAGCAATTGCTCTCCTTCAGAGGACCCAATCGGTTTTCCAGCATCTACATCTCCAATGCCCTCTTTTGGCTCCAAGGAGAACCATAGTCAGTCACACCACAAGAACACAACCACAACACACACAAATATAATAATAAAGAAATAAATCTTAAAAAGGCGAATGATTGGGTATGGTGGCACATGCCTTTAGTCCCGAGCACTTGGGAGATAAAGTCATCCAGTCTCTGTGAGTTCCAGCCAGCCTGGTCTAGCATGTGAGTACCAGACCCTAGCACTAGGGAGGACCTGGCTCAAAAAAAAAAGTTAATTCAGTTGGGCCTATCAATCATCTGACCAAAAGCCCACCTTTTGAGAAGGCTGATTTACCTAAAGCCATTCTAAAGACATGGGAGTAAAAAAAAAAAAAAATGGAGTATACGCCTCTCATGAGATAATGCACTTTTCTTTCCCAGAAACGATACCCTCTGCAGTCACGGAGCTGCTGCTGTGTAGCTCTGATGAGCCTGCCCACTTTTCTGAGTTACTGCAAAAAGCATAACCTTTTCTTTTCTTTCTACTTTCTACAACCCGAGCACACTTTCCCTTGATGCTCTGGGAGTACTTGCTGGACACGACTCCTGTCCTCTTCTCCCCTCCGCATTCCAGACAGCAGCCAAGATTTTCAGCTTGCGCGTTGTTTTTTTCTCTGTTTGTTCTTTTTAATTTTTTTTAATGTATTTATTTTTTGAATGTGTATGAATGTACTGTCCCGCATGTAGATCTGTGCACCTGTGTCCGTGCAATGCTGCGGAGGTCCAGAAGAGAGTGCGGACTCCCCTGGAACTGGAGTTCCCTGGGAATTGGAAGTTTACAGACTGTTTCTTAGCCTCCATGTGGTGTGCTGGGGAGCAAACCCGGGTCCTCTGCAAGAGGCAGTCGGTGCTCTTAACGCGCTAGGCTATCTATCCAGGCCCCTGTTGTTCTTTTAAATAATTCTAATAAAATTGTCTTTGAGCTTCCATTTGAGTCCTTTCCTAAATTCTTTTATTTTTAATATATTTTTTAAATATATTTATTTATTTATTTATTTGGTATTTTTTGAGAGAGGGTCTCCTTTATTTTTAGTCCCAGCTAGCCTGGAGCTCACTCTGTAAACCAGGCTGGCCTTGAACGCACAGAGATCTGCCTGCCTCGGCCTCCCAAGTGCTAGGATGACAGGCATCGGCCACCACACCCGGCTTTATTAGTTTTTATGTGTATGAGGTACTGTCTTCATGTAGGTTGGTGTAGCCGTGTTTGTGCAATGCTGCAGGGTCAGAAGAGGGTGTCGGATTCCCCTGGAACTGGAGTTAAAGATAATTCTTAGCCTGCCATGTGGGTGCTGGAATCGAACCCGGGTCCTTCTCAGAGTAGTCGGTGCTCTTAACCACTGGCCCATCTCTCCACCCCCTAAATTCTTTATTAAGAGAGAATAAGAACCCCAAGAAAAGAAGCCAAAAAGGGTTTCTTTTTGGTCTTTTCCAAGACAGGTCTCCCTATAAGCCTCAGCTGTCCTGGAACTCAACTCTGTAACCAGGCTGGCCTGTCTCTGCCTCCCAAGTGGCTAGGATTAAAGGTGTGCGTCCCCATGCACGGCTCAAAAAGGGTTCTTAGCTCACACAGGAACCACTGACTAGAGCAGAGAGGCAGAGAGGGTCTGGATTCCTTTTTTTTTAGACTATGTAGACCTGGCTCAGGGCCTAGAACTCATCACATAGAACAGGCTGGCCTCAAGTCAGAGATCCACCTGCCTCTTCCTCCAGTGCAGAAATTAATTAAAAGTGCTATTTGCCACCACACTTGGCTTATTACATTTTTACTGTGGGAATGCATGCATGTGTGTATGTGTGTGTGTGCGTGTTGTGGTGTGTGTGTGGGTGTGTGTGTGTGTGTACACAACCACAGTATGTGGATTCAGAGGACAGCCTGCCAGGAGTCAGTTTCTCCTTGTACCAGATGGGTCCAAGGAGTTAAATTGCAGGTTTGTCAGGCTTGGTAGCAAGCACCTTGACATGCTTTGTTGTCTTGTTGGCCCAGGGGGTCTGGAATCTAGAACTCACCCAGAAGCCACACCCCTACCACAGCGTAAAAGAAAATACATTGTCTCCAGCTCTGTCCCCTTTAAAACTTTGAGCAACCCCTCCTTACTCCAGCCTCAGTTTCCCTGCCTATAAAGTAACAAACTGGTCTTTCTGCCATATGACTTTCAAGCTTTGAGTTAAGAGCTCCAGCACTACAGCAGAGGTGGCCAGTCAGCTGGGGTGGGGGTGGGTCCCAGTCCCTCAGAGTTTATAGCTGCCATTAGGGATTACAGAGACAAGAGAGAAGCCACAATGGCCTCCTGAGATACGGGACAGTTAAATCAGCTCAGTCCAAGGGGCTAGGAGGGCAGAATGCATGCAGACAGACCTCTGCTGTGTGTTCTTCCACCACCACTCACCCTCTCTGTGCTATGCACTCCCTTCTAACCACAGGCCAGTAGTAGGCATGGGGCCCTCAGGCCACTGGGGTCACCCTCGGGTCAGCCTTTTCAACTTGTTGGGTGTTCTGCAACTTTGTTTTTTGCTATGCTGGGATTTCCTCTTCTAGCCTGGCACTAGGCAAGCGCTCTACCACTGTATAACATTGCAACACAGGGTGTAGGAATCACTGCACACATCTCACACCCCTCGCTCTGTCTCTCTTGCTCCTTGGTTCCAGCCCCAAGAACCCCTCTGCTTTTCCACATCAAACGTGGTCCAGCCCCAGGCCTTTGTATGGGCTGTTTTCTCTGGTCTCAGAGCTTGAGACAGCCTTCCTAAGATACCCCTGCAGCTCCTTCCTCATGCCTTTCTTCAAATGTGCGCTTTAGCAAGTCCTTCCCTTACAGTTCTGTTTTATTTTTGGCCCCTAGGTCCCCTCCTTCTTGATCAACGTCCCTCATTTCTGTTCCAAACATTCTCCCCAGCAGACGTCTGCCAGCCCTTGCCTACTCACGTCTGCCCAAGGTCCGTGTTTTGGTCAAATGTGTTCACACCTGTACCTTCCCTTATGTGGAGCAGTGTGAAGCAGTGACCAGTGTACAGTGGGTGTTGAGTGACTGCTCAGTGGTCAAGCGTGTGAAGAGGGAGAAAAATGGTGCCTTATCTCGGGGCTGTGGAAAGAACTAAAGCGACTGTGACCACGCTGGCCAGTAGAGTGCCAGGTTGGCCTTGAACCTGAGCATGGTTTTCTATTTTTTCTTTTCTTTTCTTTCTTTTATTTATTTATTTATTATTTGTAAGGAAATGTGCACGTGACAAACTGAATGCAAGAGAGCCTTTCTGAGCTCTTGGTGAGCTAGACTTGGGAAGCTAGCGTGCCAGATAATCCTTGACACCAAAGCTGCTCCAAGCTTGTGACTTCTGAGTTTCTTGTCTCGTGACCAAGAAGAACAAAGAAACTTGGACAAAGGATGAGGGCCATGAATGTAGATTTATTAAGAAATATGAAAAAGAGCTCCCGAGAGCAGGAAGGGTCCAAGGATGGGGCACTTGTGTGTCGCTCTGCCCAGCGGCCTTTTTGGGATTTACAGCAAGAATTGGATAACCTTTATTGGGATGGGTCATTTTGGAGCACACGGTGATCTAGGCAGTGGGGAGTCCACACAGGCAATGCTCCGTTGGCCCAACTGCCAGCTGGAGAAGCGACTGTGTTAAACTCATCCCTTTAAGGGAGGGGTCACCCTCCACAGGAGCTGGTACTTAAGGGGAACAACTCCTGTCTCATGAGGGGCCCACCGGAATCCCAACTCAGGAGGTAGAAGCAGGAGATCAAGAGTTCTAGGTAGGGACTGGAGAGATTCCTAGCGGTTAAGAGCGGACCCAACTGCTCTTGCCAGAGGACCCACATGGCAGCTGAGATTCCAATTCCAGGAGAACTACGGTTCTGGGGGAATCTGACGCCCTTCTTTTTTCTGACCTCCGTGGCAATTGCACAAACAGACAGGCAGACAGTACATTCATACACATACAAAAAATAAATAATTAAAAAAAAAAAAAAAAAGTTCTGGGTCATCCTTGACTATATAGAGAATTCAAGGACAGCCTAGACTAAGTGGGATCGCCATCTCAAAAAGGGCAGACGACTTAGTGACATTTAGTGCAATCATCACCTCTGCCTAGTACTGGAATGTCCTCAACAGCCCTCAAGGGCCCCTATGCCCACCAGCAATTACTCCCCATTCCTCCACCCAGCCCCTGACAAGCACAATCTTGCTTGCTGTCTCTGTACGTTTTGGGTTCTAGATGAATGGAGCCCTGGGGCCCAGCTTCAGCCACTCAGATGACTCTCAACTTTCACCCACGTGTCAGTGCTTCATTTCATGCATGTGTTTCTGTTATTATTCTATATTAATAATAAATTTATTCTATTATTAATTCGTTTTTGTGAGAGGGGTCTCCGTGTAAGCCCCAGCTGGCCTGGAACTCCCTATTGTAGACCAGGCCTCCACTGGCCTTGCCCTCCTGTATGTCGGGATTAAAGACGGCAACCACGTATGTCCGGTTGTTATGATTGTTATTATTTGATTTTTTGTTATTGTTGAGGAACATGTTGTTCATGTATCCCAGGCTGGCCTAGCTCATAAGGTATCTGAAGATGACCCTGAACTCCTGATCNCACTGTCAAAAAAAAAAAAAAAAAAAAAAAATAGTCCTGAAACTTGCCCTGGGGTGGGGGAACCAACCGGGTCATGGTGATGAGCAGCCAGTGCTTTTAACTTCAGAGCCATCTCTCTGGCCCTGACCTTTTTTTTGTTTTGTTTTCACACGATGGACAGTCCACTGTGTAACCCTGGCCTAGTCTAGAAATCTACTATGTTTGACCAGGCAGCCCTCAAACTCAAGAGATCTGTCGCGTCAGCCGCCTTACCGCATGTTTTTTTTTCAAAACTGAACTGGGTATGGCAGTGCACAACCCCAAAGAGAGGCAGTAGGTCAGGAGGAGGGCTATCCTCATCCTTACAGTAAGTTTTAGGCTATCCTGGGATACATGAGATTGTGTTGTTTTTTTTTTAAACTTTAATTTTGAATTTTTTTCTGATGTGATGAATGTACTGTCTGCATGTAGGTCTGTGCACCCTTGTCGTAAATGCCGCCAGAGGTTCTGAAGAGGGTGTCAGATTCCCCTGGAACTGGAGTTCCTCATGGGAATGGAGTTACGAGATGGTTCTTAGCTGCCAGGTGGGTGCTTGGGATCCGAACCCTTGTCACTGCAGAGCAGTCTAGTGCTCTTAACCGCTGGCTATCTCTCCAAGGCCCGAGACCTTGTCTTAAAGAGGTGGATTCTTTTTGAGTCCCCTTCTGCTGCAGGGAGATGTCCTGCTTGCTTACACTTTCGAAAATTAAAACAATCATGAACTGCCATGGGGGGCTGGGAACCAAACCTGGGTCCTGTGATAGCAGCCAGTGCTTTTAACTTCAGAGCCATCTCTCTGGCCCCTGACCTTTTTTTTTTCCCCCTCATTTGAAACAGTGTCTCACTGTGTAACCCTGGCTAGTCTAGAAATTACTATGTTGACCAGGCTAGCCTCAAACTCACAGAGATCTGTCTGCTTCAGCCGCCTTACCCATTTTTTTTTTCAAAAACTGAACTGGGTATGGCAGTGCACACCCCAAAGAAGAGGCAGTAGGGTCAGGAGGAGGGCTATCCTCATCCTTACAGTAAGTTTTAGGCTATCCTGGGATACATGAGATGTTGTCTTTTTTTTTTTTAAACTTTAATTTTTAATTATTTTTGTATGTGTATGAATGTACTGTCTGCATGTAGGTCTGTGCACCCGTGTCGTGAAGTGCCGCAGAGGTCTGAAGAGGGTGTCAGATTCCCCTGGAACTGGAGTTCTCCTGGAATTGGAGTTACAGATGGTTCTTAGCTGCCATGTGGGTGCTGGGGATCGAACCCTGGTCCTCTGCAAGAGCAGTCAGTGCTCTTAACCGCTAGGCTATCTCTCCAGCCCCGAGACCTTGTCTTAAAGAGGGGATTCTTTTTGAGTCCCCTTCTGCTGCAGGGAGATGTCTGCTTGCTTACACTTCGAAAATTAAAACAAAATTAAAATTAAAATATTTGTTTATTTTCTGCTATTGGGAACTGAATAGTCCATGCATGCCAGGGAATCACCCTTCCCAGAACTTTTTTGCTTGTTTGCTTGCTTGTTTGTTTGTTTTATTTTGAGACAGACTCCATAAATTGCCCAGACTGGCCAGGCAGGCATTAACTGTGGTGCCCCCTACCTCAGCCTCCTGAGTCCCTAGAGTGGCAAGTATGTGTCACACCCCAGCTTATGTGACCCTATTGACCCCAACCAATCAGCCAAGATCTGTAGACGGGCCCAGCCATCAGAGTCCCTTTTTCGCTCTTCCATCTCTCGTCCATAGGAGACCCTCGGCTCCACATAAGCAGCTCTGCTTTGGGACTAATGCCTGGCTTTCTTTTGGACACTGAGGAGCTGAAGCACATCCCTTCTTGAACTGCTTGTGTGGCTGATCGAGTGTCTTGCTGCTGTCATCTGAAGCCCACATCTCTGGTACCACCCCATCTTCCCTGGGGTTCCCTGTGTCCCCAGCTCCCTCCCTGGGGCTGGGCCACTTCTTTCATATTTCTCAGCCAGGAAAAGATCCTCAAAGCCAGATGCAGTGACACACCACATGTCTGCAATCTCTTTACGCGGGAGGTTTGAGGCAGGACAGTCTTGAGTTTGAAGCCAACTGAGCCGGACAGTGAGATTCTGTCTCAAAAACAAAACAAAACAACAACAACAAAAAACACACAACACCAGAAAACAAAACAAAACGTAGCGCCCCCAGAGCTTGTTCCCGGCTCCCCACTGCAGGCTCCAGCAGTAAAATCTCCTCGTATGTGCCCCAAAAGAACCATGCAGATAAAGGACCTGATTCCACTAACACTGCTCCCGTCCCTACCAGGGAGAGGAACACCAGCGAGTCTGAGGGTCTCCCCAGCCCGGAGGGGAGCCTACTGGTGTGCCTGGGGAGGCCAAGGAGCCTCCAGGGCTGCTAATTAGGCTTCAGCAGCACAGACTTAATTACCGCCTTGCGAAGGGTTAATTACTCCTAATTGGTTGGAAATCAGGCAATTTTCTCTCCTCCTGAGAACCAAAATATTTTCCCTTCTCAAAGCCCCTCCTCGCCTCCCTCCCTCCTGGGCTTTTTCTACTTTCCCTGCATGGAGGGGCTGGGTGGGCTGGGTAGAGTCTGAAAGTCAGAATTTCCCTGGGGAGCCAGCTTTGTGGTTCTGACCCACACAAAAGCAGAATTCAGAAAACACAAATTCCCGTCCGGAGCAAATCCAGGGAGTTCTGGGAGAGGTGACCGAGAGCTGGTATAAAGAAAGGACTCCCGCTCCTCGGTCTCCTAGGATCCCGTCCCGTCTGGAGGACTACAGATAGCTCCAAGCCTGAGGAGTCTACAAGCCTGAGGAGCCTCGGTCTCCTCATCCGCAAAATAAAGGGCTGGGTGGATTCATAGGCTAGGGCAAGTTGAGAACTTCCTCTACTGGCCACAAGTAGACTCAGGATGAGGAAAAGACAGTGGATGGGGCAGGTGAGATGAAGCCTAGCAGGAGTAGTTGGTGTGTCAAACGGGTGGAGACGTTAGATCACTAAGGGGGAGGTGGGAACGGTTTCAGGCTGCGGTGCCAGAGGCACAAGCCCCCTAGTGAGGGAGCTGGAACACATTCTTACATTTGGTTGATTCCTGAGCACAGGGAGCATAGAGAGGCTGGTGGCTGAAAGGAAGCACAGGAAGGGGGGGGGAGTGGGAGAGAGGGAAGGAGGAGAGACAGACAGATGGATAGAGGGTAGAAGGAAAGGATGGAAGAAGGAAGGGAGGGAGGGAGGGAGGAACTGGCAGTAGCCTGGACCTCTGCCTTCAGGCTGCGGGGGGTGGGGTGGGGGGGGGTGTCTCTCCACCTCTCCACGTGCTTGTTCACCCTGTGGGTAACCGTGAGGCTGGCATGGGGGCTGTGGGGAGAGAAACTGGCTCACCTAGCCTGACCCTCTGAGGGGGCTGGCTGTCAGCTAGCTGGCTGCAGAGGGCAGGTCAGTATGGGAGAGGCCAGTGAGACTGCAGAGCTGCTGATGGGACAGCTGATAAGGGCCCTGAGGCTGGATCTCAGCCCTGCCGGGGTTGGACAGCTTCCTGTTTGCAGAGGCTCCAAAGGCTGAGCTTCAGCTTCAGCTGTTCCTGTCCGCTTTGTGAGGGAGAGGGGTTGGAAACAGGGGCCCGAGGAGCCAGGCTCCCTAGAGCCTCAAACCTGGAGCATGGCCCAAGGCCCTGGCCTTCATGCCATATTAGTGCCAGTTTGCATTTGCATGTGCATGTGCATGTGACTCCACGTGTACATGTATGTATGTGTGTGGCTACAGGGCAACTTCAGGTGTTGTTCCTCAGAAGCCAGACACCATGGTTGTTTTTGTTTTTTTGTTGCTTTTTTGTTTGTTTGTTTGTTTGAGACAGGGTCTCCCTGTAGCTCCAGCTGCCCTGGGGCTACACTATGTAGACCAGGCTGGGCTTGAACTCATGAAGATCCACCTGCCTCTGTCTCCCAAGTGCTGGGATCAAAGGTATGTGCCACCACACCCGGTTTAATTCTTTTTTAGACAAGGCTGGGCTTTATTGGCCAGGCTTTATTGGCCAGGCTGGCCTCAAACTCATTTCCATTCTCCAGCTCATCCTCTGAAACACTGGGGTTACAGGCATGAGCTACTATGACCAATTTGTTTTCTTATAGCACCAGAGATGGAGTCTTGCTCCTTGTGTGCTGGGCAAATGCCCTACAACAGGTTACATTTCAGCCCTTTAACTGAAGGCTTATAATAGGCAAATTACATGGTGTGTAAATTGTGCCTTTAACAAAGCAATTAAAATGTCACCACAACAAGCCACAGGGATGGCCACCATTCAGCTCACTGAGCTGACAAATATCCACAGTTCCAGGTCCTGATCTCTGGAGGCCTGGGGACACAGTGGGAAACAAAACAGATAAAAGTCCCTACTAAGTAGGCCAAGTGGTCGACCCGACACGTGGGTGGTAGAAGCAGGAGCCTCAAGTTAGAGGCCAGCCTGGGCTATATGACAAGACCTTATATCAAAACAACATAAAGAGGGGCTGGAGAGATGGCCTAGTGGTTAAGAGCACCGACCGCTCTTACAGAGGACCCGGGTTCGATCCCCAGCACCCACATGGCGGCCGAGAACCGTCTGAAACTCCAGTTCCAGGAGAACTCCAGTTCCAGGGGAATCCGACACCCTCTTCTGACCTCCGCGGCATTGCACGACACGGGTGCACAAACTTGCATGCAGACAGTACATTCATACACATACATAAATAAATAAAAATTAATAAAAAAAATAAAAAAAAAAAAAAACATAAAGAGAGGCTGAAGAGAGGCCCAGTAGCTAAAGTGCTTGCTGTGACAGCATGAGGACCTGAGTTGGATCCCCAGAAGCCCTGCTCGGCTGCTCGGCTGAAATCCTGTCACTGTGGGTATAGCGGCCTGGAGACAAGAGCATCCTGGGGGACTGTGCCGCAAAAAAATAAGATCATCCATCCCCTCCGGCTAGAGAGGTGGCTCAGTGGTGAAGAGCACTGGCTGTTCTTCCAAAAGACTTGACTTCAGTTCCAGCACCCACATAGTGGCTAACATCCACCCGTAGCTCCAGTGTCAGGGGATGTCCTCTTCCGGCATCCGTGGGCACTGCATGCAAACGGTGCACTTACACACATCTGGGCAAAACACTCATATAAAATAAACAAATAAATAAATAAATAAATAAATAAATAAATATTACAAAATAAGGTGGTGAGCTAGTGAGGAAGACACCTAAAGAGGACCCATGGCTTCCGTCCGCACCTACACCCAAACCGCCAGTATTGGTTCATGTTTGTGATCCCAGCAGTTGGGAGACTGAAACCAGAAGATTGCTTTTAGAAGCCAAGCTTAAACACAGAGTAAGAACCTGTGAACCTGCCTCGAAGCAAACAACAGAGCAGTGCCTTCACAGGACAGGCAGGGAGCAAGACTAAGAACTGAGAGACTGGCAATGGTGAGTGTTAAGAAGGCTCCCAGGAAGGGTGAGGTCTGGGGCTTTAGGGTCATTATTTTTAGCTAGTTTTGTTTTGTTTTTTCTTTCTTTTTTTTTTTTTAGTTTTTTTTGTTTTTCCTTTTTTTTTGGTATTTTTGAGGCAGGGTCTCCCTTTTAGTACCAGCTGTCCTGGAGCTCTCTCTGTAGACCAGGCTGGCCTTGAACTCAGAGATCCGCCTACCTGTACCTCCTGAGTGCTGGGATTAAAGGCGTGCGCCACCATGCCCGGGCTCGTTTTGTTTTGTTTTAAATTTGAGACAGGGTCTTATGTATCCCAGGCTGGCCTCAAGCTGACCGTGTGGACTGCGGACTGACCTTGATCTCTAATCCTGCTTCCACCTTCTGGGTGCTACGGTGACAATGTGTCACCTGGCCAGCTCTGGAGCAATGGTAAGTGGGTGGGGTGTGGAGGGGCAGGGAACATGTCTGCAGAGGTGAAGAAATGTGTGAGGCTCCGGGGAGAGAGAGCCAGGTAGAGCGAAGTGCAGAGCAAAGGCGCTGCAGAGGAAGCCTGGAGAATCAGCCAGGGGGGCCAGCGGAAAGGGAAGAGGAACGGGCAGAAGAGAGGCCTTGGAGGTGATGGGGCAAACCTGAGGGACCACATGGACTACTACTCTAACTCGTCCCTGAGCGAGAGTCACCAGAAAATTCTTGAGCAAGGGAGGGACCTGACCAGACAGAAGAATTGGGTGGAGCTGAAGGGAGGAGCCAAGACAGAGGCAAAGTAAGGAGCGTCCAGGGCAGGGTGGTGCAGAGCTAGTGGAGGAGACAGAAAGCAGGTGGACTCAGGATAAACGTGAACGTTGAAGCCTGAAGCTTTACTAGTACACAACAGAAAGGCGGGGGAATTCCCAGGACTTGAAATGAGCCTTTGAGCCATCCGAGAGGAAATCTAGGCCCAGAGGGACAGAAGGAGTTCAGTGCCACCGTGTGGGGTAGACCCGGGACCCAGCAAGAGCAGCTCAGATGGGCACCTTCTTTGATCCTCCCCACTCCGCAGACACTCTGGCTACAACTGCTCCCCTGGGATTCAACTCATAAGGGTCTAATTCCTTTGTCTTGAACTCATAGGATACAGCTTCCCCGAGCCTTATGTGGAAAAGTCTGGACTCCGAGGGAGGAAAGAGGGCCACATTCCTCCCCTGGGCATCTAGCCACATCCAGCTCTCCCAGGCCTGAGCGGGCTGGGGCTTTCTCAGGGGCCAGCTGGAGCTGGGCTCCTAAAGGCTCCCACGCACTTCCTGTCCAGTGATGGAGGAATTCAGCCTCTCCTCCTCAGCTCTGCTTAGCCTTGCCTGCGCCTCCTATTCCCTCTGCAGACCACACCACGCTGGGAGAGCTTCTGCAGCCCGAAATAACCTTGGCATGACTGTGTGTGGCCAGCGTTGTGAGTGGTGTCCCCAGGGGCTCGCTCATCTTCTTCCCTGATCTTTCTCCCCACCATCTTGGCATCCTTCGTCCCTTCCTCCCTCCAGAAAAGTCTCCTTCTCTCTCTTCATTTTTCCTGAGAACAGCTGTGGCTACTACAGAAACAGAAAAACTTAGAAGCTAAATTTGTAGAGACTTTATTAGGAAGGCATCAACCAAGTGCGTCTGTCCAGTGGCCTTGGAAGAGCTAGCGTTCCCATTTCGTAGATTGGAAGACTGGAGCACAGAGAGTTTGCTCACCAAGGGCCACATAGTTACAGTGTGACTGGACCCAGCCACTCTGCTCTGTCACAACCCAAGAGACACGTTGGGTTTCCAGAGTCCCGGGTCAGAGGAGGGAAGCAGGAAATAGAAGTGATCAAGAAGGTGGACCATGGTAACACATCCCTGTCATCCCACCCCTCAAGAAGCCGAGGCAGGAGGATGAGGTATTCAAGGACAGCCTGGGCTACACAGCAAGACCCTGTCTTTAAAAACAACAACAAAAAAAAAAACTGAAATAAGACAAGGAAGGAAAGCGGTAAATAGGCTGGAGTTGTAGTGCTGTGGTGGGAGTGGTGCTACCCAGAATGCCGTGCTCTGGTGGGAGTGCTTACCAAATATGCAAGGAGTCCTGGGTTTGATATGCAATACTACAGAAATGGGCAGAGTGGCACACACTCATAATCTCAGTGTTTCTGAGGAAGACAGGAAGAACAGTTCAAAGGTATCTTCAGCTACATAATCTTTTTTTTTTTTTGGTCTTTTGAGACAGGGTCTCCATTTAGTCCCAGCTGGCCTGGAGCTTTCTATGTAGACCAGGCTGGTCTTGAACTCACAGAGATCTGCCTGCCTCTGCCTCACGAGCACTGGGATTAAAGGCGTGTGCCACCATACCGGGTGCTACATAATCTTTTCAAGGCCAGCCTGAGCATCATGAGACCCTGCCTCAAAAGGCAGAAAAGAAGCCAGAAAATGGCTCCCTGCGTAAAAGGCTTGCCTCAAAAGCCTGACCTCTAAATCTATCCCTGGAGCCCATGTAAAAATTCAGGGGCTCAAATCTATGATTCTAAGATCCCAAGACTCCTACAGTAAAATGAGAACAGCTCCAGTCATGTGGGCCAGCTAGTCAGGAGTGCACAGCTCAGAGTCAGAACTAAGACTCAGCCTTAACAAGGTAGAAGAGGGGAACCAACTCCTGACAGTTCTCTGATCTCCACAAGCAACACACAAACACACACACACACACACACACACACACATACACTCCACAAGGTTTTTTTTTTTAATAGGAATGAAAGAAAGAAGAGAGAATGAGTGTGAAAAAGAACAACCAGGTGTGGTGTACACACCTTTAATCCTAGCACTGAGGAAGCAGAGGTAGGTGGGTCTCTGCGAAGCTGAGGCCAGCCTGGTCTACATAGTGAGTTCCAGGCCAGCTGTGGGGCTATAGGGAGGCAGAGAGACCCTGTCTGAAAAAGATTGAAAGGAGGAAGAGGAGGAGGAAGAAGAGGAGGAAGAAGGGGAAGAGGAAAAAGAAAGAGGAAGAGGAAGAAGAAGAGGAAGAAGAAGAAGAAGAAGAAGAAGAAGAAGAAGAAGAAGAAGAAGAAGAAGAAGAAAAAAGAAAAAGAACATGTTTGGTGACCAGACAATGGAACACACACAAGCTGGTCAAGATGGTGCTGGGGTAGGAAGCTGTGTTGGTGGTCCCTAAAACCACCCTTAGCACCAAATGCCTTTTTTTAGCACCAAATAATTTACCAAGAGTCACCAAGTTGGACTGCAGAGATGGCTCAACAGATAAAGCACTTGCTACACATGCAGGGAGAACTGAGTTCAGTCCCCAAAATCCATATAAAAATCTGGGTACAGTAGTGCAGGCCTTTAATCCTGGTACTGGAGAGTCCAGACAGGATGCTCCCTAGGGCCCTCTGGCCAGCCGGCCTAGCAAAATCAGCACGCTCCAGGCCAGTGAAAGACCCTGCCTTTAAAAAATAATAGGCTGCACCCAGTGTGGTGGCACACGCCTTTAATCCCAGCACTCAGGAGGCAGAGGCAGGTGGATATCTGTGAGTTCAAAACCAGCCTGGTCTACATAGTGAGTTCCAGGACAGCTGGGGCTACAGGAAGACCCTGTATCAGAAAGACAAAAATAAAAATGTAAATAAAATCAGGCTGGGTGTGGTTCCACACATATTTAATCCCAGCACTCAGGAGGCCAAGGTGGGTGGAACTCTGTAAGATCCCGACCAGTCTTGTTTGCATATGAGTTCCAGGCCAGCCATGACTACACAGTGAGACCCTATTTCTTTTTTTTAATATAAATTTTAAAATTTTTTATTTATTACTTTTATGTGTATGAGTGTACTGTCTATATGTAGGTTGGTGCACCTGTGTTGTGCAATGCCGTGGAGGTCAGAAGAGGGCGTCAGATTCCTCTGGAACTGGAGTTAAAGACGGTTCTTAGCCGCCATGTAGTTACTGGGAATTGAACCCGGGTCCTCTGCAAGAGCAGTCAGTGCTCTTAACCACTGAGCCATCTCTCCAGTCCCAAGACCCTATTTCTTTTTTTTTAATTTTTTATTTTTTTAATTTAATTTTATTTTCGTATGTGTATGAATGTACTGTCTGCATGTAGGTCTGTGCGCCCATGTCGTGCAATGCCGCGGAGGTCGGAAGAGGGTGTCGGAGTCACCTGGAACTGGAGCTAAAGACGGTTTTCAGCTGCCGTGTGGGTGCTGGGGATCGAACCCGGGTCCTCTGCAAGAGCAGTCAGCGCTCTTAACCACTAGGCCATCTCTCCAGCCCCCAAGACCCTATTTCAAAACTAATTATTTTAATTAAAAATTATGTGGAAAGTGATTGAGGAAAACACTTGGTGTCAACCTTCAACCTCCACATGCATATGCACACAGGCACATGCTCACATATGTGCACACACACAGAACCACAGAACTTAGATGTAGATGCCCTACAGTTGACTGTCCCAAGAAGCTGAGAAGGAAACTAGGAGACTCCAGCTGTTCCACCCAGGAGCAGATTTTTACTGCCTCCTCAAAGCTTTTATTAGGCACCTTAGTGTTGGAAGTTCACATAGATCTTACATAGGATAAGTGCTCAAGCAGTACAAAACAGATTGGAATTTTCCCATCACGATGGTCAGAAAACAGCATAGTGTGCCCAAGGCCATGGTGACTGGCCCAGTAACAGACCTCCTTTTGTGTGTGCAAAGACGGGAGGGGTGTGACAACTTGTTCCCCAGAAAAACAGCTATCTTATCTGTCTGTACCCAGCATCCTAGGAGCAGACTCTCCTCTCCTCAAGCCTCAACAAAGCCTGAAGAAGTCTGTTAACTTCAGTGGGCCAAGGGCCAGGAGCCTGTTAACTCTTAGTGAGCAGAGCACTACTGTCCTTAAGGGACAAGTGCGGGGGGTGGGGGGGGGAACGGGGACTAGACTCAGACAAGGTGGTGTACCCACAGTTGTGGGGTACGTTGAAGTTGAGGCCGAAGCTTCAGACTTGGCTGCAGCCCCTGCTGAGAGACCGGAAGATCCCCAGGAGACATCTAGATAGAGGGAAGAGCAAGTGCAAAACCCCAAGGAAGGACTGACCGTCCCAGGAGAAAAGGAAGGCCAAGTGGATCATCCCAGGCTGAAGGATGCAGGGGAGGTTAGAGCTGGCTGGAGCAACATTAGAGAACCTTGTGGATAAGATGACAGCAAGGGTTCAGAAGGTACCGCCCACCTGAGGCCTGAAAAACTGGGCTGCTGATGGAGTTGCACACTGGGACAGGGAAATGAAGGAGGCCCAAAGAGGCAGAATGGCCCTGGGCTCCCTAGCCCACCTCAGAAGTCACTATCCTTGCAGGCTCCTAATGTTGGAGGCTTGGCTCTTGGTGAGCAGACATTGACATGTGGGAGCTTTAAGAGCTGTGGTTCAGTGGAGATGGGGTGATGGCATAGGCACGGGAGTTGGATCCCCAGCTCCCACGTAAAGAGCTGGGTATGGTGGCTCCCAGGGAGGTGGGGACAGGAGAACTCCTGGGGGAAGCTGGCCAGTCAGCTTAGTGAGCTCCCAGCCAGTGAGAGAGCCAGTGTCAAAACCAAGGATCAGGAAGGTTGACCTCTGGCCTCCACACATACAAACCCATAGGTCCGTTCACATCCACATACACAGGAGTATATACATGCATGAAAGGAAAGAGAGAGGGGGAGAAAGAGAGAGAGAGAGAGAGAGAGAGAACTTAGTGACAAGTCTTCAGGGAATCTGGGACTGTGTCCTGGAAGAGGCCCCCAATGGGACTCTATCATCTCCCTCTATCATTCTACTTTGTGTGTGTCTACATATGTGTGCATGTTGGGGTGCACATGTGTTTAGGGGTGTATATTCACTTGTGTGCATAGAGCTCAGAAGAACACCTCAGATGTCTCCTGTCCTAGGGAGCTGTCCATCTTGTTTTGGGAGACAGGGTTCTCACTGAGCTAGGAGCTCCCCGTCTGGGCCAGGCTGCTCGGCCAGGGGCCTCGGGATCTGCCTCCACCTTGTCAGTGCTGAGATCACAGCACGCACCACCACACCCAGCTTTTCTACATGGGTTTGGGAACATTTTTATTCCATGAAATTCTTCTTCCCTGATTCCTCCTCCCTGTGTCCTCTTCCCTTCTCCCTCATCCCCATCCCTGCCACACAACCATTTTGACTAGTTCATTTACTTCAGATCTGTGAGCCCATGTTCAATCTATCTCTTGTGCCTGGGTTATTTCACTGGAATAAGGTCCTCAAGGCTTGTCTGTGTCAGGATTTTCTATCTCTTTTTTATATTTTATTTATTTTATGTGTAAGAGTGTACTGTCTGCATGTAAGTTGGTGCACCCGTGTCATGCAATGCTGTGCAGGTCAGAAGAGGGCGTTGGATTCCCCTGGAACTGGAGTTAAAGACGGTTCTTAGTGGCCACATGGGTGCTGGGAATCGAACCCGGGTCCTCTGCAAGAGCAGTCGGCACTCTTAACTGCTGAGCCATCTCTCCAGCCCCAGATTTTCTATCTTTAAAAAAAATGTTTATTTGTAGGGCGTGGTGGAGCATGCATGTAAGCCCAGCAAAGGAGGCAGAGGCAGGCCAATCTCTGTGAGTTCAAGGCCAACCTGGTCTACAGAGTGAACTGGAGTTATGGATGGTTGTTAGCTGCCATGTGGGTGCTAGGAATCAGGCCCAGTCATTCTTTATGGGAGTTGGCCACAGCGCCTGATCCCAAAGATGGTCATAAAATGTGGGCCAAGCACAGAATAGAATATTATCTAGCCTTCAAAAGGAAAGAGTGGGTAAGATGGCTTAGCAAGTAAAGGCACTTACCCCAACCTGATGACTACAGTTCAGTCCCCACAACTCACAGTGTAGAAGAAGAGTGACTCCTGCCATCTGTCCTCTCATCTCCACATGCCTCCTGTGGTGTAGTGCACAGAAAAATAAACAAGTAAGGGGCTGGAGAGATGGCCTAGTGGTTAAGAGTGCTGACAGCTCTTGCAGAGGACCTGGGTTCGATCCCCAGCACCCACATGGCGGCTGAGAACTATCTTTAACTCCAGTTCCAGGGGAATCTGACGCCCTCTTCTGACCTCTGCAGCATTGCACAACACAGGTGCACAAACCTACATGCAGACAGTACATTCATACACATAAAAAATAAATAAAATTAGCCGGGCTTGGTGGCGCACGCCTTTAATCCTAGCACTTGGGAGGCAGAGACAGGCAGATCTTTGTGAGTTCAAGGCCAGCCTGGTCTACAAGGTGAGTTCCAGGACAGCTGGGGCTACAGGGAGACCCTGTCTCAAAAAGACCAAAATAAATAAATAAATAAATAAATAAATAAATAAATAAACAAATAAATAAACTTTTTTTTGTCTTTTTGAGACACGGTCTCCCTGTACCCCCAGCTGGCCTGGAATTCGCTATGTAGACCAGACTGGTCTTGAACTCACAGAGATTCACCTGCCTCTGCCCCCACAAGTGCTTAAAATTGTGTGCCACAATGCCCAGCTTATCTATTTTTTTTAAAAAACAGGCTTAGGGGCTGTCAAGATGGCTCATCCAGTAAAAGTGCTTGCTGCCAAGCCCAAGGACGTGAATTTGAGAATCCACACAGTAGAAGGAAAGAACTGACCCCTGAGGGTGGGCCTCTGACCTCCGAGCATGTGTGAAGTGCACACACACAGAAGAAGGAGGAGGAGAACAATTAACTTTATTTTATTTTATTTTTTTTTTACCACTCAGACTGTGCTCCCTCCCTCTGACTCTCCCAAAACAAGAGCAGAAGGATCATCAATGGCAAATAGCAGTTGCAAAACAGCAACACTAAGAGCCGGCTTCACGCTCAGGAGGAGCACTACGTCTCTTCCTCATGGTTTCCGGTACTCTACACTATCAGAGAAACTTCTCTAGTTACAAACTATAGAAATGATCCCTGAAAGTATAGTCTTGAACAATTAACTTTAAAGCAGGCTGGTGGGCACTGGAGAGATGGTTCAGCAATTAAGAGCACTGACCGCTCTTGCAGAGGACCCAGGTTCGATTCCCAGCACCCACATGGTGGCTGACAACCATCCGTTAATCCATTACTCTAGCTCCAGGGGATTCAACACCCTCTTCTGACTTCTGAGACCATCGCATGACACAGGTGTACTTACACACTTGCAGGCAATACACTCATACACATAAAATTAAAAAATAATAAATAAAATATTTAAAATAAAAAATAGGGGCTGGAGAGATGGCCTAGCGGTTAAGAGCGCCGACCGCTCTTACAGAGGACCCGGGTTCGATCCCCAGCACCCACATGGCGGCTGAGAACCGTCTGAAACTCCAATTCCAGGAGAACTCCAGCTCCAGGGGAATCCAAGACCCTCTTCTGACCTCCGCGGCGTTGCACGACACTGGTGCACAGACCTGCATGCAGACAGTACATTGATACACATACAGAAATAAATTAAAAAAAAAAAATAAATAAAGCAGGCAGGGACTCCACTCTGTCCCCTCCTTCTTCGCTCTCGTCTTGTTTCTAATAGCTGGTGTCCTGAGCCTGTGAGGGGCTATCTCTATCTTGAGCATGTGAGGGGCTATCTCTGGCTATCTCTGTGGTTTTTATTTTTATTTCCCTAATCTTCAGCATTTCTTCCTGTACTGGGGACTCCAGTCCCTCTGCTTCAGAGGCAACTCAGGGTATAGATGTCGTTTTTCCAGGCAATCCCAGGGTACCCTGGCCTCATGGGCCTTGAGCAGCCCACAGGATCACCAGGCTGGATCCCCGAGCAGGCAGAGCTATGAGGTTGTCATGGTAACACAGCTATGAGGGTGTTGAGTGATCACTGAGACCCACACCTAGGCCCAGGAAACCCCAGAGCCTCCCTCGCCCCCACACCAAGACGGCAGACAGGAAATGCCTTCCAAAGCCCCTTCTCCCAGCACTCAGAAGACTGAAGCTGTTTGTCGTCCACTCTGCTCTCCTGCTGGAAGCCAGCAGCAGCCTTGCTCGTCCCTCACTAGTCCTGGCCTGAGAACTGCCCTCACTGACCACAGATATTCCTCTCCACCACCTGGCTTTGCCTTTTTTTATCCTTAAGTAAATTTGACATTAGTGTGTGTGCGCATGTGCGCGAACAGGAAAGTGGGCACAGGAAAGGGGGAACACATGCCATGGGACACATGTGGAGGACATGTGTGGAGGACAGAGGACTACTTGCTGCAGAAGTTGGTTCTCTCTTTCTGCCATGTGGGTGTTGGAGATCAAACTCAGGTCTTTAGGTGTGGTGGCGCCTCTACCCACTGAGACTTCAGAGGCCAGGCCAGGAATGGGGCACAATTTCTTCTCCATGTATGAGCCTGCGCTCCCAATTCTTCTCTATGTATGTATGAGCCTGCACTCCCAATTCTTCTCTATGTATGAGCCTGCGCTCCCAATTCTCAAGCCAGGGAGAGACCTATTTTTTTTTGAGACAGAATCCCACGTAGCCCAGGTTGGCTTTGAACAACAGGTGATCAAACCCAGGGCTAGGTAAGCATTCTACCAACTTGGCTACATCCCCAGCCCCGGAAAAACAAGGTCTCCCTGTAGCTCCAGCTGGCCTGGAACTCAGTATGTCCACCAGATTAGCCTTGATCTCACAGATATCCACTCATCTCTGCCTCCCAAGTGCTGGGATTAAAGGCGTGCACCACCATGCCTGGCTGCTGCAAAACCACTATTTAAAAATGCATATATAGGGGATGGAGAGATAGCCTAGCGGCTAAGAGCACCAACTGCTCTTGCAGAGGACCCAGGTTCGATCCCCAGCACCCACATGGCGGCTAAGAACCGTCTGTAACTCCATTTCCAGGAGAACTCCAGTTCCAGGGGAATCCGAGACCCTCTTCTGACCTCCGCGGCATTGCACGACACAGGTGCACAAACCTACATGCAGATAGTACATTCATACACATACAAAAATAAATAAAATAAAAATAAAATAAAAATAAAAATGCATACATATTGGGGCCGGAGAGATGGTTCAGTAGTTAAGAGCACTGGCTGCTCTTGCAGAGGACCAGGGTTCAGTTCCTAACACCCACATGACAGTTAAGAACCGTCTATAATTCCAGTTCCAGGAGACTCTGATGCCCTCTTCTGACTTCCATGGGCATTGCATGACATGGGTGCACTTACATACATCCGGGCAATATACTCATACACACAAAATCAAACTAATAAATAAACTATTTTAAAATTACCTGCTTAGTCAGATGAGGTCATCCATGCCTGTAATCCCAGCACCAGTGACCCTAAAATAAGAGAATTGTGCACTTGAGGCCAGCCTGGGCTACATCATGAGTTCTAGGACAGCTGGGGCTACAGGGAGACCCTGTCTCAAAAAGACCAAAGAAAAGAAAAGAAAAGAAAAGAAAAGAAATTAGAACATTTCGAATTATTGTCTCTTTTCTGAAGAGCTCATCCAGGGGCTGGAGAGATGGCTCAGTGGTTAAGAGCAATTGCTGCTCTTCCAGAGGACCCAAATCTGTTTCCAGCATCTACATCTCCAATGCCCTCTTTTGGCCTCCAAGAGAACCATATTCATTACACACACACACACACACACACACACACACACACACACAAATATAATAATAAATAAATAAATCTTAAAAAGGCTAATTTGGGTATGGTGGCACATGCCTTTAGTCCCAGCACTTGGGAGATAAAGTCAGCCAGATCTCTGTGAGTTCCAGGCCAGCCTGGTCTACATAGTGAGTACCAGACCAGCTAGCACTAAAGGGAGACCTTGCCTCAAAAAAAAAAAAGTTAATTCAGTTGGGCCTATCAATCATCTGACCAAAAGCCCACCTTTTGAGAAGGCTGATTTACCTAAAGCCATTCTAAAGACATGGGAGTAAAAAAAAAAAAATGGAGTAATACCCTCTCAATGAGATAATGCACTTTTCTTTCCCAGAAACGATACCCTCTGCAGTCACGGAGCTGCTGCTGTGTAGCTCTGATGAGCCTGCCCACTTTTCTGAGTTACTGCAAAAAGCATAACCTTTTCTTTTTCTTTCTACTTTCTACAACCCGAGCACACTTTCCCTTGATGCTCTGGGAGTACTTGCTGGACACACTCCTTTCCTCTTCTCCCCTCCCCATTCCAGACAGCAGCCAAGATTTTCAGCTTGCTCTGTTGTTTTTCTCTTTTTTTCTTTTTTAATTTTTTTTAATTTTATTTATTTTTGAATGTGTATGAATGTACTGTCTGCATGTAGATCTGTGCACCTGTGTCGTGCAATGCTGCGGAGGTCAGAAGAGAGTGTCGGACTCCCCTGGAACTGGAGTTCTCCTGGAATTGGAGTTACAGACGGTTCTTAGCCGCCATGTGGGTGCTGGGGATCAAACCCGGGTCCTCTGCAAGAGCAGTCGGTGCTCTTAACCGCTAGGCTATCTCTCCAGCCCCTGTTTTTCTTTTAAATTCTAATAAAATTATCTTTGAGCTTCCTTTGAGTCCATTTCTAAATTCTTTTATTTTTAATATATTTTTAAATATATTTATTTATTTATTTATTTTGGTATTTTTGAGAGAGGGTCTCCCTTTTTTTAGTCCCAGCTAGCCTGGAGCTCACTCTGTAAACCAGGCTGGCCTTGAACTCACAGAGATCTGCCTGCCTCTGCCTCCCAAGTGCTAGGATTACAGGCATGCGCCACCACACCCGGCTTTATTATTTTTTATGTGTATGAATGTACTGTCTGCATGTAGGTTGGTGTACCCGTGTTGTGCAATGCTGCAGAGGTCAGAAGAGGGTGTCGGATTCCCCTGGAACTGGAGTTAAAGATAATTCTTAGCTGCCATGTGGGTGCTGGGAATCGAACCCGGGTCTTCTGCAAGAGTAGTCGGTGCTCTTAACCACTGAGCCATCTCTCCAGCCCCCTAAATTCTTTTATTAATGAGAATAAGAACCCCAAGAAAAGAAGCCAAAAAGGGTTCTCTTTTTTGGTCTTTTCAAGACAGGGTCTCCCTGTAGCCTCAGCTGTCCTGGAACTCACTCTGTAGACCAGGCTGGCCTGTCTCTGCCTCCCAAGTGCTAGGATTAAAGGTGTGCGTCACCATGCCCGGCTCAAAAAGGGTTCTTAGCTCACACAGGAACCACTGACTAGAGCAGAGAGGCAGAGAGGGTCTGGATTCCTTTTTTTTTAAGACTATGTAGACCTGGCTCAGGGCCTAGAACTCATCACATAGAACAGGCTGGCCTCAAATTCAGAGATCCACCTGCCTCTTCCTCCCAAGTGCTAGAATTAATTAAAAGTGCTATTTGCCACCACACTTGGCTTATTACATTTTTACTGTGGGATGCATGCATGTGTGTATGTGTGTGTGTGCGTGTGTGTGTGTGTGTGTGTGTGTGTGTGTGTGTGTACACAAGCCACAGTATGTGGAGGTCAGAGGACAGCCTGCAGGAGTCAGTTCTCTCCTTGTACCAGATGGGTCCAAGGAGTTAAATTCAGGTTGTCAGGCTTGGTAGCAAGCACCTTTACCTGCTTTGTTGTCTTGTTGGCCCAGGGGGTCTGGAATCTAGAACTCACCCAGAAGCCACACCCCTACCACAGCGTAAAAGAAAATACATTGTCTCCAGCTCTGTCCCCTTTAAAACTTTGAGCAACCCCTCCTTACTCCAGCCTCAGTTTCCCTGCCTATAAAGTAACAAACTGGTCTTTCTGCCATATGACTTTCAAGCTTTGAGTTAAGAGCTCCAGCACTACAGCAGAGGTGGCCAGGTCAGCTGGGGTGGGGGTGGGTCCCAGTCCCTCAGAGTTTATAGCTGCCATTAGGGATTACAGAGACAAGAGAGAAGCCACAATGGCCTCCTGAGATACGGGACAGTTAAATCAGCTCAGTCCAAGGGGCTAGGAGGGCAGAATGCATGCAGACAGACCTCTGCTGTGTGTTCTTCCACCACCACTCACCCTCTCTGTGCTATGCACTCCCTTCTAACCACAGGCCAGTAGTAGGCATGGGGCCCTCAGGCCACTGGGGTCACCCTCGGGTCAGCCTTTTCAACTTGTTGGGTGTTCTGCAACTTTGTTTTTTGCTATGCTGGGATTTCCTCTTCTAGCCTGGCACTAGGCAAGCGCTCTACCACTGTATAACATTGCAACACAGGGTGTAGGAATCACTGCACACATCTCACACCCCTCGCTCTGTCTCTCTTGCTCCTTGGTTCCAGCCCCAAGAACCCCTCTGCTTTTCCACATCAAACGTGGTCCAGCCCCAGGCCTTTGTATGGGCTGTTTTCTCTGGTCTCAGAGCTTGAGACAGCCTTCCTAAGATACCCCTGCAGCTCCTTCCTCATGCCTTTCTTCAAATGTGCGCTTTAGCAAGTCCTTCCCTTACAGTTCTGTTTTATTTTTGGCCCCTAGGTCCCCTCCTTCTTGATCAACGTCCCTCATTTCTGTTCCAAACATTCTCCCCAGCAGACGTCTGCCAGCCCTTGCCTACTCACGTCTGCCCAAGGTCCGTGTTTTGGTCAAATGTGTTCACACCTGTACCTTCCCTTATGTGGAGCAGTGTGAAGCAGTGACCAGTGTACAGTGGGTGTTGAGTGACTGCTCAGTGGTCAAGCGTGTGAAGAGGGAGAAAAATGGTGCCTTATCTCGGGGCTGTGGAAAGAACTAAAGCGACTGTGACCACGCTGGCCAGTAGAGTGCCAGGTTGGCCTTGAACTGAGCAGCTTTTTCTATTTTTCTTTTTCTTTTCTTTCTTTTTATTTATTTATTTATTTATTTTTTAAGGTAATGTTCACGTGACAAACTGAATGCAAGAGAGCCTTTCTGAGCTCTTGGTGAGCTAGACTTGGGAAGCTAGCGTGCCAGATAATCCTTGACACCAAAGCTGCTCCAAGCTTGTGACTTCTGAGTTTCTTGTCTCGTGACCAAGAAGAACAAAGAAACTTGGACAAAGGATGAGGGCCATGAATGTAGATTTATTAAGAAATATGAAAAAGAGCTCCCGAGAGCAGGAAGGGTCCAAGGATGGGGCACTTGTGTGTCGCTCTGCCCAGCGGCCTTTTTGGGATTTACAGCAAGAATTGGATAACCTTTATTGGGATGGGTCATTTTGGAGCACACGGTGATCTAGGCAGTGGGGAGTCCACACAGGCAATGCTCCGTTGGCCCAACTGCCAGCTGGAGAAGCGACTGTGTTAAACTCATCCCTTTAAGGGAGGGGTCACCCTCCACAGGAGCTGGTACTTAAGGGGAACAACTCCTGTCTCATTATGGTGCCCACCTGTAATCCCACACTCAGGAGGTAGAAGCAGGAGGATCAAGAGTTCTAGGTCAGGGCTGGAGAGATGGCCTAGCGGTTAAGAGCGCCCAACTGCTCTTGCAGAGGACCCACATGGCAGCTGAGAAATGTCTTTAACTCCAGTTCCAGGGGAAACCAACACCCTCTTCTGACCTCCGTGGCATTGCACAAACATACATGCAGACAGTACATTCATACACATACAAAAAATAAATAAAATTAAAAAAAAAGTTCTGGGTCATCCTTGACTATATAGAGAATTCAAGGACAGCCTAGACTACTTGGGATCTCCATCTCAAAAAAGGGCAGACGACTTAGTGACATTTAGTGCAATCATCACCTCTGCCTAGTACTGGAATGTCCTCAACAGCCCTCAAGGGCCCCTATGCCCACCAGCAATTACTCCCCATTCCTCCACCCAGCCCCTGACAAGCACAATCTTGCTTGCTGTCTCTGTACGTTTTGGGTTCTAGATGAATGGAGCCCTGGGGCCCAGCTTCAGCCACTCAGATGACTCTCAACTTTCACCCACGTGTCAGTGCTTCATTCATTCATTTTTTTCTTTTATTATTCTATTATTATTGAATTATTATTCTATTATTATTCTTTTTGTGAGAGGGTCTCCGTGTAGCCCCAGCTGGCCTGGAACTCCCTATGTAGACCAGGCCTCCACTTGCCTCTGCCTCCTGTATTCTGGGATTAAAGACGGGCACCACTATGTCCGGTTGTTATTATTGTTATTATTATTATTTTGTTATTGTTGAGACATGGTTTCATGTATCCCAGGCTGGCCTCAAGCTCATAATGTATCTGAGGATGACCCTGAACTCCTGATCCTCCTGCCTCTATTAGGGGTAAGGGGGGCCCATATATTGAGCTTTCTGCCTGCAGCATGCACCAGTTGACCACTGGTAGCTGTTAGCACAGCAGCAACTGCTGCAAAAGCAACTGGGAGGACTGTGTAGCAGTGGGAACCAACTCGTTAATGAAGTAAGTTATCTGCTCTGCAGACCAGACCTGTAGACCGACTGTGGAGGGGAGGGCATGTGCGTGTGAGTACAGTGCCCTCCGTGGTCAAAGAGGCCATGAAATCCCCCAAAGCTAGAGTTTTAGGTAGATATGAATCACCCAACACGGATGGGTGCTGGGAACTGAACTTGGGTCCTCTGCAAGAGTAGCAAGCACTTCCCACTTCGGAGTCACCTCTCCAGCCCAAATAATTAACTTTTGGTGAGCTCAGGGTAATCTCCCTCCCCAACCAGGTTTGACCACTCTTCTCCATATTCTACTTTTTTCACCTTATTTTCATGGCCACATTCAGCCAATCAGGTCCCAGCTAGGGCTGTGGATGGGAATTTATTCTCCAAGCTTGTCTAGCCTCTGGCTGCGGAGCCTCAGCTACAGAACCCTTTGCTCTGAGCTGCTTGACAGCTGGAACGCTGCTCTGACATGGAGGAGCTGCTCTGACATGGAGGAGCACCTTGCTCTACTCAGAGCGAAAACATTCTTTGTTTAAATCCATAGTGGCAATCTGTTGAAAGGTTTCTAACTCCAAAGTGACAAAGCATCTCCCTTTTGTCCTCCTCTTAGTCTGCTTGCTTTATTTATGGGACAAGAACCTGGTTGGGGACAAAAGACAGTCTCTCAGTGACCATTTCATCTCCACCTCTTGAGTGCTGAGATAATAGACACATGCCACCACAGCTGGTTCTTTCTTCTTTTTACCGGCAGAATAATATTCTACTGCATGAGAGACCTCGTGTTTACGAATCAGCTTATTGAGAGATGCTGATTCTTTCTACATTGAGATATTGTGAACTGTGTGATGAACAGATTTTGGAGTCTCTACTGTCAATTATTTATTTTATTTAGAAAAATTTTGCCGAGTATGGTGGTGCACACCTTTAATCCCAGCACTCAGGAAGCAGATGCAAGCAGATTCCTACAAAATCAAGGCCAGCCTGGTCTACATAGTGAGTTCTAAGCCAGCTGGGGCTATAGGGAAAACTTGTCTAAAAAAAAAATTTTTTTTTTGAGACAAGGTCTCCCTGTAGCCTCAGCTGTCCTGGAACTATGTAGACCAGGCTGGCCTTGAACTCACAGAGAGCTGCCTGCATCTGCTTCCTGACTGCTGGGATTAAAGGTGTGTGCCACCACACCCAGCCTAAAAAAATTTTTTTACATTTATTTATTTGCTTGTTGATTTATTGTGTGTCTATATGTGTTTGTGCACATATGCCATAGTGCAGATCAGAGGACAACTTCCAGAAATTGGTTCTCAACTTCTAATATGTGGGTCCCAGGGTACTTGGTAGCAATTGCCTTTACTAGTCAAATTTCTCACCAGTCCATTTATTTTATTTTATTTTATTTTATTTTTGGTCTTTTTGAGACAGGGTCTCTCTGTAGCTCCAGCTGGCCTGGAACTCACTCTGTAGACCAGGCTGACCTTGAACTCACAAAGATCCGCCTGCCTCTGCCTCCTGAGTGCTAGGACTAAAGGCGTGCGCCACCACGCCTGGCATCAGTCCATTTATTTTAAAATGTTGTTTAGTGGCTGGAGAGATGGCCTAGCGGTTAAGAGCGCCGATTGCTCTTACAGAGGACCCGGGTTCAATCCCCAGCATCCACATGGTGGCTGAAAACTGTCTTTGACTCCAGTTCCAGGGGAATCCGACGCCCTCTTCTGACCTCCACGGCATTGCACGACACAGGTGCACAGACCTACATGCAGACAGTACATTCATACACATACAAAAATAAAAAAAATTAAAATAATAAATAAATAAAATAAAATACAAAAACCTGGAAATATTAAAAAAAAAATAAAATGTTGTTTAGCTTTGGCAGTGCTGGGAATGGTACGAGAGCCTCACAAATGCTGGGCTTCTACTGCCGAGCCATGCCCCTCGCCCCTCACTGAGGATTCTGGGCAGGAGCCCCATCACCGTCTGCTTTCAGTTGCTTTCAAGCATGAGCCTCTGAATGGAAGAACACTGGTGCTACATAGCAGAACAGTTCATTTGAAGTGGGGTGGCAGGGTCTGTGTAACCCAGTGTAACCTCAAAGTTGTGATCCTCCTGCTTCAGCCTCATGAGTTCTGGGGCTTCAAGCATGTGACACTCCTGGCCGACACCTCCCTTTCTAGGACCTGACACATGGTTTCCCAAGGCTGTGTGCATGGAAACCCCCCACAGATGAGCAAATGGGGAAGACGGTTGGGTTCTGTCTGTTCCTGCCTCTGTCTTGGGATGGCAGCTGGGATGTCAGCCCCATACCCAGGGCCCAGTGTCAGGGAAGCTGAGGCACCAGGAGAGGTTGACCCTAAACCTCTTCCTCCCCAGCCCTCCCCAGAATCCTGTAGGTCTAGGGCAGGCCTAGGCCATCCTCTCCTGTGGGTCCTCCAGAGCCTCACCCTGACCCAGTCACCTGGTAGTCTGCAGTACCCAGAAGCCCGTGCAGAATGAGGAAGAGGCGAGGTGGGAAGCTGCAAACAAGTGACAGAAATACCAAGCGTCACCCAATGTTCCCAGCACGCTGCAACGCTTCCTGTGCCCTAGCAGGCAGCTGTTCCTCTCTGCCTCCAGATGGCCCGGCCCCTACCTCTTTCCAGTTAGTTCCTGGGTGGCCTTGGTGGCTCCTCCCTCTTCTTTCATTTTTATTTTATTTTAGACAGAGCTTCATTTTGTAGCTCAGGATGGCCTTGAACTCACTATGTAGCCCAGATCAGTCTTCTTTCTTTTCTTTCTTTCTTTCTTTCTTTCTTTCTTTCTTTCTTTCTTTCTTTCTTTCTTTCTTTCTTTCTTTCTTTCTTTCTTTCTTCCTTCCTTCCTTCCTTCCTTCCTTCCTTCCTTCCTTCCTTCCTTCCTTCTTTCTCTCTCTTTCTTTCTTTTTCTCTTTCTTTCTTTCTTTCTTTCTCTCTTTCTCTTTCTTTCTTTCTTTTTTTCTTTCTTTCTTTCTTTCTCTTTTTCTTTTTAATGTGTATGAGTGTACTGTCTGCACGTAGGTTGGTGCACCCATGTGGTGCAATGCAGCAGAGGTCAGAAGATTGCGTCGGAGATCAGAAGATTGCGTTGGAGGTCAGAAGATTGTGTCGGAGGTCGAACTGGAGTTAAAGATGATTCTTAGCTGCCATGTGGGTGCTGGGAATCGGACCCCGGTTCTCTGCAAGTTGGTGCTCTTAACCGCTGAACCATCAGCGGTTAAGATCTCTCCAGCCCCTCTGATCAGTCTTGAACTCACAGTGGTCCCCCTGCCTCCTGCCAACCTCTCAAGTGGAGGGATTACGGGAGTGTGCCCATACCACCACTTCAGCTTTTTCTTTAAAAACAAAAAAACAAGAACCTGGGGTCCAGTGAGCTAGATCAAGGGTTAAAGGTGCTTGCCACCAAGCCTGAAGACCAAGGGTGCTGACCCAAGTCCAAGCCATGTGGCAGACAGAAGCAGCCAGCTGTCTTCTAACCTTCAGGCATAGTCCGTGCCAATGAATGTACCCACATATAGGCAACAAAATAAAAATTTCGAATGTAATAAAAAATGTTTTAATTGTGGGCTCTCACTCAGGTCTCCATCTTGTGTGATGAGCACTTTACTGAGGAGCCTTTCCCCAGCCCCAGCCTCCACTTCTTGAATTTGGGGAGGAGGGGCGGGGGCTGGACTTCCTTCCTTAATTTTGAGAGATCTCACTATGTAGCCTAAACTGACCTCAAATTTCTTTTTTTTTTTTTTTTTTTTTTTTTTTTTTTNGTCCCAGCTGGCCTGGAGCTTGCTATGTAGACCAGGCTATCCTTGAACTCACAGAGATCTGCCTGCGTCTGCCTCCCAAGTGTTAGGATTAAAGGAGTGTGCCACCATGCCTGGCTTTTTTTTTTTTTTTTACCTCAAACTCTTAATTCTTCTCC
The DNA here is from genome assembly GCA_009823505.1 of Rhizomys pruinosus. Classification (NCBI taxonomy): domain Eukaryota; kingdom Metazoa; phylum Chordata; class Mammalia; order Rodentia; family Spalacidae; genus Rhizomys; species Rhizomys pruinosus. The sequence continues at coordinate 2,633,669 of VZQC01004221.1, forward strand.
CTCAAGGTCTTGACCGCTGAGATTTCAAGTGTTCACACCATACTGGCTCTTGTTTGTGTTTTGTGGTCCAGCGACTACAACCCACAATTTCTCCTGTGCTAGGCAAGTGCTTTGCTACTAAGCCACACTCCCAGCCTCTCAATTTTTTTTTTTTTTTTTGAGACAGGGTTTCACTGTAGCCCCAGTTGGCCTGGAACTCTATATGTAGACCAGGCTGGACTCAATCTCACAGACTGAGTCTTGCCTCTGCCTCCTGAGTGCTGGGATTAAAAGTCTGCACCAGAGCCCCTGGCTCAGCCCCTCCAATTTTAAAGTAAAAAAGAATATGTTATGGAGAGGCTATCTTGTTGTCAGCCCCTGGGGTTCTTTTTCACTGCTGTGTAGCATTCCAGAGGCTTATTCCTGAGGAAGTCTCAATTGACCCAGAAATAACATGTGACTTTCAAGTCACTCACAGGGGTTGGGAGCATGGGTCCATGGCACACCCTGTGTTTAGCACAAGTGAGGCCCTGGGTTCTATGTCCAACACAGAAAAAAAAAAAATCATGACATTGCCCTTCTAAGCAACTTAGTCTGTAATTCTCTCACCCTGCCCCAAATCTTGTTGATCCATGATTGATTGCTGGGAAGGGTGCTACACAGACATGGGTGCTGCTGGCGTAAAGAACCTTCTCAGCAGGACAGCGCAGGCTGCTTATATTCCGGTCTATTTATAGCCCCACCCTCCACCCCTGCCCCCAGCCCTCACCACCAGTGAGCTGAGGCCCATAGGGAAGGGGAAGTGTGTTGCTAGGTGCTGGAGCTTGTTTGAGGTTTGCAGGGAGTCCCCACAAGCTCCTGAAGTCTTTATTTCTTAGAAGCTGGGAACAGTGAAGTCACAGTTCAGCCCCGTGTTCTCACTGAGGCCCATGGGAGGAGGGGGGACGGGGACGGGGCAGGAAGGAGTTGGGTGTGGGAGCCCTAGAGGGAGTCCTCCCCCAAGACCAACTTGCCCCTTCGAGGCACCGAGAGCTCCTCTTCTTGTGTGTGGGATACTGCCTGCCCCTCTCTGTCTCACCCCATCTGTCTGTGTCTGTGTGTCTATCTCTCTTCTTTTTCTCTGTGTTTCTGCCTCTGTCTCTTTCTCTCTCTCTGTCTCTGTCTCGCTTTCTCTGTTCCTCTGTCTCAGTCTCTCCTTTTCTTTGTCTCCCTGTCTCTCTGCCTGTTTGTTTCTGTCTCCCTGTCTCTGTCCTTCCATCTCTTTCTCTTTGTCTCTGTCTCTGTCTTCCCCTGACTCTCTTTGTCTCGCTGTCCCTCCGTCTCTCTCTCAGGCCTTTGTCTTTGTCTCTGTCTCTGTCCCTCTGCCCCTCTCCTTTCCTTTCCCCTTCTCTCTGTGTCTCCCGGTTTCTCTGTCTGTCTCTATGCTTCTTCCTCTCTCCCTGAAACAGAGTCTTGCTACTTAGCCCAGGCAGGCTTTGAACTCAGGCTCCTCCTGACGCAGCCTTCCCAGTGCTGGGTGGGTAAGAGGCCTTCCCCACCACCCCAGCTTCTACCTTTGCCCCTGGGACCCCTCCATTACTCCAGCCTCAGGGCACTGCCAGGCCCAGTGACCTGAGGGGCAGTGACAATTCAGCTTGCGGGTGCCCTTCCTTCCACTCTACTCCAGGACCCGGCCTCAAATAGCTCAGCTTCTATATTTAGGCTCTAGCTCAGCGTTGTCAAGGACTATAAATAGAGCTGCTGAGCTGCCTCCCACAGGCCAGGCTAGGATGTTCTGAGACAGGACAAAGAGGAGGCACTGTGGCCAGGTGGGGTCTGCAGCTGCAGGGCATGTGGCTGAGGGAACCCTGGTGTCCAACCTGCAGGAGGAAGCGCAGGCCTCCCACCCTTTTCCCTTGCTCATGGGCTTCCTGGCTGGGGACAGCTGTCTCTGCTCACAATAGTGCAGCCGCCCTCCAGGAGCCAGCTGCCCGCTGGTCGGCTTGTTGCTGCCCAGCCCCTTCCTTTGCCATTGTCTCTGGCTGGGGGCATCCTGTTATGTTCCCTCCACCCAAGACCCCATCTGACCCTTAAACTGCCCAAGCTCGAGGGTCTGTAGCTGGGCCTGTGGTGATGGGATATCAGGAGTCTCCGTGTCTCACAGCTGCACAGGGTAATAATAGGGTCTGAAGCTTTGAGGTCACCCAGGGTCAGGTGCTGCTTTTTGCCAGTGCACCAACATCTATGAATGGGGTCACTCGTGGTCCTCCTGGGTCCCTAGAGAACCCCTACTTGCAGATGCAGAAACTGAGGCTGAGAGAGGTCACATCATCCTCGTTTAGGAGGCAGAGGCAGGCTTTATCCAGGCCTCTGATACAAGATAGGTGGAATGCTCTGCGGCACCAAGCCAAACAGTGCATGCTTGCTTGCATGTCTCTGTTTCCCCACCTGTCAAATGGAAACCTTCCTGTTTGCAGTTGGGAGAATGAATGAGTTCAACTGATCACGCCCTTGAAGGGGTAAGAAGAAATGCCTGTGGCTAGGGTTGTAGCTCCAGGAGAGTTCTAGGCTCCGGTCCCCACCTGGCACAAAATAAGTAACAATAAAAGTTAAAAGCCAGGTGCACAGTAGATACCATGTAACTAGTCCAGCTGTAATGAGTGTAATTATAACAGAAGCTGGGAGTTGCGGAGTTGCCTCAGAAGTTAAGAGCACTTGATGCTCTTGTAAAGACCTGAGTTTAGATCCCAGCACCCATGTTGGATGGCTCACAACCACCTATAACTCCAGCTCCAGGGAATCTGATATCCTCTTCTAATCTCTTCAGGCATCTGCACTCATATGCACAAACCCAAATGAAGATCATAAATTCAAGGCCAGCCTGGGCTACAGAGTCTAATATAAAAAAGACCAGATTCTGAAATAAAAATGACAAAAGTCCGGCCCCGGGGCTAACAGCAGAGGAGAGGAGAGGAACAGGTGAATGAGATATGTAGATGAATTTTCTGGCAGACAGATGATTCAGTACTGTGGTGTAGTGAGAAAGCAGAGACAGTCTGGTTGCAGGGGCTCAATGGCCTGCAGCCTAGCCTGGTGGCAGAGCTCCAGGTCAGTGGGAGATCCTGCCTTAGAAAATAAGATGGAAGGTGCTAGAAAGATGGATCATCAGTTAGGAGCAAGTACTGCTCTTGAAGAGGACCCGGGTTCGATTCCCAGCACCCACATGGCAGCTAAGAACTGTCTTTAAGCCGGGCGTGGTGGCGCACGGCTTTAATCCTAGCACTCAGGAGGAAATAAATAAATAAATAAATAAATAAATAAATAAATAAATAAATGAAAGACAGAGGGGCTGAAGAGATGGCTCAGTGATTAAGAGCCCTGGCTGTTCTTGCAGAGGACTTGGATTCAGTTCCCAGAACTCACATGATGGCTAACAACCATCCTTAACTCCAGTTCCTAGGGATCTGACACCCTCTTCTGACCTCCACAGCATGGCACAACACAGGTGCATGTACACACATGTAGGCAATACACTCGACACATAAAATATAATAAAATGTATATTTTTTAATTTTATTTATTTTTATGTGTATAAATGTACTGTCTGCATGTAGGTCTGTGCACCTGTGTTGTGCAATGCTGCGGAGGTCAGAAGAGGATGTCGGATTCCCCAGGAACTGGAGTTAAAGACGGTTCTCAGCCGCCATTCGGGTACTGGGAATTGAACCCAGGTCCTCTGCAAGAGCAGTTGGTACTCTTAACTGCTAGGTCATCTCTCCAGCCCAATAAAATATTTTTTTGAAAAAAGAAAGAAAGAAGCAGAAGAGTGATTGAAAAAAGGCAGCAGACATAGACTTCTGATCTCTACACCTCCACGAACAGACATGGACTTCTATTCTCCACATGAACAGACATGGGTTCTTGTCTCCAGACTTCCATGAACAGGTAAGCACATACCCCAAAAGAAAGAAAGAAGAGAAAAGAAAACAGGAAGTAACTGGGAAAAGTCAGGTGTGGCTCAGGGTTTGAATACCTGTTAGCTCCTACAGAAGCGAGCTTGGTTGGTGGTGGGAGTGTTGCATTTTGGATGAGGTGTAGTGAGATCAAGCAAAATCATGAAGAACAGGGAGATTCAGATTTACCTGGAAGTAGAACATTTCAGGCAGTGCAAAGGCCCTGAGGTCAGACCCTGCCAGGGTTTGGGGCATGGCTCAGTGGTAGAGAACTTGCCCAGCATGCTCCAAACCTGCGATTCTTTTTTTTTCTTTCTTTTTTCTTTTTTTTTTTTTGTTTATTTTTAAGGGATTCTACAATATAATGACACAGTTGTTTGCAGATAACATTGATGTTACTCAGTTTGTCATACAATTAGATAACTGGAGCATTTTGCAAGTATCTATGTCCAAATTTTGAACAACCCAAGGTTCCCATAGCCAGTTGGAGAAGCTTGTATGCACAGGCATGTTGATCAATTAGGAGACCAGACTATATTCCTGTAGTCTCATGATTCGCCCCTATCTCTCCACAGCCCTTACATTCTACCATGCCTCCTCTTCCGCAGTTTGTTCCCTGGGCTTTGGGAAAGGGGCACAAGTGGGTGAGAAGAAAACAGTCCACTTTCTTTGGAGTTGTCATTTTGGACTCTAGTCTATTCAGGTTGTTTCCCTTCATGGGTTGACAGCTTTTCCAGTATTACCTTCTTAGTCATACTAACAAAGCACAAGCAATTGGATGTACAGGCATTTAAGCAGTACTAATTATTATGTCAAGCTAAGCTGTGAGCATAGACACAGATGCTTGGATGGTATGCTAATCCGCAAACTGTGGTTTCTCTATAAAGGGTGACAAGTTCTTATTGTGGCTTATAACATCTCCTGACCACTAGAGGACATAAGCTTGTGGCGTCCACTGTGAGTTATTCCTCCAAGGAGAGAGCTAATAGCCAAATAGATTTGGGATATATATAGACACTTGGCTGCCACTGTTGCACAGTATCTCCAGGCTGTTGAGGTGTAGCTGATATTGACGGAGGAGTCTTGCTTGTCTCAGGGAGACCAATATTTTGCTGTATTGCTTTAGTGGCCTTTGGTAACGCTCTCTAGCATTTCAGAGGCCAGTTGTANTAGTAATATATTTTGCTTACTTACACAGCTATAAACACTTTACTATTGAATGGCTCTAGATAGCGCATTATCCTTTCGCAGTTCCTGTGCCTATCAGTTGATTAAAAAGGGTAGTTATACCTGTTTTATGGGAAATTACCACCGTAACAATTGGCTCTAATTTACAGTTAGGGAATTGTTTCATTACCATCATGTTTTCTTTTTTCCTCTTAAAGGGGAGAGGTAGGAAGGTTTCTCAGTATCGGAAAGGTAAACTTCATTGTGAACTCTCCATTATTCACGGCTGAAGAGAGAGATGGCTTATGGTTAAATTAGCCTGGCTATCTTTTTGGAAGACCCAGGTTGCTCCCCAGCATCCAAAATGTCAGTAAACCTTCCTTTTTTTTTTTTTTTTATTGAAAGTTTTACTACTTGAGATAACAACCTTGTGTAACTTCAGTTCCAGGGGATCTTTAAAAAAAAAAAAAAGGCAGCCAGGCATGGTGGCGCAAACGCCTTTAATCCTAGCACTTGGACGGAGAGAGACAGGCGGACTTTGTGAGTTCAAGGCCAGCCCTGTCTACCAGGTGAGTTCCAGACAGCTGGGCTACATGGAGACCCTGTCTCAAAAAGACCAAAAAAAAAAAAAAACCAAAGGCAAGGAGGTTGCAGTATTGCTAGGTAAACACTGTCAGAGTTGTAATAATAATATGATTAAAGTGAATATGATTATACTTAGAATCACACAAGGAAGCAGGAGCTGTTGGAGGCAATGGGGACAGGGCATGATGAGCCGGGATGGATGGGGCCTCCAGGAGGACTTGAGGTTTTGCTCAGTGAAGTGGGAGCAATGGTGGGTTCTTGAGGGAAGAGAGGCATGCCTTGACTCCGGTGTGCACAGAAGAGAAACTGGGGGATGGGAACCAGGTACCCAGTCACATGGGGCCCATGACCAGAAATGGGCCCTGGGTCTATTTGGACTTGCTGACAGGCCAGATTTGGATTCTCTGTGGTGGCAGTGGCAGCGGACGGGAAAGAGGGGAACAACATAATCAGTCTGAAGCTCTTTTATTTCTTAATTACCTATTCCCACCATTCCTCAAGGTTTGGTTTGATGGTTTGGTTTGGTTTGGTTTGGTTGAGACTCAGTCTTGTTCAGTAGCCCTGGTTGATCTGGACCTTGCAGCAATCCCCCTGCCTCTACCTCCTGAGTGCTGGGACTACAGAGGCCAACACACCAAGGCTTATTTTGTTTTTGTTTTAGTTTGCTTTGGTTTCTAGCTTTTGTTTTCTTGAGACAGGGGCTCACCACATACCCTTTGCCAGCCTGGAACTAATCATGTAGACCAGGCTGCCCTATGTAGATGAGGCTGGCCTTGAACTACTGATGCTCCTGCCCCCACCATCCTAGTGCTGGGATTATGGCGTGAGCCACCAAGCTTGGTTTACTCAGACATTGAAATCTCCATTCAAGGGCTGAAGAGATGGCTTAGTGGTTAATAGCACTGGCTATTCTTTCAGAAGACCCAGGTTTGATCCCCAGCACCCAAATGGCAGATAACCTTCCTTTTTTTTTTTTTTTTAATGAAAGTTTTACTACTTGAGATAACAACCTTGTGTAACTTCAGTTCCAGGGGGAATCTGATGCCCTCTTCTGACCTCTGCAGACCTTGCACCACAGCTAGACTTATACACATGCAGGAAATACACTCATACACATAAAATAAAATTTAAAAATTAAGTATTTTAAGTCCCCATTCAGCAGATAGGAAAATCCAGTCCTTGGTAGACTTCATCTGCCTGTCTGTAGAGAGTGGACATTAAACTCCAGATTTTGGAGTAAAAGTCAAAACTCCATTGGGGCTGACCCCTTCTCCCAGCCTCCTCTCTCCTGACTCTCCCCTGGTAGCAGTAGCCTGGGAAGACTGCCCTCTCAAGTCCCAGGCTCAGCTCTCTCTACAGCAGTATTTCCTTAAGGGCCAAAGGCCACTTTTCATTTTCCATGGCTCTGTCTCATCCCCTTTGAACTACTCTCTGCTATACATTTTCTACAACTTCCATTACTTTTTTGCCTCTCATGCTGCATCTCAGGTCTCAAAGCCACAGCCATCCTCCTGGATTTTCCTGTCTGTTGAATGGGATTTAAATGTCTTACTAAACCAAACCTGATGGCTCATGCCTATAATCCCAGCATTAGGATGGTGGGGGCAGTAGTTCAAGGCCAGCCTCATCTACTTAGCGAGTTCAAGGTTAGCCTTGGCTTCCTGAGTTCTGTGATCATAGCTGTGTGCCACCACAAATGGCTACATCCATTACTTTGCACCTAGAATCTATTCAGGTAAAAAAAGACTTAAAGCAAGTGCCATGGCTTACACCTGTGACTATAGCAGTGCTTGGGACATAGAAGCCGGAGAACCAGGAGTTCAGGGTCATCTTTGGCTACTTGAGACCCTGCCAGTCATAGTGGTGCACACCTTTAATCTCAGCACTGGGGAGACAGAGACAGGTAGATCTCTGTGAGTTGAAGGAAAACCTGATTTATACAGGGAATTCTAGGACACCCAGGGCTACATAGTGAGATGCTTTCTCAAAACAAAACAAAAACAAACAACAACAAATACATACACTCAAAGAGGAAATATGGAACTGGGGGCATGGTTCCAAGGTACAGCACCTGCCTAGACTCCACCATGGCGGGGGCCTTTGGACATGGCTCAGCGTTAAAGACTGGCCTAGCAGACAGAAGGCTTTGAGTTAATGCCCAGCACACTATAAGCAATAAATAATTTTTTAAATGAGACTTAATATTTGTGTTTTGAATACCCAAATAGCAGTTAAGCTTAAATATCAATAAAATACTTTCTCTTCCTTCTCAGATGAAACCCAGGTGTACAAGCATCTACCACTGAGCTATGTGCACAGCCCTTAAGCTTTTTTTTTTTTTTCCTTTTGGTCTTTTTGAGATAGGGTCTTCTTGTAGCCCCATATGTCCCGGAACTCACTATATAAACCAGGCTGGCCTTGAACTTACAGAGATCCACCTGCTTCTGCCCCCAAGTGCTGGGATTACAGGTGTGCACCACAGCACCCAGATAGCCCTTAACCTTTTTTTTTTTAATTTTTAAAATTTATTCTTGTGCCGAGCGTGGTGACGCACGCCTTTAATCCTAGCACTTGGGAGGCAGAGGCAGGCGGATCTTTGTGAGTTCAAGGCCAGCCTGGTCTACAGAGTGAATTCCAGGACAGGTTGGGGCTACAGGGAAACCCTGTCTCGAAAATACCCCCCCCAAAAAAAATTATTCTTGTATGTGTATGAATGTACTTTCTGCATGTAGGTTTGTACACCTGTGTCCAATGCAGCAGAAGTCACAAGAGGGTGTCGGATTCCCCTGGAACTGGAGTTAAAGACAGTTCTCAGTCGTCATGTGGGTGCTGGGGATTGAACCCAGGTCCTCTGCAAGAGCAGTTGGCGCTCTTAACCGCTAGGCCATCTCTCCAGCCCAGCCCTTAAACTTTTAAGACAGAGGTTTTTTTTCCAGATTCCAGGCTGTACTCAAACTCATTGCTATCCTCCTGTATCAGCTTTAGTAAAGGAATCACAGGAGTATGTCTCCTCAGCTCCCAGCAGTGTTTTCAGGAACCACTGAGTTGGGATAAACCAAGCACTTAAAACTCAGACTAGCACAGGCTCATCCCTACATAAAGAACCAGGAATTCTGACTCCTGTGATCCAAGGACATAGAAGATGGAGGAAGGAAGACCACAAGTTCAAGTTCATTCTTGGCCACATAAGTTCAATGCCAGCCTACATGAGACCCTGTTTCAAAGGAAAGAGAAAAAAAAAAATCAATGTTTTCAAATACTTTAAATGTGGCTGGGGAGGTAGTTCAGTTGGTGGGGTGCTTGCCTGGCATGCATAAAGCCCTGGGTTTAATCCCCGACACCACTTAAAACGGAGGTTGGTGGTGGACACCAGTAATTCCAGCACTCAGGAGACTGAAGAGGAAGATCAGGAAGTTCAAGGTCATTCTCAGCTATACAGCTATTTCCAGGAGAGGGTAGCCTGGGCTACATGAGAACCTGTCTCAAGTAAACATTATTATAGGCTGGAGAGAAAAGACAATCACATGACATTCAAATAGGAAGTCAATGACCTGTCATATGATTCTGTGTAGATCATCTCAGGGTCCACAAGACCAGCCAAAAGTCCCGCAGTGGTCGGAGATGCCAAGGTGGAGATGCTTTACTTCCTCCTTTCTGTATTTGAAATTTTTTTTTTTTTTTTTTTTTGTTGTCTTTTTCGAGACAGGGTCTCCCTGTAGCCCCAACTGTCCTGGAATTCACTCTGTAGACCAGGCTGGCCTTGAACTCACAAAGATCCGCCTGCCTCTGCCTCCCAAGTGCTACAAGTGCTAGGATTAAAGGCGTGTAGGTCCTGGGAATGGAACTCAGGTCATCAGTATTTTTATTTTTTTATATGTATGAGTGTTTTGACCACATGTAAGTTCACCTGTGTGTGCACGTGTCCACACACTAAGCCACATCTCCAAAATCTAAAGTTTCTCTGTCCTTGCATGGCAACCATGAAGGGTCCTCTGCGCTCCACTGACTCCTATTTGGCCTCTGGCTTCACTAAGCTTCGGTTTTCCTCTGGGAACAGAAGCGGGGGATGAGGGTCAGGCATGAGCCCAGGGCGCGGTTCCGGCGCAGTCTGGCTCTTTCCGACGTGCCGGGGTCTCTGCCGGTCCGGTCCCCGCGTGGCCCAGGTCTGCAGCCCGCCTCCCGCCCGCCGGGCGATGGAAGCAGGTGGCGCTGGTTCCAGGCGCGAGCGCGCCCCCGAGTCTGTGTTTCCCCGGCGCTTTCCTGTTAGTTTCCAGCCTGGCGTCCAGTTCCGGGGAGGGCCCTGCCGATGCTGTGCATAAAGCCCAGCCCCGCCGGCCTCGCAGCGCCAGTCAGCCCGCGACGCCGCCGCTCCGCAGCATGAGAGGCGCCCGCCGCCACCTCGCTTTCGCGTTCGGTGAGACCTGGGGCCTGGCTGGGAGGGAGCCGCTCGGAGACAGACGAAGCCACATGGCTGGGCGGGGACCGGGGCAGGCGGCACCCGGGCGGCCCAGCGGTGACTCCGGGGTGCCCGGGGCAAGGTCTTCCTGCGCTTTAAAGCAGCCAGTTTGGAGGCTGTAAGCTAAGAGGGGAAACTGAGGACAAAGGGGTGGGGGCGTGCAGAGCTGTCGTGGTGACTCCGGCCCTAGGGAGGCTGAGGTGGGAGGGTCGGCACCTCAAGGTCAGCCTGGGCTACTCCCAAGTTCGTTTGAGACCCCATCTCAAACGAACAAAAGAAAGGGAGGATAAGGTAAGCTCTGTCCGGAGCCCCAGGCACCTGCTTTTAGAGCATACAGGGGTGCTAGGAAGCCCTGGAATTCCCTTTCCAATGTGGGACACCCCAACTGTCAGGGACACCCCAGAAACCCTCCTGGGAATCCGCCTGGGACCAAGCCACAAGTTGACAGGATCATGCCAGGTTGTGGGTTTGAACTTCACTTTTGTTAGACTTCCCCGGTCTTTTTTCCTGCCGCACCCTGGATGCCTCAAACCGTTATTTGACAGCTCATTGCCCAGGCAACCTGACAACAAAGATTAAAGAAATGAAACTTGGTTGCAGGCTGGGGTTGTGCCCCAACCACAATGACTGGCCTGTGTGCCAGTGCCTGGTGGCAGGTGGCCTCTCAGTGGCCCCTGGGCTCCTGAGCCAGTGGGACACAGTTGGTGGTAGACAGCTGCAGAGGCCTGCTGGCTGTCACCAGGGCAGCGTCATAGTGGCCCTTGGCTGTACTGCCCTCCTCTGTAAAATGGAGCAAGACCATCATCTTACAGGATCTTTTCAAGGGCTGAGAGAGTTTGTACTAAACTTTCTGGCTGACAGTGTGAATTAATGGAACGCAGCATAGTGTGGACATCTGCAATCAAAGCACTTAGGAGGATCAGAAGCTCAAGGCCATTCTTGGCTATGTATTCAGTTTAGACCAGCCTGGGTCTCATGTAGACCCTGTAGCAAAAAACAAACCAACCAAAAAACATCAAAAAGCAACCAAACAAAAAAAAAATTAAGTGGACACTATTTTATTATTGTGATGATTATTATTGATTTCTGGATGAGATGCTGGGGGGGGGTAGGGATCTGTTTGGGCGTCTTTGGCAGGATGTACAAAAACTGCCCCACCTCCATTCCTGGATCCCTAAGCTAGAGTCCTGCTGCTCTGGCTCAGTCATCCAGGGAATCTGAACCAGATGTGTCTGGGAGCAAACAGGCAGTTCAGCAAGGCTCCCGTTTGGTTAACTTCCAAGTGTCCAGATGGAGGCAGCTTGGCCAGTGGAGCCCAACCCAGCCCTGCCTGGGTGAGGAGACAGGGTGCCAGAGAACCCCCCTAAGCCTGGTACCTTCATGGCTTCAATCCACCTTCCTTAGCCCTGTCTGTCCACTGACCTTTCTCTTAAGAGTCAATCCTCAGTTTCTCAGTGTGTTAATCACACATAACCCTAGCCCCTGCCTCCTGCTTTGCTTCTAAGTCCTTTCTGTTTGTTTGTTTGTTTGTTTGTTTGTGTTTTGCGACAAGGCCTCCAGTAGCTGAGGATAACCTTGAATTTATGATCCTCTTGTCTTTATCTCCTGAGTGCTGAGATTATGGGCATGGTCAACCGGGCCTGTTTTTGTTAACGGTTTTGTTTATTTGAGACAGAGTCTGGCACTGTAGCCCAGGCTAGCCTCTAACTCACTACGCAGCATATTCTGGCCTCAAATTCGCAGCAGTTCCCCTACCTCAGCCCCCTGAGGCCTTCGATTACTGGAATGTACCGTAAACACCTATGTGATTCTGAGTCTGAAGTTATTTGTGGGCTGGGAGACAGCTCTTTAGGTAAAGTGCTTATTATATGAACTTGAAGACCTGAATTCTTCCACAGAACCCATGTGAAGGAATCCAGGTGTGATGGCACATTCTTGTAAATGACAGTGCTGGGGGAGTGGAGCTGGGTAGATCCCCAGTTTCAGTGAGAGTCTCAAAACTCAATGTGGCCTTTAATCCTAGCACTCACTTGGGAGGCAGAGTTCAAGGCCAGCCTGGTCTACACAGTGAGTTCCAGGACAGCTGGGGCTACAGGGATTCCCTATCTCGAAAAGACAAAACACACACACACACACACACACACACACACACACACACACGCACACAAAAAAAAACCTCAATGTGGAAGGTGCTTGAGGAGTCACACTTAAGCCTGTTCACACACAGTATGAACATACATACACAGATGTACACACAGATATGCACACACTTGTGTGTGCACATATATGCATATACGCATATGTACATGATCCTGGAGTTCATTTTGTGGTCTGTCCTACAAAGAGGAACTGATTTCTGGCCAAGGGGGAAGCAGGCAAGCCCTTTGGCCCAAGAGGAGGAAAGAAGAGGAATTCTAAATTGAGGGGTGAGGCCTCCTAGCTAGAGTGCTCCAGCCTCGGTTTACCCGGGCAGGGAGAAGGGTGTGTTATAGGAGGGGCCACTACCTTCCTTGTTGCCCTAGGGGAACCAGGTTTAGACCAAGACTGAGCATCTGAGGGACCAGCTCACAGGCTCTGGCTCGGCCCCCCAAATCCCTGTTCACAGTGGCTGACCCTAGCATCCCCCTGGGAGCCCCACACAAGGTCCCATTTTGGCCAGCCCAGTGATGAATCATCCCTTCATCAGTCCAGGAAGTGACTCATCTGTCCTCTCCACCCCAGGGGCTAGGACTCTTGGATTATTGGGGTTCTTGCATTGCTGCAGTATTCCCTAGATTGAGAGGACTCTGGGTCCCCCAGCCCAGCCCTTGCTCCTGAGGCTCCTCCTCCCTGCCTTTGATCTGTCGGTTTGTCTCTTTTTCTGTTTTTCCTTTTTTCTGCTGTAGGTGGAAACCTGCGCTTCACATATGCTAGATCAGAGCTCTGCCACCTAACTACACCACAGCCCTTCTCTTGATTTTTATTTTGTGACACTTGCAGACCTATGTTCCATAGCCCAGGCTGAGGATTTTTTTCAATCTTCCTGCCTTGGCACCCCAAGTAGTTGGGATTACAGCCCAGCATGCCATGTTTGGCTTCTATATCCATATCATCATCTCCTCCTCCTCCTCCTCCTCCTCCTCCTCCTCCTCCTCCTCCTCCTCCTCCTCCTGCTCCTCCTCCTCCTCCTCCTCTTTCTCCTCCTCTTCTTCCTCCCCTTCTTTCTCTCTCTCTCTCTCTCTCTCTCTCTCTCTCTCCCTGCATCTCCTGCTCTCCTACGAGCGACTCCTCTTCCGCCTCCTCCACCTCCTCCTCTCCCGCTTCTCTCTTCTCTCTCTCCGCTCTCCTCTCTCCCCTCTCTCGCTACTCCCGCTTTTTTGAGACAGGGTCTCCATGTACCCCAGCGGGCCGGGGAAATCACTAGGTAAGACAGGCGAACCTCCGTCTTAGAGATGCACCTGCTCTCTGCCCGTCTCCGGCCGGCCTCTGCGCTGCTCCCTGCCTCCCAAACACGGAGAATAGGTGTGTTCGGGCGTTTTCTTTTTTTGTTTTTCTTTTTTTAACTTTTTTAAAAATTTATTTCTGTATGTGTTTATCAATTACTGTCCGCATGCAGGTCTGTGCAACCCGGTGTCGTGCAATGCGCGGAGGGCAGAAGAGGTGTCGGATTCCACTGGAACTGAGTTCTCACTGAATTGGGAGTTTCTGATTCGTACGGGTGTTCTCTCCGGTGACTCCATGTGGGTGCGGGGATTGAACCCGGGTCCTGTAAGAGTGGTCGGCTTGCTCGTACCGCTGGCATGCTCTCCAGCCCCCCGGGCTAGCTTACTTTTTAAGTGTGTTTGGGTGTGGTGTGTGTGTGTTTTTTTTTTTTTTTTTTTTTTTTTTTTTTTTTTTCCCTATAGTCCTAGCTGGCCTAGAACTTGCTTTGTAGTACAGGCTAGACTTGAACTCACAAAAATCAAAGATCCGCCTGCCTCTGCCTCCCAAATGCTGGGATTAAAGTTGTCAACCCCCACTACATCCAGACTTTGTGTTTTACAGTTTTTTGTTTATTTTTTTCTTTTTTTTTTTTGTATGTGTATAATGAATGTATGTGTCGACATGATAGGGGTATTGCACCCCTTGTTCCGCTGCAATGCCAGTGGAGGGTCAACGAGGGTCTGCGGATTCCCGCTGGCAATCATAGGAAGTTTCCGCCGGAAGTGGCGTTACAAACCGTTCATTCGACCGCCAATGTTTGGTGCGGGGCATCGAACCTGAGGTCCTCGCAGATAGTCAGTCTTCTTAACCGCGAGGATATACTCTCCAGCCCCTGTTTCATTTTTTTTTTTTTTTCATGTCAAATTTACACGTTTCTTTTTTTTCATGTAAAAATTTCTTTGCCTTTGGATTTTTTTAATTTAGAATACATATTGGTGTTTTTTTTGGTTTTTTAATTAGATTTTTATGTCCTGTGGTCCTGTATCCAGGCAACATATAGAAGAAACAGGGTGTACGTTATGGGAATTGACATCATCCCCTCCAGTGTGTGGGTCGCTGGAAATAGAAACCTGAACTCAGCTGGTCATGCTTGGGAGCAAGCCCCTTACCCACTGAGGCCTGTCCCACTGGCCCCTGGCTCTAAGTCCTCGGCTCTCCTCACTCTCTTTCCCTCCCCCCTCCATCCTCCCCCTCCCCCTCCCCCTCCCCCTCCTCTCCCTCTTCTCCCTCTTCTCCCTCTCCCTCTCCCTCTCCCCCCTCTTCCCCCTCTCCCCCCTCTCCCTCTCCTTTCTTCCTTCCCTCCTTCCCTCCCTCCCTCCCTTTCATTTCTTGGTACTGTGGATAGAATCCACAGCCTTTGTTTCAGGCGGGTTCTCACTAAGTTAACAAAGCTGTCCTTGAACTTTGCGTAGTTGTGAACTCAGGATCTTCCTGCCTCAGCCCTGAGTAGCTGGGCTTACCGGCCTGTGCCACTGTGCCCTGCTTCCTCCTTCTCCTCCTTCTACCCCCTCCTTTGCTCTTATCTCTCTTCTTTCTACCTCTGCTTCCTTTATTTTCTCCAGAGAATGGTAATCGGGTCTCTGGGATTTGAGTCCCCCATCTTGCTCTGGGTCAGATGCCCACCACCAGCAGGACAGTAGGGCAATTAAGCAATTGCCCCGCCCTCAAGTACAACCACTTCCTGTCTGTGGAGAGGCCTTGGTGAGATGTCACCACCAGGTATATAGTTGTGTCCA
Organism: Rhizomys pruinosus; assembly: GCA_009823505.1. Taxonomy (NCBI): domain Eukaryota; kingdom Metazoa; phylum Chordata; class Mammalia; order Rodentia; family Spalacidae; genus Rhizomys; species Rhizomys pruinosus. Next base: position 2,648,986 of record VZQC01004221.1, read on the forward strand.
GGAGCAGAATGTTTACTGGGTGTTGGGCGTGTGGAAGCTGGGATGGGACCTAAAGGAAGACCTAGCCTGGCCCTTGGTTCTTTCCTAAAAAGACAGTGGGCCAGCCTGTTGCCTCAGGACACTGACTGAGGCAGAGAGAGTTTAAGTGCAAGGCTGTCTTGGTGAGACGGTCACCAAATGAATAAAGGAAAAAGAGGACAGAATGAGGCTCTGGGATAGAGTGCTCAGCAACATGGCAGAGGCCTGGGTACTTCCCCAGTCCCACCAGACAAGACCAAACAGGATAGCCAGGCTTCGTGTCACACTGCCTATAGTCTCAGCACTTGGGAGGTAGTGGCAGAAGGCTGGGAGTTCAAGGTCATCCTTGGCTACAAAGCCTAAACTGCATCAGACCCTGCCTCAGAGAAATGTGGGGTGGGAGAAATGACTCAGTCAATAAAAGCAGTTGCTGCCAAATCTGAGGGCCCAGGTTTGATTTGGGGGACCCTCATGTTGGAAAGAGAGAACCAACTCCCAAATAGGTACTGTGTTAGTTACTTTTCTGTCACTGTGCTAAAACACCATGGGCAAGGCTTAAACTTAAAGAAGGATGAGTTTATTGAGGTTATGGTTCCAGAGGTGTAGGAGTCCATGGTGCCGGGGAGGCCAGGGGAGGGGTAGGGGTCCATCGTGCCATAGAGGCCAGGGGAGGGATAGGAGTCCATGGTGCTGGGGAGGCCAGGGGAGGGGTAGGAGTCCATCGTGCCATAGAGGCCAGGGGAGGGGTAGGAGTCCATGGTGCTGGGGAGGCCAGGGGAGGGGTAGGAGTCCATGGTGCTGGGGAGGCCAGGGGAGGGGGAGGAGTCCATCGTGCCATAGAGGCCAGGGGAGGGGTAGGAGTCCATGGTGCTGGGGAGGCCAGGGGAGGGGTAGGAGTCCATGGTGCTGGGGAGGCTAGGGGAGGGGTGGGAGTCCATGGTGCCGGGGAGGCCAGGGGAGCGGTAGGAGTCCATGGTGCCGGGGAGGCATGCCAGGGGGCTGCAGGAGCAGAGAGCTGAGAGCCCACATCTTCAAGCACGTGCTCAGAGCAGAGTAGGTAAGCTGGAAGTGGATGCAGCTATGAGCTCTCACAGCGCACCTCCAGTAACCAACGTGCTTCCTCCAGTGAAGCCCCACCTCCTAAAGGTTTCACAGCCTCCCCAAACAGCGACACAAATTGGTGTGTTCAAATATTTGTTTCCTATGGGGACATTTCTCATTCAAATACCAACAGGCACAGCCCTCAGAATGAAAAAGTAAATATAAATTGAAAAGTAGGGCCAGGCATAGTGGTGCATGCCTTTAATCCCAGCACGAAGGAGGCAGAGGCAGGAGGATCTCTGTGAGTTCAAGGCCAGCCTGGTCTACAGAGTGAGTTCCAGGACAGCTGTGTCTACAGGGAGACCCTGTCTCGAAAAGACAATAAATAAATAAATAAATAAATAAATAAATAAATAAATAAATAAAATCTGGATGGTGAGGTGGCTAGAATTTCCTGACTCTAACCCTCAGGCCTGCAGAGCCAGGCCACTTGGGCCTGGTCCCTTGCTGTGCCCCACTCTGGGCCCCACCCACAGGCTGCAGGGCAGTGCTCTAGGTATGGATGTCTAGGTATGGATGTCTGAGCCACAAGAGTGACACCTGAGCTCTGCTTCTTTTTCTGTTTGGTTTTTGCGGCAAGCTTTCGACATATAACCTAGACTAGCCTTGAACTCTTTGTTTTTGATTCATTTTTCTTTTTGATACAGGATCTCCCTGTAGCCTCAGTGGGTCTGGAACTTGCTATGTGGCCCAGGCTGGCCTTGAACTCAGAAAAGTCTACCTGCCTCTGCCTCTCCAGTGCTGGAAGTAAAGGCACACCCAGCTTAATTTACTTATCTGTAAGAGTGTTTGCCTGGGCCAGGCGTGGTGGCACACGCCTTTTATCCTAGCACTTGGGAGGCAGAGGCAGGTGGATCTTTGTGAGTTCAAGGCCAGCCTGGTCTACAGAGTGAGTTCTAGGACAGCTGGGGCTCCAGGGAAACCCTGTCTCAAAAAGACAAAAAAAAAAAAAAAAAAAAAGAGTGTTTTCCCAGGTCATGCAATGTCCATGGAGGTCAGAAGAGGGTATAGGATCCTCTGGAACTGGAGTCACAGATGGTTGTTAGGTGCCATGCGGGTGCTGGGAACTAAACCCAGGTCCTCTGAAAGAGCAGCCACTGTTCTTAACCACTGAGTCATCTCTCCAGCCCCAGGTTTGTTCGTTTGTTTGTTTTTGAGACTGGGTCTCCTTGTAACCCAAATGACCTGGAACTAGCTATGTAAACCAGGCTGGCCTGGATCTCACAGAGATCCACCTGCCTCTGCCTCCCAAGTGCTGGGATTAAAGGTCCGTGCCACCACACTCAGCTTTAGCCTGGAACATTTGGTCTGGCTGTTTGCTTGATTGATTTTAGGTTTATTTATTATTATTGTTGTTGTTTTTGTTGTTGTTGTTTGGGTTTTGGAGTCAGGATTTCATGTAGCTCAGGCTGGCCTCAGACTTGCTATGTAGCAGAGGATGAGCTTGAATGGATCCTTCTCCACCTCTCAAGTGTTGGCATTGTAGGCATGCACCACCATGCCTGGCTTTGGGGGCGTGCTCCTTTTTTCCTTTTTGCAGATAGGGTCTCAAGAGTTGGCCGTGAACTCTGATCTCAGAACGCCCGTCTCAGCATCCTGAGCGAATGGGTTAGAGGAGTGTGCCTCTAGGCCTGGCTGCTGAGTCTGTCTCTGGGAATTAGCCACAGCAACAGCCTTAGCAGGATCAGGGCTGTGCTCATGCTGCATCATTCTCTAGACTCCGTCTGCTTTGAGTCCTGGCTGACTCTCCCTCAATGTGTTGCAGTGTCGTTGTGTACCTTCCTGAGCCTGCCGGGAGCTGGAACCCAGGGGAAAAAGAGTGAGTAACTGAGCAAGGCTGGGGAGCGAGTCCCACTGCGTACCACACAGCCCCAAGTGGAGATGAGGGCTGCTTCAGAGCCCAAGGGCCATCCCCTCCCTCTGACACTGTGGGTGGCACTGCCTCTGAATCCCCAGCCTCTCTCCCTTTTTCACCTCACTGATGTTTCTGTCCCCACAGGCTGCCCTTCCTGGCCGTGCCCTCCCAACTCGCAGTGTGTCAACAGCTCTGCCTGTAGCTGTTATCCAGGCTTCACATCAGACAAGCTCATCACTGACCTTACAAACACCTGTGAAGGTACAGAGGCTTGGGGTGGGCACCTTGGGAGACGGAAAGATGTGGGTCAGTAGCAAAGCTGGACATGTATAATGGTCAGGGGTCTCAACCTTCACCTTGAGACCTTTACAAAGACAGAAGAAAAGAAAAGCTAGCAAGCTGGAAAGGCAAGAAGTAAACAGGAAAGGCTTGAGGGCCCAGGCTCTAGGCATCTGTCCCTCAACTTGCCTTTAGGTCTAGGGAAGGGGGTGCTGACCTTCCAGTCAACCCCCACTTTGGCACTGTCCAAATCTGGGGCCCAGCGAGAAGACTAAGAGGAGCAGAGCTGACTGAGCAGTCTTCAGGAATGGCTTGCCCCAGCTGCAGCACAGCCTCTGCAGTGTAGCCCATAATTCCCAAAAGATGGTACAGCAGTGCTGGGTAAGGACAGGTGTCTCTTCCTAAAGAACTTTTGGCTTTGGGAGGTAACCCTTTCTTCTGTTGTGTCATAGACATTAATGAATGTCTGTTACCCAAGCCACCAACCTGTGGAAAATATGCAAAATGTGAGAACACAGAGGGCAGCTACTACTGCGTGTGCAACCCAGGATATGAGCTCAAGTCTGGGGGAAAAAATTTCACTAACGCAAGTGAGAACACATGTCAAGGTAAGAACCTTCTGATGCCCTTCACCTCACCAATGGAGAGTCAAGGTCATTAGCATAATTGTTGTAGCCACAAGGGGCGGCTCAGATGTCCACTCCCCCTGAGGTCAGGTATGCACACACCTGTCCACAAGCACAGCTGCAGGGTGGTGCTAGGGTACAGACTCAGGTACTCCTTGCCTAGATCCCATCCTGACAACTGTGTGTGACTCAGAAAGCCCTTCTCAGTTCAGTGTGGTGGCACATGGCCATGATCCAGTACTCTGGATATTAAGAGAGGTAGACTAGAGATATAACTCAATTTGCCTAGAATCTTCCAGTGAGAGCCTGCGAGTGAAGCTCAGAGGGAGAGTTCTGCCTGTAATCCCTCAGTAAGAGGCTGGGGGATGGCTCAGTGATAGAGCACCTGCCTAGCATGAGCATGCTCAGTACCCCAGCACTATACATACAAAAGGCATTTGGCATTGTGTTTGTTACCTTGGGCAAGTCATTCCAGGTCTGTGTGCCTCATCTTACCCTTCTGTAAAAGAAGCATAATGCTAGCCAGTGTGGTGGTGTACACCTTTAATCCTAGCACTTGGGAGGCAGAGGCAGGCGGATCTTTGTGAGTTCAAGGCCAGCCTGGTCTACAGAGCGAATTCCAGGACAGCTGGGGCTACAGGGAGACCCTGTCTCGAAAAGACAAAAAAAGGAAGCATAATGCTGGCATGTGCTTCATAGATTTGCTAGGAAGGCAAATGAGTATAATGCACTGGACTTCTGGAGGTTGCAGAATAAGCTACATTATTGATTGCTTCTGAGCTCTGGGGATGCAACTCAGAGACTCATTCATACCAGGCAAGTGCTTTACCTGAGCTATGCCTCCATCAATTTTCAGAGACAAGGTCTCACTGTGGAGCTCAGGCTGGGCTTGAGTGCAAGCCCTCTTCTGTCCTCAGCTTCCTGAGTGCTAGGATGACAGACGTATGCCCTGGCATGCTCTGTATGTTGAGTGTTAGCTCTGTCTTGCCCTTTCTCATGTTATCCTTAGAACAGGGATGAGGGAGGCAAAGGACTCTTGTTGTGGCCTTGCCAGAGCACTGTGGTTCCCACCTAGAAGGAACCCGGCCACCCACATCACCAGACTGTCCCTTCTGTGGGAGCTGCGAACAGGGTAAGGGCTTCAGTTGTTCCAAGGGCGCATGGGAGCCAGAAGTCACCAGGAGAGAGGGTTCCTGCGTGTAGAACAGGAAGAGGGCAGCAAGCAAGGCGGGGAAAGGCTGACTTGAGCTAAAGGTTCAAGAGGACCACCAGCACTTCTTCAGAAGGAAGAGACCATGGGTGTAGCCCCATGCTGTCCCTTAGGCCTCCCTGCCCTCTGGAAGCAGAGAACAGAAGTGGAGTCAGGGCTGTGTGTCCAGGACATGCATCTGGACAGGGATCTATCCAGAACACTACCGAAATGCTGGCCCACAGGGTGAACTCTGTAGCTCCCGCAGGAGCTTGGCTAGAGGGGAAGAAGACACCCCTCCTTTCTAGGTGCACACAGCCACAATTTGGTGAACCAAGAATTTTCAGCCTCCTTGGACAGGCACCTGGAGCAGTGATGAACCTGTACCAACTGGACCAGCTGGGGGTACCATGGCCCTGAGTACAGACTAGTTCTGAGATTAGAGACAAGCCAAGGATAGAGGGGTCTCCATGGGGGCCAGGCCAGAGAAGTGGATGGGCCAGGGTGAGGCCATGCAGGGGCCTCCATGGACCCCAAGGCAGGTAACAGTAAGTATCCAGCCAGCTTAGAACAAAACCCACCCAATGAAAAAGACCCCGAGTCACCATCTGGCACTACAGACTCCAGCCAGCATAGCTCGAAGGACACACCCCCATCACACTCCGTGGATGGCAGGAGCCCTTGGACCATTTCTTCTGGTTCTTCTCCACTTTCAGCATGAGAGGACCTGGTTCTGGAAGTTCAGAATAGCCTTCTGTTCATCTACATCTCATTTGCATAAATCACCATTCTGGTTCATCTGCATCTCATTTGCATAAGCCCACATTTCATTGTCCATCTGCATCTCATTTTCATAAATGGAAAAGGTGGCATTAAGGATACTTTGCCTTCCAAGCTCACCCAGCACTTCCCAGTGCAGTATCTGTCCTCTTCCCAGCATCTGTGGACTCCGGGATAACACCTGTACCCTCTGGGGTCCATGCAGTCTCAGCTACACCTGGAAACCTCCCCGAGCCGCCAGCCACAGTGTACCCATGGACACAGCCTGGAAACTCAGGAAGAAGGACAACCAAGGGTAGGCCACATTCCCTGTCACCTCTTCTGTCTGAAGATACCACCTGGAGCCTAGGCCCCCTCCTCTTCTCGGCCTCATCCACTGTCTTACCTGGTCACCATTCCACCTGTCCCCAGAAATTTTGGTCCCTTGAAGGAAGCATAGAATGGTGTGACTGGATTTGGGCGAGTGAGATTGACCCTGCTCCCGCATACAGAGAGTTGAAGGCAGGCCCTGCCCCCACACCCTGCTCAGAGAGTTAAAGGCAAGAACTCTGGTCAAACACACTGCAAGAGAAAGTGTGGAGGACCACGAACCCAAGACACCCCCTTGCCGAAGGATGTCACCCATGGCTGCTAGGCAGGCAATCCAGGACAAGAAGGAAGCTGGCCCCATTCAGTAGATCCCTAGGGTGACCATGGCAGGACGAAAGAGGACAGAAATACCTCCTGCCCCTACCCCCAAGGGCAGGGCCCTTCTCTGGGCACTATGACCTGGAAGGGCTGGCTCTATTAGAGTACACATTCTCAACTGTACCCTCTGTGACTGCAACCAAGTAATGCCTTCCTGGGAGTCAGAAAATATGTACCTTGACAGGCCCTGGCTAGGGGTCAGCCCCTCTGTCACCCCGGCTGGCTCCCACTGTGGGGCACCTTGGCCTACCAAGCATTGCCTTCACTCTACCTCTCTGTCCTGTTGAGCTTCCTCCCATAGGAAGCCTAGATCAGGGGCAGATCTTAGTCCTCTACTTAGTGGAACTGAGCTCTGGGACTTAGCATGAGTGGGCAGTGCTGTCCTGTGGGTCATTGAAATTCCATGCAGAACCCCAAGAGGCATCATCTTGAAGAATGGAGACAAAGGCCACCACCAGGAATGTTGCAATGGGTCCCTGGGGAGTGCACGAGTCCTTTGCCCCAATCTTCCAGCTAGAAAACTGGCAGCTGTAGGACCTTTGCCCTAGCAAGGAGCTGCCAGGAGGCCACAGTCTGCAGCTGGCAGCTGGGGAGCCTTCCCCCACGCCCCTTGACATCTGGACAACAAAGTCAGGGCCAGCATGGATTACTGTAGGATGCTGACAGACGAATGGCTCCAGATGCTTCTGTGCCCTGAAACCATTGCCACCCTGGCTGCAAGTGTACAACTCCCTCAGTTTCCTCTCATGGTGTGGAACCCAAAGTCTGTAGGGATGCAGCATCTGCACCAACACCCAGAGCAGCTATGCATGCTGGTTTCTCCCGATCACGAGCCAGGCTGAGCCTCCTGAAGCTGTGTGCAGACAGAAGCCTTAGAAGACACCGCATAGCTGGACAGAATTGGGATGGAGCCAGGCAGGTCCACAGACTGAGGGCAGAAAAGATCTGCAGGGTCCTGTGAGCCTTCAAAACTGCTACCTGACAATTCAGCCCCCAGCAAAGTACCTGTGTAGGATGGGGGAGGGGCTCTATGGGGCTCCCACATCTCACTCCCCTCTCGCCTATCACATATAAGAACAAAGTGTCACAGTTCTGAGTAGGGGAAGCTCAGCACCACCCAGGAAAGGACAAAGCAAGAAGAGCCTTGGTCAGGAAGTCCAACCTGTGACTCAGTTTCCCTCTTGGTTTCACCTCTTATAAACTGGGGCCTTGAACCTTGTTAGGCCTGTCCTGCAGAGCAGTCACCATAAGGTGCTCTGAACGTGAAGTTGAAGATCACCAGGTGACAAGTGTATTTAGGTCAGTGAGAAGAGAGGGGAATGGGTGCAATGCTTGCTGGGAGGTGAGAGGTGGCTGGGGCAGGGCTGATCCTCTGGCTTTGTCCCCAGATGTGAATGAATGTACTTCGGGGCAAAACCCCTGCCACAAATCCACCCACTGCATCAACAAGTTGGGCGGCTATTCTTGCGTTTGCCGCCCTGGCTGGAAACCAATTCCTGGATCCCCCAATGGCCCAAACACCACCAAATGCGAAGGTCTGGATGTCAAGTTCCCAGGGACCCAGAGTCACAGTAGCTGATCTTATGTCTGATCGGAGCACTGATGTGGGAGGCACCCTACTCTGCCAGGGGTTAATCCTGAGACTACATATGAAAAGTCTTTGGCGGGACTGGAGAGATAGCCTAGCGGTTAAGAGCACCAACTGCTCTTGCAGAAGACCGGGGTTTGATCCCCAGCACCCACATGGTGGCTGAGAACTGTCTGTAACTCCAATTCCAGGAGAACTCCAGTTCCAGGGGAATCCGAGACCCTCTTCTGACCTCCGCGGCATTGCATGACACGGTGCACAAACCTACATGCAGACAGTACATTCATACACATACAAAAATAAATAAAATTTTAAAATTTAAAAAAATTATTAAAAAAAAAAGAAAAGCCTTTGGCTCTGGGAAAGAAAGTGGGGTACCCACGAGGTGTCCCCAGGGGACCCCAGATGGCCACTGATTACTAAAGAGGACCGTAGTTCATCTTTTCACAGTCTATACATCTGCTCAGGGTTGACCTGTCCTGCCCCTGGCCCCTGCAAGTTATCTAACCCAGTGTGCAGTGCTCACTGCTTCCACACCAGGGGACAGAACCTCAGGCCAAGGATTGTAGCAAAGAGGAAGATCGGGCAGGGGCTGGTGGCAGGGTTTGGAAGTGTCTGACACCCTTCTTTGTATATCTCCAGATGTGGATGAGTGCAGCACGGGGCAACATCAGTGTCACAGCTCCACTGTGTGCACCAACAACGCTGGCTCCTACAAATGCCACTGCCGCCTAGGCTGGGAGCCATTTCCTGGGCTCCTTAGTGGCCCAAAGAACACCATTTGCACAGGTACCTGACCAGCCAGCTGCCCTCTCCCCTCCCCCAACCACACCCCCATACTCACACTCTCAACCTAATAAACCTCGCCATTCTCCCGCAGAGCTGTCTTTCCCTACCTGGGCCCCACCCCGAGGAGTCCACAGCCAGGTGAGTGGTCAGTGGGGACCAGGAGGCCCAACCCTTTCCTGTATTCCATCTGTCCCTTTTACCTGCAAGACTGCCCACTGGTGATACCCACATGCACATCTCATGTCTCTCCCCAGAGTCTTACCCACTTCTCTGTTGAAGTCCAGAATCTGCTCAGAGACTTCAATCCAGACAATGCCAAGCACACCATCCAGGTGAGAGAGGCTGAGGGGGCAGGGCTTCTGTGGGCTTCTTTGTGCTTCTGTGAGCTTCTGTGGGGACTGTAACAGGGTTCCATCCAAGCAGTGCTTCTGGTATGAGCTACATGGATCTGCAGTGTGTGGCCATTAAATACAGACATATACACACACACTACCCTCCACACACATGACACACAGCTATAACAGCAGTGACTAGAGCTGTTGAGACTAGAGTTGAAGGCCTGGAGAAATGCTCAGAGAGCACTTGCCACTCTTGCAGAGGACCCAGGTTCTGTTCCCAGCACCCACATGACAGCTAATATCCATCTACAACTCCAGTTCCAAACACCCTCTTTTGGCTTCGATGCACACTGTATTTACATGCAGGGAAAACACTCATAAACATAAAAAGTAAAAAAAGACTCATAGTTGAGCATAACCTGGTGGTGTGTGCCTTTAATCCTAGCACTCAGCAGACAGAGCCAAGCAGATTCAGTGGGTTCAGGCTGGTCTGCATAGCAAGTTCCAAGCCAGCCAGGGCTACATAGTAAGACCCTATCTAAAAAAAAAAAAAATACTAGAGTTGAGCAGAGTGGCTCACTCTACTCTCTACTTGGAGGCTAAGGCAGAAGGATCTCGAGGTTCTGAACTACATAGCCAGACCCGTTTCAAAAAAGGAAACAGGGCTGTGAACATGGTTTACTTGCTAGGGGTCAAATGCTTGTTTAGCATGCACAAAACCTTGGGTTTGATCCCCAGCACTGAATAAACTCTAGTAGTTCAAGGTCATAGGTAAGTAATTTCAAGATTACAGAGCTGGGGGCATGGTTCAACAGTGAAGTGCACGCCTGGAGGGGCTGGGGGGCATGGCCCAGCTGAGCTGTGGCAGTCCCTGCGCTTACTAAGCGTAAGCAGTGTCATGGCACACAGGGTCATCAGCCTCACTTCTTGTTTTCTGGCTACTCCAGTGTCTTGATGACTCCCCAGCTTGTTCCCAGACAACTGGCATGGTTCAGTCTGCAGGAGAGGGGTGAGGTCCAGGTCCTTCAGTCAGTCTCTGTGGTTCAATATCTGTCACCCCTAACCCCCAGAAACTCATTGAGGCCTTGGACAAGCTGCTGGAAGCCTCTGGGGACATAGAGACCCTAACCCTGCTGGCTCGCCACCAACTGGCCACCCAACTGCTCTTGAACCTTGAACAAACCCTACGGACCTTGGCCCAGTCATTACCCAAAGGCCTCTTCACCTACACTTCCCCTTCAAACACAGGTGAGGCTTTGCCCTGCCCTGTCTCACCTCTGTGCTCCATCCTGTTTGTAGTGTCCCCAATTAATACTCCTATCCCCTCAGAACTGTCCCTGATCAAGGAACAAGAGAACAGAAATATCACCACAGTGGGCCACAGCCAAGCATCGATGATGCTGAACTGGACTGTGGCATCTGGACCCAAAAGCTCAGGAAATGGTAGGTGTCCCCAGAGGGAAGCACAGGGAACCATCTCACTCAGTGAGGTGGCTCAGTGGGTAAAGGTACTTGCCAAAAAGCCTGAGAACCTGATTTTGATGCCCAGGACTCAAAGAATGAGGGGCGCGGTTGGGATAGGAGACGAGAGATACCAGCCTATTAGGAGGGACTCAGTGTTTCTATGGACTCCCTGTGGGAGGATGGGGTGCAAAGAGGGATGGCAAGAGAAGGCAAGCCAGCATGTCTGCCCTCAGGTTACACTGTGGCAGGCATCCTGTCCAGTCCAGACATGCAGAAATTGCTGGCCAATGCCTCCTTGGACCTGGACCAGAGGCGAGTGACGCTGGAGAATTTCTACGATAGCCCAATTGGAAATGTTTCTCTCAAGCTCCTCTCGAATGTCAGTTCTGTCTTTATGACCAACACGGACACAGAGAACCTGACCTCAAATGTCACCTTCCACTTCTCCTACTCTGTGAGTCCTCGGTGGGAAAGGAGGGGTGGGAAGGGAGCACCCTACTGCCTTCCCTAGCCACAGTCAGGGTGGCTGCTCTTTTCTATCTGATCTGTTGCTTCTTCAAACATAACTCAGGACCTTCACTTGCTGTGCCTCCTGCCTGAGACACTTTTCCTTTCTGTAACTCAGTCCTAATCTGTTTCCTGCAGTCTTTGTTAAAAGCACATTTTCTTTCTTTATTTTATTTATTTATTAATTCATTTATTGTCTTTTTTTTTTTTTTTTTTTTTGGCATTTTGGAGACATGGTCTCTCCCTTTAGTCCCAGCTGGCCTGGAGTTCACTCTGTAGACCAGGCTGGCCTTGAACTTACAGAGATCCATCTGCCTCTGTCTCCCAAGTGCTAGGATTAAAAGCGTGTGCCACCACGCCCAGCAAAAGCACATTTTCTTATTAGGCCTCCCTTAACCTCTTTTTTTTTTTTTAATGTTTAGGAGTTCACATTTTTCCCTTTAATTTTATATTACTCTAAAATATGAATATATACCTTCTGCCCATCTACATTAAATACCATGTCTGAATTGTTTGGAGTTTTAAAAAAATATTTTATAATTTTGTTTTATGCTTATGAGTGTATTGCCTGATGTGGAATCCCCTGGAACTGGAACTGGAGTTACGGCTGTGTGTTAGCTGCTATGTGGGTGCTGGGATTTGAACCTGGGTCTGCAAGAGTAGTCAGTGCTCTTAACTGCTGAGCCACCTCTTCAGGTCCTGGTTTTGTTTTGTTGTTGTTGTTGTTGTTTATGTGTATGAGTGTTTGGCATCCATGTCATGCACTGCCCACGGAGCCCAGAGAGGACAGGACATAAGATCCCCTGGAACTGGGGCTACAGGTGATTATGAGTTGCCTGATATGGGTGCTGGGAACCTTACAAGTGCTCTTAACCATTGAGCCATTTTCCAGCACCTCCAAAATCTAAATTTATCTATTTCTATTTTTTTAAATGTATTTTTATTTTATGTGTATCAGCGTTTTGCCTGTATATACATATGTGAGTGTAGTAAATAGCAGGGGCCAGAAGAGGGTGTCAGATTCCCTAAAATGGAATTACAGTGGTTGTTAGCTACCATGTGGGTGCTTGAAACTGAACCCAGTGTATATATGTATTTTTAATTTTTTTTTGTTTTGTTTTTTAAAAAATATGGAATGCTTCACGAATTTGCGTGTCATCCTTGCGCAGGGGCCATGCTAATCTTCTCTGTGTCATTCCAATTTTAGTATATGTGCTGCCGAAGCGAGCACTGTATTTTTAATTTTTAAGTTTTTTAATTATATATATGACTGTTTTGCCTGCTAAGTTCACCTCTGTCATGCAGTACCCGCGGAGACAAGAAGGTGGCATCGAATCCCCTGAGACCAGAGTAACAGAGAGCTGTGAGCTGTCATGTGGGTGCTGGCAACTGAACCCAGCTCTTCTTCAAGAGTAACCAGTGCAAAACAAAAACAAAAAAACAAACAAACAAAACAAAACAAAACACAAAAGAGTAACCAGTGCTCTTCACTGATGAACCATCTCTTCAGACCCTATTTATATATATTTTTTTGAGACAAAGTCTCACTATGTAGACCAGGCTGGCTTTGAACTCATGAGATCCACTTGCCTCTGCCTTCTAAATTCTGGGATTAAAGGCGTAGACTACTATGCCCAGCCAAAACAAAGTTAAAAAAAAATTATAGTCTCCCCCCCAAATATTATAGGCCAGAGCCTTTGAAATGGCTCAGTATGTACAGGTGCCCCTTTTTTTCAACTTTTTTGGGGGTGTTTTTTGTCTTGTTTGTTTTAAGACCGCATCTCCCTGTTGCTCCAGCTGACCTGGAACTTGCTATGTAGACCAGGCTGGCCTCCATCTCACAGAGATTGGCCTTCTGCCTCCTGAGTGCTGGAATTAAAGGCATGGGCCACTGAGTTTGATCTCTGGGACCCACGTGCACATGATAGGAGAGAACCTCTGACCTCTATATGCTAGCTGGGGCACACATGATCCCCTCTCCACACCCCACCAAATGTGATGAAAAATGTAGCCCAGTTGGTTGAGTATTTGCCTAAAGTGCATGAAGCCCTGGGTTCAGATCCCTGTCACTACATAAACTGGTTGTGGTGGCAGATGCCTGTAATCCCAGCACTCAGGAGATGAAGGTAGGTTCAAGGTCACCTTTGGCTACATAACGAGTTTGAGAGTAGGCTGGATGTATGCTTTCTGTTGCTGTGATAAAAATACTGACCAAAACCAACTTGGGGAGGAAGGAGTTTACTTGGCTTACAGTCTATAGTCCACCGCTGAGGGAAGTCACAGCAGGCACTGAAGGAGGCCCTAGAAGCCATAGATGACTGCTTACAGCCTTCCTTTGGCTGCAGCTCAGCCAGCTCACTCAGCCCGTTGGCACCATCCACAGTGGGCTGGGCCCACCTATATCAGTTAGCTGTTAAGAAAATGCCTCACAGACAGGTCCACAGGCAATCTGACTGAGACAGTTCTTCAGTTGAGATTCTTCCCAGGTGTGTCCAGTTGACTGCTCAAGCTGACTATGCCACTGGATACATGAGACCCTGTTTTAAATTTTACAGGCCTTGGGAGACAGAGGCAGGTGGATCTTTGTGAGTTCAAGGCCAGCCTGGTCTACAGAGTGAATTCCAGGACAGCTGGGGCTACAGGGAGACCCTGTCTTGAAAAGAATAAAATAAAATAAAAATAATAAAATAAAAAACAAAAAAAATAAAAATAATTTACAGGCAAGTGGTATTCTAGTTACTTTTACAGTGCATTCAATAAGTATTTTCTTTTTTTTTTGTCTTTTTGAGACAGGGTCTCTCCCTGTAGCCCCAGCTGTCCTGGAACTCACTCTGTAGACCAGGCTGAACTCACAAAGATCTGCCTGCCTCTGCCTCCCAAGTGCTAGGATTAAAGGCATGCGCCACCATGCCCAGCAAGTCTATTTTCTTAAAAAGAAAATTACAATGTGTAAGTACCCATTCCTTGCTCTTTTCTGTGGCGTTTACTGCTTGTTAGCCCTTGGGATTGCCCGACTCTCCGCAGCAAGTGGCGTCTCATTTCACGTCTGCCTCCTCACTCAAAGCACAGAGCAGTGTTCTGTAGATAGTTGTGCTCAAAAAGCAGGGTCTTCTGCTCAGTCTGGGCCCCTCCCTAAGAGTTCCTCCGGGGACCCTAACTCACCACCCATCTGCCTACAGGGGGAGTCTACTACTAGGCCTCGCCATGAGCTGATCTGCGCCTTCTGGCAAAATCACAGAAATGGGAGCGGACGTTGGGCCACTGAAGGCTGCTCCATTCAAATCCTGACTGACGCAAATGCAACCTGCACCTGCAACCACTTGAGTACCTTTGCCATCCTAATGGCCCACTACCACGTACAGGTGAGTGGTCAGCAGCCCTGAGCCTGCCTACAGGTGCCCAGGTCAGCCAGGGTGGGACCTTGGCTGAGCTCAAGGGTTGTTGCTCGCTGCTTGTTCAAGTCTGACCACACACATGCTCCCGCAAACAAATAAATAAATAAAATATCCAAGGAACACAGCTTTTTGGACATGGCCCAAAACTGGGCTATGTGGCCAACTGGAATGAGCTAGGCAAAGCAGGTTCTTGGTTCAGGCTGGAAGCGTAGGATGCCTCTGACCCATCTCTCAGAGGTGCTGGTGTAGCAGGGGCCCGGGTGGAGTTCAGCATTGGGGAAGTCCAGGGGCTGGAGAAGTGGCTCAGGGAGTAAAAGTACTTGCTGGGTCCAGCACGGTGGCACACATCTTTCATCTTAGCACTGGGAGGCAGAGGCAGGCTGATCTCTGTGAGTTCCAGGCTAGCTGGGGCTACAGGAAGAACTATCTCAAAAAGACCAAAAAAGAGTACTTGTTGGGTGGGGAGATGGCTCAGCAGTTAAGAGCATGGGCTACTCTTGCAGAGGACCCAAGTTTGATTCTCAGCACCCACATGGTGCTGTCCATAACTCCAGGGAATTCAATGCTGTCTCCTGACCACTGCGGGTATTGCACAACACGGCTGCACTTGTAATAAAATTTAAAAATGTATTTTTATTTATTTTTTTGTTTTGTTTTTTTGAGACAGGGTCTCTCTGTAGCCCCAGCTGGCCTGGGGCTCGCTATGTAGACCAAGGCTGGCCTAGAACTCACATATATCTGCCTGCCTCTGCCTCCTGAGTGCTGGGTTTAAAGGTGTGTGCCACCATGCCCGGCAAAAAAAAACATTTTTTTTTTATTTTATTTAGTTCTGTATGTGTATGAATGTACTGCCTGCATGCAAGTCTGTGCACCCGTGTCGTGCAATGCCGCGGAGGTCAGAAGAGGGTCTTGGATTCCCCTGGAGCTGGAGTTCTCCTGGAATTGGAGTTTCAGACGGCTCTCAGCCGCCATGTGGGTGCTGGGGATCGAACCCGGATCCTCTGTAAGAGCAGTCGGTGCTCTTAACCGCTAGGCCATCTCTCCAGCCCCCAAAAAGCATATTTTTAAAAAAGAGCACTTGCTGTTCTTCCAAAGAACCTGGCTGGGTTCAGTTTCCAGAGCCCACATGGCAGCTGTGCCTCTACCTTCCAGAACTACACACATTTCAGTATCCGTTGCCAGCAATCCAAACACCTGTACAAATACAAAAGAGGAGTTCCAGGGGCAAGAAGGCCTGGGGCCCTGATGGAACTCTGCCCAACCCTGTCCTGCCTCTAGGACCCAAGGCTAGACCTGATCACCAAGGTGGGGCTGTGGCTGTCCGTGGTTTGCCTCCTGCTATGCATCCTGACCTTCCTGCTGGTGCGGCCCATCCAGAGCTCACGCACAACGGTGCACCTGCACCTGTGTGTCTGCCTCTTCCTGGGCTCTGTCATCTTCTTGCTGGGCATCGAGAACGAAGGTGGAGAGGTATGGTACTGGCCCACGTGGGGTACAAGACCCAGAAGTAGGGTAGCCCAGTCAGCCCTGAGTCTCAGTGCAGAAAGTGAATCTGACTGAGCCTGACTGCTGGCTGGAGATGTTAGGTTTTGGAGGCCCTTTGCTCTGCTCCGGCCAGGCCAGCCCATCCTATCCTGGCAGGGGTAGGCTCAGCAGGCACAAGGCCCCACCCCTCGCTGACATGGCCTGCCCCTCGGTGCCCGTAGGTGAGCCCACGCTGCCGCCTAGTGGCCATGCTGCTGCACTATTGCTTCCTGGCCGCCTTCTGCTGGATGAGCCTGGAAGGCCTGGAACTCTACTTCCTTGTTGTGCGAGTGTTCCAGGGCCAGGGCTTGAGCACACGCTGGCGCTGCGTGATTGGCTATGGCGTGCCCCTGCTCATCGTGGCTATTTCTGCGGCCGCCAACATCGAGGGATACGGCCGCCCAACCTAGTGAGTTTGGCAAAGCTGGGGTAAGGTGAAGGCTGGGTACTGGGCAGGGGCTGACGGGCAGTTTCCCCCTCCCCAGCTGCTGGTTAGACCACAAGAGTGGCTTTCTCTGGACCTTCGTGGGACCCTTAGCCATCATCATTTTGGTAGGCGCCCCCCCCCCCAATACTGGAAGCCTGAGCCACAGGACCCACTCCTTTGTGGGCCCTCTTAACTCAGACTCACTCTCCACAGTGTAATGCTATCATTTTCGTGATTACTGTTTGGAAACTCACGAAAAAGTTTTCCGAAATCAACCCTGACATGAAGAAATTAAGGAAAGCGAGGTGAGAGGGTCTGGGAGGAAGGCCTGGGTAGGACCAGGGTGAGGAGGGCTAGAGGTCAGGTGCTAAGCTGCAGCTGCCTGCCAACAGGGTGCTGACCATCACAGCCATCTCCCAGCTCTGTGTGCTGGGCTGCACCTGGGTCTTTGGCCTGTTCCTCTTCGACCCCCACAGCCACTGGCTGTCCTACATCTTCACTCTGCTCACCTGCACGCAGGGCCTCTTCCTCTACTTGATGCTCTGCTTGCTCAACAAGAAGGTGGGTCAACATAGGTTGGCTCTGGACAGAGCCACAGCGGGGTGGGGTAGGGTGGCCAGGCCAGGGAACCCCAGGCTCACCCCCTCCTTCACTCTCACCTGGCATCCTGGCCCCTGCAGGTGAGGGAGGAGTACCGGAAGTGGGCCTGCATGGTTGCTGGGAACAAGTACTCTGAGTTCAGCTCTTCCTCGGGTACTGGCACCAGCCAAAATCAGACTCGGGTAAGGGGCCGGCTGGGAGGGGGGGGTGGAGGAGAGGGACATGAGTGGGCTTATCCTCAAAGGCTCTCTTCTCTGCAGGTCCTTAGGCCTTCAGAGTCCGGGATGTGAAGGCATGTCTCAGCCCTCTTCTGGATTCTGCTCCTGCTACCCTCCCCACCTTGGGCCCCATCTGTGGCAGTGTACAGATGGGCAGAGTCTACCCAACAGGGTAGAGAAGCCAGGCCACTGATCCTGCTTCTGGCTGTCTCTTTGCCTAACCATAGCTATCAGCCACCAGGGAGACAGGAGCCAGCCTGCTCCACTGCCCTAGTACACAAGGCAGACTTGTGGCATCAGGTCCCTTGTCCTCAGCCTGGTTCTTTCCCTTCAACTCTTTGGCATAGAGGAGGCCAGGGTGCTGGATTCAACTTTTGTTTTTTTTTTTTTTTGGTCTTTTCAAGACAGGGTCTCCTTATAGCCCCAGCTGTCCTGGAACTCACTCTGTAGACCAGGCTGGCCTTGAACTCACAAAGATCCGCCTGCCTCTGCCTCGGATTCAACTTTCTTAAGCTAAGATTAATGTCATATCAGAGGCCAGGGACCCTGCCTCAACTGTGGCTCACGGTACAGAGACCCAACTCCCCCCCCCCAGGGCTGAAGGGTCTCATTGTTATGAAGGTTGTAGATATTTTGTAATTTTTTTATCTGTTGACACTTAAAATTAAATATCATACTGATACAAAAGGTGGCCTGCTTGCTGGGAGGGGCCTAGTGGCCTGGCCATGGTTTTCACGAAACGTTGGTGAGTGAAGAAGAAATGAAGTTGGAACCAGGCATCCATAGTCAAAGTTTAATGTTACACAAACATCTACAGTCTTGGAACAGTGAAGACACATTGCTTAAGAAGACCGGAAGCAGCAGGTGTGAAGAAGGGTGGCTTGTGGCCTTGGTTTGGCTTTGGTTACCGGCTCTGCTCAACTGTAAAGACAAGAGTGAAGCAGTGAGGGTGGGCCTCTCTCCTGAAGCCACACACCACCCCAAATAACTCCACTCACTGTATGTGGAGATATCAATTTCTTCAGGAAGCTCTGCTACATTCACTTCAAACCGGTCCTGCACATCATTGAGGATTTTGGCATCATTCTCATCAGATACAAAAGTGACTGCCAGTCCTTTGGTACCAAAGCGACCAGCACGAGCCACCTGCAGGGAGATGGGAGTCAGGGGTCGGGACAGTCACCCCCTCAAGATTGGAGGATAAGTGGGCCCGCTAGGTGGGGCACTCACTCGGTGGAGGTAGGTGTCTGAGTCCTCTGGCATGTCATAGTTGAAGACAATGTTGACACGCTCAATGTCCATCCCTCGGCCAAACAGATTGGTGGCCACCAGGATCCGCCGCTGGAAGTCCTTGAACTGTTGGTAGCGTGACAGTCTGGGTGCAGGAGACACAAGCGAAAGCATCAGACATGGGCTCCCAAGTGCTGCTCCCTTGGCCACTACAGGCATCAGGCACTCACCGTTCCTCCTGAGCCATGCCACGGTGGATAGCAATGGCTGGGAAGTTTTGCTCCACTAGGAGCTGGGCCAGAGCCATGCAGCGTTGCACAGACTTGACGAAGATCACAACCTGAGCGAAGAGCAGACATCAGGCCCACGGGGCTCCCCCACACGCCCAAAACCTGAACCTGGTTTGGGGCAGCAGGTGGGGGCATTACCTGGTTAAACTCCAGCACATCTAGGAGGTCGAAGAGCTTGCGGTTCTTCTCACTGTCCTTGAGCTTGACGTAATACTGCTGCAGCCCGTGCAGTGTGAGCTTGGTCTCATCATCCACAAACACCTCCATGGGCTGTGTAGGAAGGGAAGCAGGAAGGGGCGAGCAGGGCTCACTTCTGGGCGTCTCATGTGCCCGGAACCTTCCAGGGAACGGCTCCTCTGCAGTGATGCTTCCCAGAGGGCCTGCTGCACCCAACCTCAGAAAACAATTCTCTCCTAAAAGCCGGATGTAAGCTCTGCTCTGGTTCAGGTGTGGACCACACTCGGCTCCCAGGTGGACAAACCAGGGGACGGAAGGAGGCTGCGCCGGCCTCCCAGCATCCTCCAGGCCATGAGAGCTGTGTGGCCCAGGGGAGGACCAAGGCTGCTGTGCTGAGGTGTCGGCCATGGTGGGCAGGCAGCCGGCTGGGGTGTGACCCTACTCACATCCTGCATGAACTTCCTGCAGACTGGCCGGATCTCCTTGCTCAGGGTGGCACTGAACATCATGCACTGCTTTTCATGGGGTGTCAGGCGGAAGATCTCCTGCACGTCCCGCCGCATGTCTGAGTGGGAGGCCAACACAGAAGATCTCAGTATGTATGCCTAACTGAGCAGACCCCCACCGGAGTGGGACCAGCCCTTCCCAACCTGGGCCAGGGAGCAATGGCACCATGGCCAAGGTGGAATGGACCAAGGGGCATCCCCCGCTGCCTGAGGGGCTGGGCTCGGGCGGGCATAAGTGCAGGCGCTGAAATCTGCGATCCACTTACGCGCTGCCAGCACGGAGCGGCCCTGCCAGTGTGCCTCGAGCCACGCTTCGGGAAAGGGAGCCTGAGGCAGAGACAGCTGCTGGCGTGAGAGCTGCAGCTGCTTTCCAGGACACATGCCCATCTCCCCCAGGCCCCCATGGGTGGCAGAAGCCACCAGCCCCTCCAGGTCCCTGGGTATGCCTACATGCCCTGAAGGGACAGCAGCTCATGGGGATCCTGTGGTCCCTCTCATTTTGGGCTCAGAAGCAGCACACTCTGTGAACATTAGAAATCTCACTCAGGGCATTCCCAAGAGCCCTGAGTTCTGGCCCCCATGTGACCCACTATGGGAAGCCACTGCCTGCCCAATGAGGGCTCCTAGAAACTTGCCATGAGTCTTAATGGGGAGCAGGCTAGGCAAGCTGGTAGATGGACACTCACCTAGCTGCTCCAGCATCTTGTCACACTCGTCGAGCACAAAGTGCTTCACATTCCTCAGGTTGAGGCTCCTGTTCCGCACAAGTGCCAGGATCCGGCCTGGTGTGCCCACTACAACATGGGGACAGTTCTTCTTCAACACATCTTCATCCTTCTTGATAGAGAGGCCCCCAAAGAACACAGATACCTAATGGGAGCACAAAGGAAGTTGCTTCCACACACTTGGCGGCAGTGGACTTGACAGCACAGGTCCCAGCCACCCTAAGGGCACCTAAAACTTCATCTCTGGTCCCTCAGAATCCAGGAGACTGAGGGGAACTGCAGTGAAAGGCACAAACCCCTTGGGGCCATACATAATTCATTAGGTTTTTTTTTTTTTTTTTGTCTTTACGAGACAGGGTCTCCCTGTAGCCCCAGCTGTCCTGGAATTCACTCTGTAGGCCAGGCTGGCCTTGAACTC
>VZQC01004221.1:2678414-2703414 GCA_009823505.1 Rhizomys pruinosus
AAAGAACAAAAAAAAAAAAAAAAAAAAAAAAAAAATTAAAAAGCAGCCGGGCATGGTGGCAAATGCCTTTTATCCCAGTGCTTGGGAGCCAGAGGCAGGTGGATCTCTGTGAGTTCAAGGCCAGCCTAGTCTACAGTGAGTTCTAGGACAGCTGGGGCTACAGAGAGACCCTGTCTCGAAAAGACCAAATAAAAAAAATAAATATTTAAAAAGCAGTGGCTGAGGCTGGGCGTGGTATCCCAGCACTTGGGAGGCAGAGACAGACGGATCTCTGTGAGTTCAAGTCCAGCGTGGTCTACATAGTGAGTTCCAGGACAGCTAGAGCTACAGAGACACCCTGTGTCAAAAAGACCCCCCCCCCAAAAAAAAGCAGTGGCTGAAAATGTAGCTCTTGGTAGAATGCTTGCCTAGGAAGCATGAAGGCCTGGGTTTAAGACCACATAAGATGGGCATGGTGTAGAGTCCAGTAATCCACGCACTGGAGAGATGGAGAATCAGAAAATTAAAAAAAGAAAAAAAAAAAAAGATAAACGTTAAAGGTCATCATAGACTACATATCGAGTTCCAAAAACAGCTTGGGCTGCTTGGGCTACACGAGACCTTGTCTTAAGGTCCCACCAGTAATAAATGTACTAGGGAGGCCCAGGCAGAACAGCTCTAAGCAGTAACAAAAACAGACACCAAAGATTTTGTGAGAGATTAACCCGAGGCACAAATATGATTCAGAAAGGAGCTGATCCCCAACTCCGGTCAGGTCCTGGTTCATCGCCGGCACCAAGGCAAAACAGCCAACCCAGGAAGTGGCTGGTCGCGGCGGAGATGCAGCGAGGGAAATCGACCCTGGCTGAATGCAGAGGCTCACACCCGGAGCCGACCCCGGCCTTCGGCTTTCAGAGCCTCATAAAGCGAACCCCTTGGACGAGGAGCAGAGTAAGGCAAGGAGCAGCTGCTGTCGTTTCGAGAAGCCCGCCAGAGAGAAGGCTGGCTCCTCCTGCTGCCGCGCGCCCTGACGTGGCACAGCTCGCCTTAGCCTCCATCCGAAGGGCCGCTCGGCCGGCCGCCATGACTCCTGGAAGCAGGGTGCGCTAACGGCTGGCCCGTCCCTCACGCTTGCGCCCTGGAGATCAACGGCGGCGAGCGAGCGCCGGGCACCCAACCGCCCCGCCCCGCCGAGCCACCTCGCGCCGGCTCCTCCAGTAGCCCGGCTACCCGCGGCGTCCCTTTCTGCCGTTCGCCCGATGCCTCGCATTACGGCCCTGCGCTCGGGCCGCTTACCTGTCCCGCTCACGTCCGCGTGCTGCGAGGAGAGCCACCTGTCCGGTTATCCCTAAGACTTCCAAAAACCAAAGTGCTTCGCTTCCTGCCCGGAACCCGACTCTGGTCTCGCTCACTGGGCGGTTGGCGTTTCAGTCAACAGAGGCGGAAGCGATGATTGGATCTGAGGAACCAGTCCGGAGACTATTGGTTGGGAGGCGGGAAAAGGGCGTGCCTCGTGCCTCAAGTTCATTGGGCAGTTGGAAAGTAGGCGTGTCTTACTGAGCTAAATGCCGGTCCCGCCCCGTCACGTGCTGTGAGCTAAACTCAAAGTTGGTGTCGCCATTTTTACTACTGGCTGCCGAAGACAAGCTATCTGCCCAAGGGTGTGTGTGCCCTACCTTTTGGAAGAGTAGCTTTCTTGCTGGGCGATAATTGCCTTGCTTTCTCAGTTCAATCTGGGGCCTCTGGGTCGTCCCTTGCCAAACCTCTGAAAGGGCCTGGAGGATAGAGAGGCTGAAGTAAAGTGACTCTAGAGAATATTTTTTTTGTCTGTTCATATGAATGGAAACATGCAATAAATGGTGCTGTGGTAAAGGGCTTCTTTTCGTCCTACAATTTTTGTTTAACCGGAGGAGGGATATGCGAGGCACCGCCAGCGTGTAGAGGTACGGATGACTCCACGATGCCATTCCCAGGCAGCCGGGGCAACCACCTTTATCTGCTGGGAGGTCTTCCAGCCCCACAACACAACACACCTTTTTTTTTTTTTTTTTTGAGAACCTGTCTCCCTGAGACTGAAACAGTCAAGCCCAAGAGGACCGGCAAGTCAGGCTTCCTCCTGTTTCCTGAGTGGTGGGATCACTGACCCATTTGCCACTAAATCTAGTTACCAAAATGTTGCTACTTAGTAATGTTGCTAGACCTATCAATAATTTGTTCTTTTTTATTTGTAACATTCAACACCATTAAAATACTATACAGTATTGAACTTTATTTTTCTTACTGAAACGGTCTCCCTGTAGCCCCCAGCTGGCCTAGAACTCACTGTGCAGACCAGGCTGGCCTTGAATTCACAGAGATCCGCCCACCTCTACCTCCGGAGTGCTGGGATTAAAGGGGTGTGCCCCCACACCCGGCTATAAATACCGAATTGAATAGTGAAAGGGAAAATGCAGCCGGGCGTGGCAGTGCACGCCTTTAATACCAGCTCTCCAGGAGGCAGAGTCAGGTGGAGCTCTGTGAGTTCCAGGCTAGCCTGTCCTACATAGTGAGTAGTGAGTTCCAGGGCAGCTGGGGCTACAGGGAAGATCCTGTCTCAAAAAAAAAGCATACTTGTTCTGTTACATTGCTGAGCTTTCTTTTTAGTGTGACTGTATTACAAATATAGTCAACACTTCTCTCAACTGTTGATGACCAATTGATGGGTTGACCAGGTTTTGGCGGGTTTTGTTGTTCATTTTTGCTTTCGTAGTGTCAGTAATGGAACTCAGGGCATCAAGCATGCCGGACAAGCAGACATACACTCAATTACTGAGGTACACCACCACACTTCATTTTGAGACAAGGTCTTACTATGTAGCCCTCACTGACCTAGAACTCTTTACGTAGACCAGGCTGGCCTTAAACTGAGACATTTTGATCTTTTTCAGACAGTCTCCTTGTAGCCCCAGCTGGCCTGGAATTAGCTTTGTAGACCAGGCTGGCCTTGAACTCACGGAAATCCATCCTGCCTCTGCCTCCCGAGTGCTTGGATTAAAAGAAAGTGCCAGCTGGGGCTATAGGGAGACCCTGTCTCAGAAAATAAATAAATAAAAATTTAAAAAATTTAAGTGGCTGGAGAGATGGCTAGTTCCCAGCACCTACCTAGAAGCTAACAACTGTCCTTAACCGGAGTTCCAGGGGCTCCAACGCCCTCAAACTCTTCCAAGGTCATGACCCAGGTGAATTTGCATACATGCTGGGATTAAAGGTATGCGCCAACACTCCTGGCTGCCTGGGCATTTTTTTGCTCCTCACATTTCTTTTTTGTGGGGGTGGCTTGTGCCGCAGCAAATGTAGAAGTCTGTCGGTCCTAAAGATAGGACCCGGGCAATCAGGCTTGGCAGCAGGTACCTCTACCCAAGTCCCAGCACCTGTTTGGTTTTTTTTTTGTTGTTGTTGTTGGGACAGGATCTCGCTATGTAGACCAGGCTGGCCTTGAACTCACAGTGATCCACCTCCCCCTGTCTCCCAAGTGCTGGGATTAAAAGCCTGTGCCATCATGCCCAGCTATCCCGTTATCCTTTGAAACCAGATTTCATTATGTACCCCAGGTTGGTCTGGAATTCAAACTCCTGCCTCAGCTTGCCAAGTGCTGGGATCACTGGCATGAACCACAACACTGACAGTCCTCATGCATGTGTTCACTATATAGTGAGTTCCGGGCCACCTGGGAAGACCCTGCCTAAAAAAAGGAGCAAAAAACAAAAAATAAAAAGAAATAAATAACGGGCTGGAGAGATGGCTCAGAGGTTAAGAGCACTGGCTGCCCTTGTAGAGGACCTGGGTTCAGTTCCCAGTGCCCACATGGTGGCTACCAACCCTCTGCTCCAGGGGATCTAATACCCTCTTCTGACCTCTGTGGGCATTGCACAACATGGGTGTACTTTGATATAGGCAGGCAATACACGTATACACATAAAAAATAAATAATAAAAATAAAAAGAACACATTCTGGTTGAAGTCACTTGGGTTGGGTTTAACCCCGCCCCCCTCCCCAAGAAACCAATGCCCTAAAATCGACATAATCCTGCTCTGCAGAGACTGGAGCTCTGCTTTGGGCTGCACTGAAGCTTGCCAGGAGCCCATGAGGGAGGAGGAGTTGTTTTTGTCATCTGTGGTTAAGATGGTATAACTCTGAGGCCCATGCTGACCTGGAGTCCTGGACCCTCCTGCCTCAGCCTCTGGAGCGATACATTTAGTACTGATATTAGGTAAATGCATCTCGTTGTGCTCTCTTGTTCAGCCACGGTTTTGTTTTTTTGTTGGTTGGTTGGTTGGTTTTTGGTGGGGTTTTGTTATTTGATGTTTTTTGTTTTGTTTTGAACATTTTATTTTTAATTTTTTTGTTTGTTTTTTATTTAAAAAGTACGAATGTACTGTCTGCATGCAGGTTTGTGCACCTGTGTCGTGCAATGCCTTGAGGTGTCGGATTCCCCTGGAACTGGAGTTAAAGAGGGTTCTCAGCCGCCATGTGGGTGCTGGGGATTGAACCCGGGTCCTCTGTAAGAGCAGTAGACACTCTTAACCGCTAGGCCATCTCTCTAGCCCCTATTTTTTAAAATTAATTAATTAATTTATTTATTTTATGTGTATGAATGTACTGTCTGCATGTAGGCTTGTGAACCGTGTCGTGCAATGCCGCGGAGGTCAGAAGGGCATCGGATTCCCCTGGAACTGGAGTTCTCCTGGAATTGGAGTTACTAACGGTTCTTAGCCGCCATGTGGGTGCTAGGGATCGAACCCTGGTCCTCTGCAAGAGCAGTCGGCGCTCTTAACCGCTAGGCCATCTCTCCAGCCCACCAGCCCCTATTTTTAATTTCTATGTGTATGAGTATACTGCTTACATATAGGTTAGGTTCACCCGTGTTGTGCAATGCCCACTGAGGACAGAAGAGGACATCAGATTCTCCTGGAAACTGTAGTTACAGATGGTTCTTAGCCACCACGTGGGTGCTGGAAATCAAACCTGGGTCCTCTGGGAGAGCAGCCAGTGTTCTTAACCACTGAGCCATCTCTCAGACCTGGTTTGGTCTTTTTTTTTTTTTTTTGGTCTTTTTCAGACAGGGCCTCCCTGTAGCCCCAGCTGTCCTGGAACTCACTCTGTAGACCATGCTGGCCTTGAACTCACAAAGATCCACCTGCCTCTGCCTCCCAAGTGCTAGGATTAAAGGCGTGCGCCACCACGCCCAGCATGGTTTGGTCTTTTGAGACAGGGTCTCCCTTTCGTTCTAGCTGGTTTGGAACTCACTATGTAGACCCAGCTGGCTCTAGAGAGCTGCCTGCTTCTGCCTCCCAGGTGGTGAGATTAAAGGTGAGAACCACCATGCCCAGGCTCTGTTGTTTGTGTTTTGAGGGTCTCTTGTAACCTAGGCTGACCTTAAACTCAGGTGGAGTTTAAGGAGGATGACCTTGAACTCCTGATCCTCCTACCTTCCCCTCTGAATGCTGGGAGCACAGGTGCTGCACACCACTTATCCACCCGTGTGTGTGTGTGTGTGTGTGTGTGTGTGTGTGTGTGTGAGAGAGAGAGAGAGAGAGAGAGAGAGAGAGAGAGAGAGAAAGAGAGAGAGAGAGAGGCTCTGTAGCTGTCTACCCTACTGCCTTGAGACAGGCACTAAATGACAAGCTGGCCATTTCTGCTGGGCTGCTGGACAGAAGCTTCCAGGAGCTCCCTGTCTCCGGTGTGGTGGTTGCTTGCTGAGCAAATGCTCTTACCCACTGAACTATCTCCCTTCTTTTCTTTCTTTCTTTTTTTTTTATTTTTTTATTTTTTGGTCTTTTCGAGACAGGGTCTCCCTGTAGCCCCAGCTGTCCTGGAACTCACCTTGTAGACCAGGCTGGCCTTGAACTCACAAAGATCCGCCTGTCTCTGCCTCCCAAGTGCCCTTCTTTTCTTTCAAAGATTTGTTTATGTCTGTGTTTGTCTGAGTGTATGCCACGAGTGTGTGGGTTCCTGAGGAGACCAGAAGAGGATTTATAACTGCCCAACATGTGCTGGGAATCAAACTTGGGTCTTTGGGAAGAGCATTAAGTGTTCTTAACCGATGAGCCATCTCTCCAATCTGTGCGTGTGTGCGGTTGGGGGGAGGGGGTTTGATTTTTTTTTTTTTATTAATTTTATTTCTTTCTGTATGTGTATGAATGTACTGTCTGCATGCAAGTCTGTGCACCCGTGTCGCGCAATGCCGCAGAGGTCAGAAGAGGGTGTCGGATTCCCCTGGAACTGAAGTTCTCCTGAAATTGGAGTTTCAGACGGTTCTTGGTCGCCATGTGGGTGCTGGGGATCGAACCCGGGTCCTCTGCAAGAGCAGTCGGCACTCTCAACCGCCAGGCCATCTCTCCAGCCCCCTTGATTTTTTTTTTAATTTATTATTTTTTATGTGTATGAATGTACTGTCTGCATGTAGGTTTGTGCACCCGTGTTGTGAAATGCCATGGAGGTCAGAAGAGGGCGTCAGATTCCCCTGGAACTGGAGTCAAAGACAGTTCTCAACAGCCATATGGGTGCTGGGAATCGAACCCAGGTCCTCTGCAAAAGCAGTTGGTGCTCTTAACCGCTGGGCCATCTCTCCAGCCCCCTGACTTGGTTTTTGAGAAAAGGCTTCTCTGTGTATCCCAGGCTGGCTTTGAACTCTCACCAACCCTCCTGCTTCAGCCTCTTGTTGCTGGGATAACTGCTGCACCACCACCCAGCTTGGTATTTGGTTGACGAGGAACTTTATCTCTGGGGAAATACAACCTCACTCAGCCCCACCCTGAGAATTTTCTGTAGCTCTCACTGACTTACTGAGATGGGGCTCTGCTTGCCTACATGTGTGAGGCTCTGGGTTCCAGCACTGGAAAATAAAATGTCACAACTCGCTGGGGTCCATCCACCACTTGGGGCACCTGGAGCCTCTCCCAACCCCAGCTTCTTAGTCATCACCCATCCCTCCACCAGCCTGTGCCCCATAGCCATACCCCTCTTTCAAACAGTCCAGATTCCAGTTGTGCCTAGTAACATCCAGTTTGTTCCTCCCTCCAGGCACTTGACAGCTATTTAGGTTTTCTTGTTTGTTTATATTTTGGTGGTGCGGGGGATGGAACCCAGGGCCTCCAATATGCTAGGCAAGTGCTCTACTTTTGAGCCACTAGTGGATTCTAGACAAGGACTCTACTGCGGAGCCATACCCCAGCCTCTAACAGCTATTTACTAAGTTTCTAGTATGGTCAGACTTTGTTTTAGGCACCTGGAACTCAGCTACAAAAGAGAGGAGTGCCTGCTAGCAGACAGACAAAAAAACATTAGAGAAACTGTATTAAAAGTTGCCTGGACCTAGTGGCACAGACCTTTAATCCCAGGTGTTCCTGATGCTATGGCAGGAAGATCTGGGCTACAGAGTGAGTACAAGACCGGCCTGTACTATGTAGCAAAATCCTGTCTCAAAATGAAAGACTGGGCTGGGGAGATGGCTCAGCAAAGAGTTTTTGCTGCTCTAAATCCTGGGGATGTAGATTATTGGTAGAGCACATGCCTAGCATGTGTGAGGCCCTGCATTCAACCCACAGTCCTGAAAGAGATTAAAATCTACAGACAGGAAGTGAAGCCATGCCATTCAAGGGGCTGAGGTAGGAGGGGCAGATGGGACTTGCTTTAGGTGGAGGTGGAGGGAAGGTCTGTCTCAAGAGGTGACATTGGAATAAAGGGAGGAAGGGTGTTATGGTGAGAAGGAATGGCATTGCCGGGAGAGGGAACAGCCAGTGCTCAGGCCCTGAGGTCAAGGTAGCCTTGGCTCATCTGAGGAGCAGGATGCCCAGAGCAGAATGATGCAAGAGAGATTTGGGAGATGGGGGTAGAGAAATAATTAGCACCCAAGAATATGACCGTTTTCCCTGACTATGTTTTGGCCTCTGCCACTGCTGTTCCTTCTACCAGATATCCCTCCCCTTCCCCCTCCCCTTCCCCCTCCCCCTCCCCCTCCTCCAATTTTTGAGACAGGTCTCACTATGTATCCATAGCTACCCTGGAACTAGGAGAGCTTTGCCTGCCTCTGCCTCTGGGGTGCTGGGATTAAAGGTATGTGCACCAGACTGGGCTCAGACAACACTTCTCTTTGACTTCCAGGCAATTTTCTTTATGTATTTTTTTTTTTTTTTTTTTTTGGGTATTTTTGAGACAGGGTCTCCCTTTAGTCCAGCTTGCCTGAGCTGCTTGTAGACCAGGGCTGGCTTGAACTCACAAGATTCCCCTGCCTCTGCCTCTGCCAGTGTTGGGATTAAAGCAATTTTTTCCATATAAAATGAAAACAAAAATTTTTTCCTTGAGAATTTCATAATGTAATTTTACATATGATCATATTCATCCCCATCTCCTCCCAGATCCACCTACACCTCCCTCCCTACCCACACCTCCCTCCCTCACCATCATCCAATTTTGGTGTTTTTGTTTGTTGTTTTGTTTGAGACACAGTCTCCTTTAGTCCCAGCTGGCCTGGAGCTTGCTATGTGGACCAGGCTGGGCCTGACTCACAAAGATCCTCTCTCCTCTGCCGCCCAAGTGCTGGGATTAAAAGCGTGTGCCACCATACTGGGTTGTGCACAAATTATTTTTATATTTATTTATTTGTTTGTTTATTTATTTATTTGTATGAATGTACTGTCTGCATGTAGGTCTGTGCACACGGTGTCGTGCAATGCTCGGGAGAAGGGGTGTTCGGATTCTCCTGGAAATGGAGTTATTAAAGCGGTTTTTAGCTGCCTGTGTGGGTGCTGGGAATCGAATCTGGATCCTCTGCAAGCGAGTCCGCGCTCTTAACGCTAGGCCCAGCAATTTTCTAACTTATTCTTGACCACTCTGAGAAACCTGGCCTGGGTCACCCAACAGTGGTGGTGTGTCTGCCCCTCTGTCATGGGCCTCTCCTTTCCCTGCTTTTCCCCTTCTGCCTCCCAGGGCCATCCACTCCTTCATGCTCTAGGCAGAGAGAACACAGTGCCTTTGAAATGAAATCATGCCATGCCAAGGGCAGGAATGAAAGGGCAGGACAAGGGGGAGCAGACCTGGACAATCTCAAAAAGGGGGCACACAGACTTAAAAAATAATACATTTTTCCAGGCATGGTGGCACCACCTTTGATCCCAGCACTCAGGAGACAGAGGCAGCAAGTATCTCCATGAGTTTAAGGCCACGCTGGTCTACAAAATGAGTCCGTCCAGCTGGGCTAAAAAACCCTGCCTCAAAAAGACAAAAATAGGGGATGGAGAAGCCTCAGTGTAGTAAGAGCACCGATTGCCCTCACCAGAGGACCTGGGTTGGATTCCCAGCACCACATGGCAACTAAGAACCTCTTTAAGCTGGGCATGTGATGCATGACTTTGTCCTAGCACCAGGAGGGCCTAGGCAGGTGGATTTCTGAGTTCCAGGCCATCTGAGGCTATAGAGAGACCCTGTCTCAAAAAGAAGAAGGGGCTGGTAGATGACTAGTGGTTAAGGCGCCGATGCTCTTGAGAGGACCGGGTTCGATCTCCCAGCACCACATGGTGCTGACAGGACCTCTTTAACTCCAGTTCTAGGGGAATCCGATATGCCTTTTCTGACCTCCGCGGCGTTGCACACACGGGTGCAAGACCTGCATGCAGACAGTACATGTCATACACATAAGAAATAATATTAAAGCCGGGCATGGTGGTGCACGCCTTTATATCCTAGCACTTGGGAGGCAGAGGGCAGGCGGATCTTTGTGAGTTCAAGGCCAGCCTGGTCTACAGGTAGTGAGTTCCAGGACAGCTGGGCTACAGGGAGACCCTGTCTTGAAAAAAAGCCAAAACAAAAAAAAAAAAAAAAAAAAAAAAAAAAAAGAATAAATTTAAAAAAGAAGAAAAAAAGGAATAAATAAAAATAATGAAATAATAAAATAATCTTATAAAACAGGCTGGTGGACAAAGGCACCTGCTGCCATGCTTAAGGACCTTGAGTTTTACTCCCAGGATCCACATGGTGGAAGGAGAGAACTGACTTAAGAGTTGTTCTCTGACCACACCCACATAGACACACCTGTATCATGGCACATATATATGCACACAATAAAGACATAATAATACTTGGGGCTGGAGAGATGGCTCAGTGGTTAAGAGCACCGACTGCTCTTCCAGAGGACCTGGGTTTGATTCCCAGCACCCACATGGTGGCTTTA
Source organism: Rhizomys pruinosus (assembly GCA_009823505.1). Taxonomy (NCBI): domain Eukaryota; kingdom Metazoa; phylum Chordata; class Mammalia; order Rodentia; family Spalacidae; genus Rhizomys; species Rhizomys pruinosus. The sequence goes on from VZQC01004221.1 coordinate 2,688,602, forward strand.
ATCCCAGCGTGGTGGTGACATTTAATCCCAGCACTCAGGAGGCAGAGGCAGAGGCAGGTGGATCTCTGTGAGTTCAAGGCCAGCCTGGTCTACAGAGTGAGTTCCAGGCCAGCTGGGGCTATAGGGAAACTCCATCTCAAAAAAAAATACTTAACAAAAATTTAAAAATAAAATTTATACAGTGATCTAAATACAAAAGAAGCCACCCTCGGGGAGGGGAGATGTGCTAGATGGTGCTCCAGAGCAGAGAACAGCCTGGGGGGGGTGGAAACGGATGGACAAATGGACAGACCAGAGTGGTGAGATGGACTACCTTCCAGGCCAAATGAGGGCAAGAAACCTCCTAAGACTGCTTGGAGGGCAGGACCAGACTTTCCAGCAGTTACAGGAGAGTGGGAGATGCTACAATGCAGTGTTTTCAAGGCCCCAGAGTAAACTGGAGAGATGCCAGAGATGATTTAGGGCGCACCGGGACTGTTATCATTATTATGTGGCGATTTTACAATTAGTTCTTTGTCTCCCCTCTTAAAGCCCAGAGTATAGCTGTCTCCAGTGTACCAAAATCCCCAGTGGGCATTGATAAAGGCTCACTGAGTAAATGAATGCTGGACGGTTGAGCAAGAATCTGGCTCTATTCCCCAAGTGCTTCCCGGGAGGCAGCTTGGAACCTGGCAGGCAGGAGAGGTCTGGGCTCTGGACAAGGCGCTTCCTGCCAACTCAATGCCTGGGCTAGCTGAAAACCTCCCTGCCTTATCTCCTCTATCTGTAAAATGGGTGGGTTTCTTGCCCACTATGTAGGGGCCATGAATATCCTGGCCTGACTATGAAGGGGAGGGAGAGCCTCCTCTCTCTCTCTTTTTCTCTCTCTTTTTTTTAATCTTCAATGAAGAAGCTGGACAACTAGTTTGCCAAGTTCTTTAATTCACTCAACGACCATCTGAGGTATAATTAGGATGTCACCTTGCTGGAGGGATGAGTGAGGAAGACATTCGAGAAGCCAGAGCAAAAATTACCCAGGACACTACCCTCAATTCTTGTGCCCCATGTAAGGGCTGATCCCTGGAGGGCACTGTCCAGAGTGCACACACTTCCCACCTGGAGTCCTGGGGATCCAAGTTTGGGTTTCTGAGTGAGGGGTCCTGGCAGAGGTCACAAACCAAACTACCCACCCACTACTTTAGTCCCTCAGGAGAAATTCTACAGAATCCTCCATGTTACTCCTGGGGACTAGTCTGTATCGATGGAGTCCCATCTGAATATAGTACCAGAGAAAAGAGACCAGTCCCCATTTCACTGAGGGCAAAACCACAACTGCACGACCTCAGGGATTCACAGGGCCAAGAACACAGCAGAGAGCCCAATGGGATTCGAGCCTCTTTGATTAATAGTGACAATGGTAGTATACCCGATAGCGAGTCAGCAGAATGACTCGGCAGGTAAAGGTGCTTGCTGCCATGCCTGACAACCTAAGTTCTTTCCCAGAAAGTGCACAGTGGAAGAAGAGAACTGCGTTCTACAAATCAACTTCTGACCTCCACACAGGTGCTATGGTCCTGGTGCCTATACACACAAAAATAAATGTAATAAAAAATTAGAGGGGCTAGAGAGCTGGCTCAGCAGTTAAGAGTACTGGCTGTTCTTGCAGAAGACCTAGGTTTGGTTCCCAGCTAACAACCACCTTAACAGTTCCAGGAGATCTGACTCCCTCTTCTGACCTCCTTGGACATTGTGCAACGTGGGTGCACTTATATACATGCAGGAAATACTCATACGCATAAAATAAAAATATTTAACCTTGGGCTTGGTGGCATATGCCTTTAATCCCAGCACTCCAGTGGCAGAGGCAGGTGGATCTCTGTGAGTTCAAGTTCCAGGCCAGCTGGGACTACAGGGAGACTGTCTCAAAAAGACAAAATTAGAATAGGGGTTGGAAAGACGGCTCAGTGGTTAGTACATACTGTTCTTGCAGAGGACCTGTGCTCAGTTACCCATTTCAGGTGGTTCACAACAACCAGTAACTAGGATCCAGGGAGTATCAAAAGCTGTCTTCTCCTCCTCAGGCATCAGGTATGCATGTGGTGAACTTACACATAAATAAAAATAAGGTTTTTTTTTTTTGTCTTTTTGAGATAGGGTCTCCCTGCAGCTCCAGCTGGCCTGGAACTTATGTGGACCAAGCTGGCCTTGGACTCACAGAGCTCTGCCAATAGAGGGGCCAGAGAGAGGTTAAGACCACTGCTGCTCTTGCAGAGGACTTAGGTTCTATTCCCAATGCCCACATAGTGCTGACAATCACCTGCAACTCCAGTTCGCCCTCTTCTGACCTCCGTGGACACTGCACGACTCCAGTGCACCTATCTACATACAAGAGATACACTTACACACATAAAATAAAATTTAAAAATTCTGGGAAAACAGAAGTAGACGATTCTGTAAGTTTAAGGCCAGCCTGGTCTACTGAGTTCTACACTAACTGAGGCTATGGGAAGACCCTGTCTCAAAAAAAAAAATTTTTTTTTTAATGAAAATAAAGTGCCTGTAGCAGCTGACATTCCTTTGTATGTTTGTGTTCTCCATTTGACACACCCTTTCTCATTTAAGTTTTACTAACACCCTTTCCCATCTCACACACCTAAAGCTCTGAAGGGTACGCGGGGGTCCCCCAAGGCTCGGGCGCTGGGATTTGAATTCAGATCCGCCCAGGGCTTGGCAGGTAAGGGTTGGGGGGTACGTCTAGGCTACGGAACAGGGGGCGCGGAAGTCCAGCGGCCTGGCCTTGCAAACCTGGGCTGGGGATGGATCCAGAATTTTGCTTTCTGAGGGTTCGTGGGGGACTCCAAGGCCTCAGCACTGGCGGCTTTCACTCGCCTCGGTCCTGTCTGGGATTCCCGCGCACCGGGATGGGAGGCTGGGGGCCGCGGGCCGGTAGCGGGGGTGCGGGGAGCGCTAGGAAGCCCAAAGAGCCCCGCCCTCTCCCCGGGCGGCGACCTCGGCGCTCACGTGACCCGCCCCGCGGCCGCTGGGGCCCGAGGGCGCGGCGCGGACGCGGCCTGGCCTGGCTGGGAGAAGCAGAGCAGCCGGAGCGGCGGGCGCGCTGGGGAGGGTCTCCGTGCCCGCCCCTCCCGCCGCGCCCCGTGCGCACGCGCAGTCGCACCCACTTTCCTCGGCTCGGGGACCCCTGGCGGGCTGCTGGAGGACATGGCCAGCGACGCCGTGCAGGTAGGCGGACCTGCGTCCGCCCAGGGAGTGGCCGGGCGGCGCTGGGGACCCCCGGCCTGGGGAGATCCGGGGTGAGGGGTGAAGGCGGCCAGCCAGCGGCTCCAGATGTCCTAACCCGGAGCTCTCGCGGGCCGCCGTTGGCAAGTGGAGGTGCTGACTTGCTCCGCGTAGGGGGTGCTGTCCGGGTACCTCCCTCTGCACCCGGGCCTCGGACCTCCCCGAGAGTCAACAGGGGGCGCAGTAAGGCCCCTCTTGGGGACAGAGGCTAGCTTAGTGTCCCCGGTGCCTCTCGCTTCCCCCACTTTGCCCCCCCCACCCCGTCCAGAGCATTCGGTTCCTGGCAGGTGCCACTCACCTGGGGCAGGTGTCTGATGCGCGGCGGTCCCGGAGGATATGCGCGACCGGTGCCCCTCCCCCGAACAACAAAGCCGGAGCCACCCCCCACCTGCAGACGGCTTTACTATGGCCCCGACGCCACCCAGATAGGCACCTGTTGGCGGAAGTGCCTAGAGTCACCTCCTTAGGCTAGAGAGGACTGGGGATACTCCGCAGCCACCCTTCAGGCTGACTGGTGGAACAGTATCCCAGGTGGGGCGTGTCCTGGACCCGTAGTGAGATGCTTCTCTGCCTAGAATCCTGTGTAGGGGTGGCAGGGATGGGTCAACCTCCCCCCCACCAGGGCACATAGACACCTGTACAAGGTCTTATCTGTACCACCTGTTGATCTTTACTGCCCTTAACTCACCTTCCCAAGAGGAAGCAGGGTCAGGGTGACCTCCAACCCTCTGATTCTGTGAGCCGAATCTGAGATCTGTGTCTCTGGTGACTCCGTTAGCTCTCCACCATGTAGTCCATTGTCCTATGTAACTGGTTTTCATCTTCTACACCTGCCCCCATGTCTCTCCTGTATCTCCTTGTGCCCCTCTCCCCCAGTCCTGCTGATGGCCTGCCGGCCTTGCCGAGGAGCTGGGCGTTTCTGGTGTTGCCGATCTCACAAGGTCAGACCTGCAGGCTGATGCACTGGGTGCCTGCTCCCTGCGCAGCCCACAGAAGGCTGTGTAGGAATCTCCCAGCGCATGCATGTGCTTGGTATACCCCACACATGATGCACATGGAGGCTGTGATTCCTGGAATGAGGCTGTCCTATGCCCTGGTACTCCTTCCCGCCTTCTCTCTTCTCATCCCTGCTTCAGCTTGCTGTCCTGTCCCTCTCTCTGAAGTGTGCTTGTCTGTCCCGTGTCTGCCAACCGGATGTCCTGTCTAGATTCCAGAGAAGCCCCAGGCATTGAAATATCAGGACGTTGGGGTCTGGGACCCTGGCCACTTTGGCAAGTTTTCAGGAGGTGGGTGCCCTTGGTCTGGTGTCTCCTGATCTATGGTGGTAGGTAGAGCAGCCGGGCTAGGTCTGGTGTCTCCCAATCTGTGGTGGTAGGTAGAGCAGCCTGGCTAGGCCACTGGAATTCCTGGGTTTGCCCTGCTGGCCCCGAGGTGACCTCATGTCCCTGGGTAAAAGTGAGTCACCCAGGGGAGGAAGATCCCCAAAGGCTCCGCCTCTCTCCTGTCCCCACTGCTGGAGCTGGGGCTGAGAGTGGTCACTCCTCCTCTTTGCCTGGATGTCCCCTATTTGAGCTGGCCTTGCTTGTGGCTGTGTCCCTGTTCTGCCTGTGGGGGACAGGGTGGGGCCTGATCCTGCCAGGGTGGTGCTTGGTGAGCTTGGGTTTAAATTCCAGCTCTGTTCCTCCATGAATTCCTGGGTCGAATTTGCCTTTGCCTTCCTGAGTTTTGTTCTTGTCATGGGGGAAAATAGGGCTAAGAATGGTTGTGGGGAGAGAGATGGAGCCTTGGCAGGTAGCGTCTTCACTGATGAATGAGGAAGTTGGCAGTCCAGGCTGGGGGCCCATGTCCCTTCCCAAGGCCCCAGCACTGACATTGGGGGGCTGAATCATTCTTTGTGCTGGGAGCTGTTTTGTGCAGCTCAGGGTGTCTTACCACATCTGTAGCCTTAATAGGTGTCACCTATATACCTCCAGTGATGATAACCCCTTTGAGCCTCAGTTTCCCCCACTGCAACTACTCAAGTGTTTAGTAAGGGGATGGTGAGATCACAGGAGCACCTCTGGAGCGCACCTTTTTCATATCTGGAAGTACAGAAGAGCTGTGTTTGTGATGGTGGCTCACAGCTGCAGGGTGTGATAGACAAGGGACTCTTCCCACCTAGTGTTGTAAATCCTGGCCTTGCCTCCTGCTGGCTATGGGGTCTTAGGACAAGGAATGCCACTGCTGGAGATCTCAGTTTCTTCATCTTGAAGACGGCACCATGTCATGCCAGGTATGACAGCAGTAGCCTGCAGTCCAGCACTGGGAAGGTGGGGGGCAAGAAGATCAGGAGTTCAAGGCCAGCTTAGGTTACATGAGACTGTAACACAAAACAAAACAAATAGCACCCGCGATATGGACTTGTGTTGGTTAAAACCTAGGTGAGATTTGTAATAGCCGTTGCTGTCCTTATTTTTTGCGATGCTAGGAATGCAACTCAGGGCTCACACATGCTAGGTAGGTACATGCTCTGCTACTGAGCTGTAGCTGGTGCCTGTAACTGCTATTATTACTATTGTTATTATTTTAAAATATTTTAGAGCAGTTTTAGGTGCAGGGCAAAGCCCAGTGGGAAATAAAGTATTCTTTTTCTTTTTTTGTCTTTTTTTAAAAGGTGTGTGCTATCAAACTGGGCTAGAGTACTCTTATATACACCTTGTCCTTGACATGCACAGCCCTGTAACTGCTTTTTTTGTTGTTGGGGTTTTTTGTTATTGTTGTTGTTGTTGTTGTTGTTGTTGTTGTATTTTGTCTTTTCCAGACAGGGTCTCCCTGTAGCCCCAGCTAGCTTGGAACTGGCTCTGTAGACCAGGCTGGCCTTCAACTCACAGAGATCCCCTGCCTCTGCCTCCCTAGTGCTGGGATTAAAGACATGCACCACCATGCCCAGCTCTGTAAGTGCTTTTATTGGTGGTTCAGATTGAGTGATGTTTACCAAATGGCTGTGAGTTGCTGTTTGGGGGAACGTTCTTTCTTAGCCCGTCAGTGTTGTCTCCTTCTGCTGGGTCATCTGGGCCTCCTAGGCCTTTAAGAGATGGTCAACAATAGTAGACGTCTGGGTGGGAGGAAGCAGGAAGTTGGGGCTGCCGGTCTGCAGGAAGGGGGCCCCACCTCTGCAGGACTGACTGTTCTGATCCTGAAGAGGAAGTTGTGGACAAGGGGCAGGTGGGAGGCATAGGGACATGCACAGCAACAGCAGGGCTGGAGGCCTGGGTATGTGGCACATGCACACATGAGCCTGTAGCCTGTGCTAGGTTGGCTTGTAGGTTCCAGTGGGACTCAAATCAGTACTCATGGGTTGTTTGTATATAAGGATCCATGCAGGTGGCTGTGGGAGTGTGCACACACTTGTGATCCATACAGGTAGGAGTAATAGCTGTGAGCCTACTCTATGTGCACACATGAGCCTGTATCCCAGGCACACACCTGCAGGTATGGAAGTGCATGTTTCCGTGAACCAGTATTCTGTGTACACATGTGAGCAAGGTACAAGCAGAACTAGAAGGTATGTACACACCTTTGTAAGCTTGTGTTCCACCCATACACACTCATACAGGTGGTAGTGCACATACTCATGAACCTATATTCCAGGCTTGCATCTGCAGAGCTAGAAATGTAAACACATTTGTGAGCCTGTTCATCATGTAGATGCCATGTAGCCATCCTGCCTGCTACATTCAGGCTGCAGGTGCATATCCTTGGGGTGCCCTCTTAGGTTAGGGAACAAAAGCTGTCTGTCCCTAGGTTGCCTCCAGAGAAGTAGATGTGGCCTTTAGGATGTACTGTGGGAAGAGCCTCTTACAAGCTCCAGAGCTAGCCTGGCGCAGGGGGTGCTGGGAGCTGGCAGGAAAGAGGAAGTGGCTGTCCTGAGGCCCTGGCAGGGTTGAGGTTCAGGAAGAGGGCGTGGCCCTCAGCCTGGGACCCAAGATGTCAACTGATCCTCTTTCAGATCTGGAGCTGGAGGTGGGGGGCTAGAGTCTCCATAGGGTGGGTAGGAGACCCCAGTGACACAGGCTGGAGGTTTCTCCCTGGGTGCCTCTCAGTTGAGGACTAAGGAGAGGAGGTGGGGGCACTGGTGTCGGAGTTCTCCATGTGGAGGATGAAAAGTTCAGAGATGCAGGAGTCGGGCTCTGCTCTTTGGAGCCCTAGATATGGAAGACAGGAAAATTAAAGATAGGGCTAGCCAGCCCTTGGGACCTCCCGCCCTGGGACTACAGAGGAGAGGAGTAGGGATCTGTCCTGAGGGACCTCCTGGTTTAGGGGAATAGCAAAAGCAACACAGGGACTTGGGACCTTCTAGTGTGGGGTTACAGCAGACGGGGTCTTCTAGGGAACCCATAATGCAAGGGTGCTGGGGCCTTCCTGCCGGTGTAAGATGTGGCAGAACTGGTGGTGACCCTGATTTGAGCAGATAGGGAAGGAAGGAGGCCTTGCTTTTAGCATGCCCTTTGATTTATTATTATTTTTTAATTATGTGTGTGTGTGTGTGTTGTATACTTTTGTGCATATGTGCCACTGCTTGTGGAGACCAAAGGCATCAGATCTCCCTGGAGCAGTTCTTAGCTCCTGAGTGTGAGCTCTGGGAACTAAACTTAGGTGCTCTGTAGAAGCACACACTCTTAACTGCTTAGCCATCTCTTCTGCCCCTTATTTATTTATTTATTTATTTATTTATTTATTTATTTATTTATTTGGATGGGTAAGTGTGGGTGTGTTGGAGGTCAGAGGACAACTTAGGGGAGTCAGTTCTCTCCTACCATGTAAGCCTTGGGGGTCAAGCTTAGGCTCTCAGGCTTGGCAGCAAGTGCCTTTACCCACTGACCCATCTCTCCAGCCCAGAGCTCCCATTTTGAGGATCTGTTTAGGATCAGGTGGGATGGAGTTGGGAACAGATAGGCTGCCCCCTGGTAAGGCCATGCCCCTATCCATAGCACTCCTGACTTTTTCTGTCCCCTACAGAGTGAGCCTCGAAGTTGGTCGCTACTAGAACAGCTGGGCCTGGCCGGGGCAGACCTGGCAGCCCCTGGGGTGCAACAGCAGCTGGAGCTGGAGCGAGAGCGGCTGAAGCGAGAGATCCGGAAGGAGCTGAAGCTGAAGGAGGGCGCAGAGAACCTGCGAAGGGCCACCACCGACCTGGGCCGAAGCTTAGGCCCTGTGGAGCTGCTGCTGCGGGGTTCTGCACGTCGCTTGGATTTGCTGCACCAGCAGCTGCAGGAGCTTCATGCACATGTGGTGCTGCCTGACCCTGCAGCAGGAAGTGGTGAGCAGAGAGCTCAGGACCAGGCAGGGGTCTAGGGCCAGGCCAGACACTGGACTGACCTCTGGCATCATACTGCATCAGGACACCTCCCCAGGTCAACAGACCCACATGGCCTCCAACACCCAGAGAAACACACAGCCATACCCATGCCTGAACCCCACCTAGAGCTGTCCATGGATTAGGAATACCTAGATACACACACCAGCTTCCAGATAACACCAGAGATCCACACACTGTCACCAGATACATAACCATAGCCACAGCCATTCTTGGACACCTGAGTGATGTGATGAGAACTAAAAAACTCATAGCCATGCCGGGCATGGTGATGCACGCCTTTAATCCCAGCACTCGGGAGGCAGAGGCAGGTGGTCAACAGAGTGAGCTCCAGGCCAGCTGGGACTAAAAGGGAGATCCTGTCTCAAAATAACCCCAACCCCCCCAAAACCAAAAAACCCTCATAGCCACAGTAATGCACAAACATTGCACTCTGTCACCCCCAAAGCTCTCCACAATCACACCACCAACACAGTACTTGTAGAGACTTTTATTGTTGTTGTTATTGTTTGGGTTTATAAAAATTATGTACATTTTTAATTTACTTATTTTTTAAATATTTTATTATTTTTAGTTTGTTTGTATGAATGTATTGCTTGCATGTGTAAGTGCACCTGTGTCATGCATTGCCCACAGAGGTCAGAAGAGGGCATTGGATTCCCCTGGAACAAGAGTTATGGACAGTTATTAGCTGCCATGTGGGTGCTGGGAATTAAACATTGATCCTCTACAAGAGCAGCCAACGCTCTTAATTGCTGAGCCATCTTTCCAGCCCCCCCCCATTTTTTAAATGATTTATTAGATTTATTTTATTTCATTTTTTAATGTGTATGAGTGTTTTGCTTGCATTATGTGAGTATGCCACATGCTTACAATGCCCTTGGAGGCCAGAAGAGGCCGTCATATTCCCTGGAACTGGAGTCAGGGACATTTGTTAGGCGCCTGGGTCCTTTGCAAGAGCAGCTGATCCTCTTAACCATTGAGCCATCTTCTCCAGCCTATATATGTTTTGGGTGTGCCTAAATGTCTGTATGCGTACCATATGTGTGTAGGTTCTCCTGGAGCTGAGTTATAGGCAGTTGTGTGCTGCTTGATGTGGATGGGAAGGAACCAAGGTCCTCTCTGCAAGAGCAGCAAACACTCTTTTTTTTTTAATTTTTTTAAATTTATTTTTGTATGTGTATGAATGTACTGTCTGCGTGTAGGTCTGTGCACCCGTGTCGTGCAATGCCACGGAGGTCAGAAGAGGGTCTGGGATTCCCCTGGAACTAGAGTTCTCCTGGAATTGGAGTTACAGACGGTTCTTAGCCGCCATGTGGGTGCTGGGGATCGAACCTGGGTCCTCTGCAAGAGCAGTTGGTGCTCTTAACCGCTAGGCCATCTGTCCAGCCCAAGAGCAGCAAACACTCTTAACCACTGAGCCAGCTTTCCAGCTCATTGTTTTGTTTTGTTTTTGTTTTGTTTTTGTTTTTGTTTTTGTTTTAATTTTATTTATTTATTTATTTATTGGTCTTTTCGAGACAGGGTTTCCCTGTAGCCCCAGCTGTCCTGGAACTCGCTCTGTAGACCAGGCTGGCCTTGAACTCACAAAGATCCGCCTGCCTCTGCCTCCCGAGTGCTAGGATTAAAGGCGTGCGCCACCACGCCTGGCTAATTTTTTTTATTTTTGTATGTGTATGAATGTACTGTCTGCATGTAGGTCTGTGCACCTGTGTCGTGCAATGCCGTGGAGGTCAGAAGAGGGTGTCGAATTCCCCTGGAACTGGAGTGAAAGACGGTTCTCAGCTGCCATGTGGGTGCTGGGGATTGAACCTGGGTCCTCTGCAAGAGCAGTCAGTGCTCTAAACTACTAGGCCATCTCTCCAGCCCCATGTTTTGTTTTTTTTGAGTCAGGGTTTCATATAGCCTAGGCTAGCCTCAAACTCTGTGTAGCTGTAGATGACCTTGATCTCCTGATCCTCCTGCCTGAGTGCTAGAGTGCTGGGATTACAGAGCTGCAAAACCATACCTGGTTTATGCAGTACTAGGCATAGAACCCAGGGCTTCATGTATACTAGGCACTCTTCCAACTGAGCCATATCCCCAGCCCTAGACTTTTTTATTTATTTATTTATTTATTTATTTATTTATTTATTTATTTATTTATTTACTTAGGCTTTTTGAGACAGGGTCTCCCTGTAGCTCCAGCTGTCTTGGAACTCACTATGTAGACCAGGCTAGCCTTGAACTCACAGAGATCCACCTGCCTCTGCCTCCCAAGTGCTGGGATTAAAGGCATGCACCACCATGCCTGGCAGCCCTATACTTTTAAATGTAATTTTTGGTGTTGTTGTTGTTGTTGTTTGATTTTTTGTTTTGGGGGGAAGTTTTGTTTTGTTTTGTTTTGTTTTGTTTTGAGACAGGGTCTCCCTGTAGCCCTAGCTGGCCTGGAACCTACTGTGTAAACCAGACTGCCTGCCTGTGCTTGCCAATACTGGGAGGGATTAAAAGCATGTGCCACCATGCTTGGCAGATTTTTTTTTTTAATTTTAATTGAATTTTTGTGTATTTCATACGGAACATCTTTTTTGATACAGCGTCTCCCTGTAGCTCCAGCTGGCCTAGAACTTGCTGTGTAAACCAGGCTGACCTTGAACTCATAGAGATCTGCCTGCTTCTGCCTCTCAAGTGGTGGGATTAAGGCCGTGTACCACCACACCCGGGCCTCACACTGAACATCTTAATAAACTTTGTATCCCCTTCCCTGTTGGCATCCTCCTACACCTCCCATGGAGTTCATATATCCTGTCATTTGTGTTAAGGCCTATAATGTCAAGTTAGTGTCCCCAGATGTCCCTAAGTACAACTTCATCTACTGGCGTGTAGTCAGCCTTTCTAGAGTCCCTCTGTTTCAGAAGATCAGCTCAAGTGGGGCATGGTGGCCATGCCTTTAACCCTAGCACTCTGGAGGGAGAGGCAGCAGTAATCAGCTGCCAATAATCATCAACTAAGATTAGGGCCTGCTGTCAATCGCCACAGTTTTGTGCTAGGTTTTTGTCTGCTTGAGTTTGCATGGGTCTTGTGCATGCTGACACTACTGCTGTATGTTCATGTGAGCAAGGTCCCTGGAGCCTGTAGAACTCTATTTCCATATGGTCATGCACCTCCTCCCTGGCTCTTAAAATCTTTCCACTCTTGTTCGAAATGATCCCTGAGCTCTGGGTAGGTGGTGTTTAATATAGGAGTCCTGTCCGGGGACCCATACTTTGCAAACTTTTATTCTCTATGTTGGCCATTTGTGACCTTTTGTATTTCTGGCCCTGCGTTGCATGAGGGAGCTTTGTTGACGAGAACTGAGATATGCATTAGTGTTCTCTTTACCCCTTGTTCTATGTTAAGTGAGCTCTAGGTGTAGAGGTTGCGTTGTAGATGTGCCACTTAGGCTTGGCAGTTCACAATCTCTGTGTATGACTAGTTATGAAACTCTGTATTAATCACTCTCTGTTGAAAAAGAAGCTTCTTTGATGGGTGGTGACTGGGATAATTGTCTGTAAATATTAGGATCCATATTTTACAGATAGTAAGAAATTATATTTGTTTAAGATGTGACAGCCTTGGGATTTTCTCTAAGATCTATGACCTCTCCAGCTATGTGTGTTTGGTTATGTTTATGAATTTCCTCCCATTGAGTGATCTTTATATCCAATTAAGTAGCTGTTGATTACCCCCAAGATAAAAGTGCCACTACTATACCAGTGTCATTTGCTATCCTGGTCATTGAAGTGGTTGTTAGGCCTTGAAGCTGGCGTTGGGCCACTGATTGATGTTCTTCCTTAGCAGCTTCTGTCGTGCTCTCCACAGCTGTGAGAGCAGCTTTCAGGGGACGTGGCTTCCAGGTCAGTTCCAGCTCCATTGCTCCAAATTCTGTCTCCAAAGTAAGTCCTGTCTTCAGCAATAGGGTCTTACCTTCAAGTTCTGAGAGGCAATCAAGGGCTGTGGCAATACTCAGAGTAATTTCTCGAGGTGGACTTCTCTGGTTAACAACTCAAAGGGAGGTTTCTTTTGTCTGGCACTGTTTCTTCTTATGTAGCCTTCACCTATACACATGGACTCATGTGGAGATATAATATGTGCAAATTGTCAGTAGGTTTTTGAACTAATATGATTCCCTCTGTTTTTTATACTAGCTAGGCATTATTTATCTCTCCTCTTTCTCTTCCTGTATAACCCTCCCTCCACACTCTCCCCATTTAAAGTATCTCAGTTTTCCCCATTTTTCCCATGATAATTCCTGTCTCCTATGGTCCCAGCTCTCTTGAGTTCCTTCTTTCTCTTTTTCCTCTCAGTAGTTCCTCATGTAAACCTCCTTTGCCCCCTCTCATTTAAATACTCCCATTTTATCCATTTTTCCCTTAGTAATACCTGTTCTTTCTCAGGTTCTTTCTTTACCTTTTTTTTTTTTAATTTTTTATTGTAGATGAGCATATTGCCTGCTTGTATGTAAGTGCACCCATGTCATGCAATGCCGTCAGAGATCAGAAGAGGGTGTCACATTCCCCTATGGTTGTTAGCTGCCATGTGGGTGCTGAGCATTGAACCCAGATACTCTGCAAGAGCAGTCAATGCTCTTAACTGCTGAGCCATCTCCCAGCTCCCTCATAAGCTACTTCTGCAGTGAGTTCTCAACTACTCTTGAGATGCAGACCTCACCTCTGGCTATAAAAACATCCAAGACCCAAACACAATCCCAGAAGCCCTGGAGATCAAAATTGAGTTGTCTCAACAGACAAAAACAGAGTTACTAGAATCTTACACAGACATTTTAACAATATTACATTCCCATCCAAGGGTACAGTACATTCTCATAGTCATAATCACACCCACTCCAGTGGACTAACACACCCTTAGGAAGCTGGGGCTTTTCATTCAGCTGACCCTGATCTCGTACTTGGTCACTGCCCTCCCCTTCTTCATGCTGGGGCCTACCTTATCCCAGAAGGCCCCATGTCCCCTGCTTGTGTGCCGGCCTCCTGGATTTGTCTTCTGGGAGAGTGCCCAGGCTAGGTTGAGACAAGGCAAGGCAAGATCTGTTGGCTGAGGCAAGATCTCCTGAATACAAGTTGGTGACTAAGGTGACAACTGTGTGATACTCTTCCCTTCTTGTTCCTGCAGATGCTCCCCAATCTCCAGGGGATAGTGGCCCCACCTGCTTATCCACCAACTTAAGTCGAGTGACTGGCCTGGAGAAACAGCTGGCCATCGAGCTGAAGGTGAAACAGGGAGCAGAAAACATGATCCAGACCTACAGCAATGGCAGCACCAAGGTGGGCTCTGCATGCACAGCCATGCATGTACTCACCCACACAGTGTGCAAACAAACCCACAGGTGTGCACACAATATAGACATGGGTGTACTCATGTGAGCACACATCCATTTACACACTTGCATGTACTAACCTACTCAGTGAATATTGTGCAAACAGAACAATCCACTTGTGCACACTTGTATGCACACAATTCTGTATGTGTACACAACTGCCAGCATACACAGACCTGTACTTTCACCCACAAACAGATTATATTCAAGTCCATGTCCCCATACCCACACAGAAAAACCACTGTGCATATACCTGTATATGTGCATGCCTGTTGACATGCACACACATATGCAAGCCCATATATGTGTTCATACTTATAGGTATGCACATGTGTGCATATAATATCATGTGTGCACACACACATGCATACACCCTCACTTGGGTGTGCAAGCACAAGCAAAAGTCTACATCCATACTTGAACACACCCACCAGCACAGATACATACCCCATACACTTGCATGTGTACACACCCTCTTGTTCATATACATACCATGTATACATATGTTTGTACATAGTGTCCACATATACACTTTTGTCTTAGTCTGTTTTCTTTTTTTTCTTTTTTGGTCTTTTTTTGAGACAGGGTCTCCCTATAGCCCCAGCTGTCCTGGAACTCACTATGTAGACCAGGCTGGCCTTGGACTCACAGAAATCTGCCTGCCTCTGCCTCCCGAGTGCTGGGACTATAGGCATGTACCACCACTCCTGGCCGTTTTCTTTTTAAAAAATTAGTTTTGATGGGGGGTTGAGGGTGGAGGGCATCCACATGATAGGGTATGCATGTGGAGGTCAGAGGACAACTTGCAGGAATTAATTCTCCCCT
>VZQC01004221.1:2713552-2773649 GCA_009823505.1 Rhizomys pruinosus
TGGATCCAGAGGAGTGGGCCATGTGCCACAAAACTGCAGTGGGAAGTTTAGCAGTTTGCTATATACACAATTGAAAAGGTTGGGATTTTACTATTTGAGTAATTGGGCCTCACTCAGTGCCTGCTGTACCTTTCGTAGGGCCGTTAGGGCCTCAGGGTTTAAGGCACGGGAGACGTGAGATGAGGTCTCCTTCCCAGGATGTCAAAACAGAGTGCTTTAATTTTATCCAGTGCATATTTGAGAAAAGGGAGCGTAGCCAATTGATGTCCCCCATCAATTTTTGGAAGTCATTGAGTGTTCGTAATGATCTCTCCGAATTTCAACTTTTGAGGTCTAATAAACTTCTTGGACAAATAATAGGTTCCCAGAAATGTCCCTACTTTGAGTGTACTTTGACTTTTCTGGGGCAATTATGAGCCCATGGTTTTGTATGTGATTTGACCGTGACATTAAATGCATTATAAACCTTCAGCCTGATCATCAGAGCACACATAAGAGGGATATCATCCATATAGTGGATGATAAGTCAGGGTGTCACATTTTTTTGAAAACTGGTTCTGAGGGCTTGCTTGAACAAATACTGACACATAGTGGGGCTATTAGCCATGTGCCCGTGTGTGGAGAACTCCTCCATGGATCGTCTGTCGGGCCCACCCCAATGTATGTATTGATGGAAGGGAAATGTGCAAATTTTCACCAATCTGTGGCAATGGGGGAATAGAAAGAACATCTTTGATATCAACTATAATGTATTGCCATTGAACTGGGAAGGCTGACGGGAGGGGGCCGTTGAACTGAGGCCAAAAATTTTCATTTGGGCATTAATTGCAGGAGGTCGTGAGAAGCCTCCATTTCCTCAATCTCTTTTTTTACAAAAACTTGGTATTCCAGGGGGAAGTTTAGAAGGTTCCAAATGATTGAGCCCCATTTGCTCTTGTAACCAATTGATGAGCTGCTTGCAAGTTTTTTCAGAGGATATGGCCATTTGGAGGAACCCATATCGCCTCCTCTGTGAGCCAAGGTTATGGGCATTATAAGGCCCTCAACACCTCTAGGAAAAACCCAGACAATGTTTATCTATTTTGGTTCGGTTGAGGCACAGGCTCAGTTTATGCCTTGTGGAATTCTTCCCAGGCCTTTCCCGGGGACATATCCCATTTTTGTTATCATGTTTTGAGCTGGAGTATAGTATTCATTCTACAAGTTTTAGTCTCTAATTGTTTCATAACATCTCTTCCCCAAGAGATTAATAGGCAAAGGAGGACATGAGGGGTTAAATTTCCCTGTTGTCCTTCTGGTGCTTTCCCATTCTAATTAACCTAGAGCTTTATGGAGGGAGAGGATTCATACCCTTAACCTTTAATGAGTGTGCAGATGGTATGGGCAAGCCTGTTGGCCAACCATGTGTGTGCCCTATTATACTTTTTGCTCAGCTCCTGTATTAGAGGACCCCTTCAAAACCTTTTTCCTTCAATTTAGTTAAGTTGTAGTGTTGAGGGTCGGGTGTCAAGCTAGTTATTAAATAAGCCCGAATCAGTTAACCGAGTCGAACCAAAGCATCTGCCTTCCTAGAAGGCTTTTTTTATATTGAATGTGCACCTAACTTTTCATCTCCGTTCTGTTTCTGACTGCTTTTTCCTGAAGGTCTGCAAGGGATTGTTGTGTTATCCTGGAGGCGATGCAGCTTTGTGTTCAAAAAACAATGCTACAAGGACAATTACAACAGCAATAAAATGATTAGCAAGTTGGAATCCCTCTAGATCGTCATAGAAAAGCATATCTCTCAGAACTTAACTTAACTACCTGGCCACCATTCTGAACCCGCTTACTCCTCTGACCGAAATCGAAGGGGTCTCGGTCGGCGCCAGCGAATGGCAATTTTTTCCCGGGCCCGGGTCCTTCGGCAAAACCAACTTGTGTCCCGCGCTGTATAGTCTCCGCCGCAAGAACTTCGAAAATTCACGGCCGGACAACAGGATTCTTCTGTGGTAATATTTATTGTGCACAGCTCTTTTGTGAGAAGGACCCCGAAATGGGGCAGAAGCACCGCTTATATAGCAGTCCAGAGGGTTCGGGTATGCTCTGGATTGGTGCACCGTCCGATGCCTCATTAGCATGCCCAAGGCGCGGGCCCAGAGAGTAGTAGTCATGCGCAGTTTGTCTAATGCAAAGGCAACAGCGGGAAACGGCTTGTAGTGACTCAGGAAGTCAGCGCCATCTTAGGGCGTGGCACAGCACACATTGTCTGTGTGGTAGGCTGCCAACACCAAAGTTTGTCGTTCTCTCCCTCTAGGTCCTTCTGGAGTTTTTCATTTTTTTCTCCTTAGTTCTCTGACTTGTTCTTTATATTCTTTGATTTCTTTGAATATATCTGCAATTGTTCATCTAAGTTCTGTGTCCTGGGTCACCCCGAGGGGGATCCCACTGTAGGAGTCTCCCACAGGGTGGGTAGAGCTTGGTATGGAATTATCCTTCACCTTTTCCATGTTGTCCCTTTGTCATGTCCCTGGTATGTGGGTTTCCCTTTTGGCCTGTATTCCAATGAGAATCACAAATGCTTCTTCACTGTGTTGAAGGGTTGCTTTGCTTGCCTCCTTCAGATGCCTTCATTGGTTTTTGTTTGTTTGTTTTGTTTTTCTCCTTTATGGAGTGTTGACTTGTCTAGGTTTTAGGCTTTCAATTTGTTTATATATTGGAAGTCTAACTCACTCTTCCCTTTCTGTTCTGAAGGTTCTCCAAAGAATCCACTTGGACATGCCCTCAGCAATTCCAGTTGGGGGGGAAGGGGGATATGCCTCACTTAGCCCTCGCCCTGGTCTGTGCTTCAGGTGGTCCTGGGAAGTCCCCGATCTAAGCTCTGTGCACTCAAGTGTCCAAGTTGCAACAGGCCCACGTTTTATACCTGCTAGCAGGGTGACTCTGCCCTGACAGCCATACAAGACAATGATTTAATTATCCAACAAACCAATGAAACAGTTATCCAACAACCCAGAGATAGAATTATCCAGCAATCTGCCCGGCTGAAGCACCTGGCCCCTACCTTTGCTTCAGGTGGTCCTAGGAAATCCCCAATCTAAGCTCTGTGTACTCCTGCAGGTTTTTCTATTTTATTCTGTGATGCTGGGGATGGAACTCATTCTAGGCAGGCACTCTATCACTGAGCATGCCCTGTTTCTTTTTAGTCTTTTGAGGTTTTGTTTTGTTGAGACAGGGTCTTCCTATGCAGCCATTGCTAGCCTGGAAATTGCTATGTACACCAGGCTGGGCTCAGACTCCCAGAGATAAAAATTTATTTATTCATAATTTGTATTTATATGTTTGTCTGTGTCCATATCTGTATGTCTGTATGTCTGTATGTGCATGTGTTTGGGTACTCACAGAGCCCCCAAAAAAGTGTCAGAGTCCTTGGAGCTGGAGTCAGAAGAGACTGTGAGCTGCCTACATGGTGCTAGGAACTGAACTTGGGTTCTCTGGAAAAGTATCAAGTGTCTTACTCTTGACCACTGAGCCATCTTTTCAGCCATCTCCCCCCCCCCTTTTTTTTTTTTTAATTTTTGTGGGCCAGGCATGGTGGTGCATAACTTTAATCCCAGCATTTGAGATGCAGAGACAGGTAGATCTCTGTGAGATTGAGGCCAGCCTGGTCTACATAGTGAGTTCCAGGCCACCATGGGAGACCCTGTCTCCAAAAACCAAAAGAAAAGTTTTTGTATATGAGCATTTTGCCTGCTTGTATATATAAACACGTGCATGCAGTTGTGGTGGAGGCTAGAAGAGGGCGTTGGGACTCCTGGTACGAGTGTTAGGTACAGTTGCGAGCCACCCTGTATATGCTGGAGAATGAACCTGGCTCCACTAGAAGAACAGTGAGTACTTCTAACCTCTTAGCCATCTCTCGAACTCCCATCCCTTGTTTTTTTTGAAAAAGGTTTCACTTGTGTTCTAGTCTGGCCTTACCTTTTTTTTTTTTTTTTTTTNCTCCCTCCCTCCCTCCCTCCCTCCCTCCCTCCCTCCCTTTCTTCCTTCCTTCCTTCCTTCCTTGGTATATATGTGCATGGGCGCATGTTTGTGTGCAGGTGTGTGGACATAGGTATGCACTTGTGTTTGGAGACCCAAAGCTGACATCAAGTATTTTCCTTGACCATTTTTACTTTATTTATTGAGACAGAGTCTCTTACTGCACCTGGAGCTTGCCAATTTCAGGTAGTCTGGCTAGTCAGCTTGCTCAGGGATCTGCTGCATCTGCCTCCCAAGTGCTAGGGTTATAGGCAGCTGCCATGCTTTCCTGGCTTTGATGTGGTTTCTGGGGATCTATACCCAGTCCTATGCTTGCTGAGCAAATGCTTCGTCACTGAGCCGTCTCACTAGCCCTGGACTCGAATCTTCTTTGTCTGAATCTGCATCAAGGGATATGTAGGCATGCCCTGAAAACAGTGTGTTGGGGCTGGGCATGGTGGTACATGCTCTAATCCTAGCATTTGGGAGGCAGAGGCAAGTGGATCTCTTTGAGTTTGAGGCCAGCTTGATCTACATAGTGAATTCCAGAATAGCCAGGGATACATAGTGAGACCTTGTTTCCAAAAAACAAAAACAAAAAGCCTGGACTGGTGGCAAGGTCCTAGTGTATTCTGTGTATAGGTGATTGTGTCCACAGCACTGGAGTGTGTTCATGTGGCTTTGAGTGTGGGGACCCAGTGTTGTGTGTAGAGCAAGTCTCAATATCCTGAACACTGTATCTGCAGTTATACCAGCTAAGACTGAGAAAATTACAGGAAAAAAAAATGTATCTGTAAGCCGGGCATGGTGGTGCTCACATTTAATCCTAGCACTTGGGAGGCAGAGGCAGGCAGATCTCTGTGAGCTCAAGGCCAGCCTGGTCTACAGAGTGAGTTCCAGGACAGCTGGGGCTATAGGGAGACCCTGTCTCAAAAAGACCAAAAAAAAAAGTATCTGTAATAAACATGTATAGACTTTTTATTTATTATTATTTTAAAAAATATTTTATTACATGCAGTTTGCAAGGAAGGCATGGGATTCCGCTAGAACTGGAGTTAGGACAGTTTTTAACTACCACGCTATCGAACCTGAGTCCTCTGCAAGAGCAGCTAGTGCTCTAAACAGTTGAGCCATCTCTCCAGCCCTGTTATTATTTTTTATTTTATGTGTCTGAGTGTGCATTGCCTCCATGTTGTAAGTGCACCTGTGTTGTGCAATGCCTATGGAGGTCAGAAGAGGGCATCCAATCCCCTGGAACTGGAGTTGCAGCCAGTTGTCAGCAGCCATGTGGGTGCTGGGAATCAAACCCAGGTCCTCTGCAGGAGCAGCCAGTACTCTTAACTGCTGAGCCATCTCTCCAGCCCCATGTATAGACGTTAAAAAATATATTTATTAGCCGGGCGTGGTGGCACACACCTTTAATCCCAGCACTTGGGAAGCAGAGGCAGGAGGATCTTTGAGTTCAAGGCCAGCCTGGTCTACAGAGTGAGTTCTAGGACAGCTGGGGCTACAGAGAGACCCTTTCTCAAAAAGACCAAAAAAAAATTTTATATATATATATATAATATTAGAATTATATATACATATAAGATAGATAAATAGATAGAGAGCAGGAGCTAGACCCTTCTCCTTTTTTTTACCATGTAGATCCTAGGGATCAAACTCAGGAAATCAAGTCACCAAACCTTGGCAAAGCAAAGGTGGTCTTTACTGCGGAGCCTCTGCAGGGCCTGTTTTTGGGGTTTTTGTTTTTTGTTTTGTTTACATTTTTGTTTTGTTTTGCTTTTTGAGAAAGAATCTTGGGCCTGGCCTCATACGTTCATGTAGCCCAAACTGGTCTTGTACTCAGGGTCCTCCTGCCTCAGCTCCTGAATACTGGTATTGAAGGCCTGGGGCCAATATACTTAGCTTAGTCTTAGGATTTTTGCCACATTGTCCCTTGGGTTTTTTTGTTTTATATTATTGTTTTGTGTGTGTGTGTGTGTGTGTGTGTGTGTCTCTGTCTCTGTGTGTCTGTGTCTGTCCATCCGTCCGTGTGTGTGTGTGTGTGTGTGTGTGTGTGTCTGTGTCTGTGTCTCTGTGTGTCTGTGTCTGTCCATTCATCCAGTAACCTTTGTGCACATATGTGCATGTATTCTGCATGTCCATGTGTCGAGGCCAGAGGTCAACATTAGGTGTCCTTATCTAACTCCACCTTATTTTTTTGAGACAGGATCTCTCAGTGAAACTGGAGCACATTGATTGAGCCACATTTTTCCTTTTTCTTGGTCATTTTTTTTCCCTGTTTATTTAGTGTTTGTGTGGCACAGGCAGATATGCCGTGTCTCAGTGTGGAGATGAGAGGACAACTTTTGGGCATAGATTTCCTCTTACCATGTGGGTTCTGGGATGGAACTCAGGTCACCAGACTCCAAGGCAGGACGTTTTTCTTGCTGAGTCATCTTGCTTGCCCTTCTCTGCTGCTGCTGCTGCTTTTTTTTTTTCATATGTGTATGAATGTACTGTCTGCGTGCAGGTTTGTGCACCTGTGTCGTGCAGTGCAGCAGAGGTCACAAGAGGGGTCGGATTCCCCTGGAACTGGAGTTAAAGACGGTTCTCAGCTGCCATGTGGGTGCTGGGGATTGAACCCAGGTCCTCTGTAAGAGCAGTCGGAGCTCTTAACCACTAGGTCATCTCTCCAGCCCCATACTGATGCATTTTAAGGGAGGGCCTCATGCAGCCTAGGCTGGCCATGAACTTCTGATCTGCCTCCCAATCCCAAGTGCTGGGATTATGGGTGTGCCTTGCCACATTCAACTTTTTTCTTTCTTTCTTGGGTCTCTTGTTTTGTGTGTCTGAGTACTTTGCCTGTATGTATATAAGTGCAATGTGTGGTGCAGTCTTCATGGAGGCCCAGAGAAGAGCATTGGATCTTCTGGAACCTGTTGTTAGGGATGGTTGTAAGCTACCATGTGGGTGGTAGGAACTGAGTCCTCTGCAAGAGCAGCCAGTGCTTTTAATTTCGGAGCCAGCTCTCCAGCCTGTTGGATCTTTTATTTGTTACTGCTGTTTTTGATTCTGGGAATGACTTCATGCACTCTAGGCAAGTGCTATACCAATGAATTGCAACCCTATCCATGTTGTCTCTTCTTTTTTTTTTTTGGTCTTTTCGAGACAGGGTCTCCCTGTAGCCCCAGCTGTCCTGGAACTCACTCTGTAGACCAGGCTGGCCTTGAACTCACAAAGATCCGCCTGCCTCTGCCTCCCAAGTGCTAGGATTAAAGACATGCGCCACCACGCCTGGCTTTCTTTCTTTTTTTTTTTTTTTTCTTTTTGAGACAGGGTCTCCCTGTAGCCCCAGCTGTCCTGGAACTCACTCTGTAGACCAGGCTGGCCTTGAACTCACAAAGATCCGCCTGCCTCTGCCTCCCAAGTGCTAGGATTAAAGACATGCGCCACCACGCCTGGCTTTCTTTCTTTTTTTTTTTTTTTATGGTCCTTTTAAGATAAGGTCTCCCTTTGGTCCCAGCTGTCCTGGAACTTGGTATGTAGACGGGCTAGCCTTGAACTCACAGAGATCTGTCTGCTTCTGCCTCCTGAGTCCTTAGATTACAGGTGTGCACCATCACACCTGGGTCCATGTTATCTCTTCTTATAGGTATTAATCCCATCATGAGGGCCCATGGTCATTACTTCCTCTAACCTAGAGGACCCCTTCTCAGATATCATCTCCTTGGGGGGTCAGCTCCACATTTAAACTGGTAGAGGACACAGTTTCTTACAGCCATAACTTACAGAGTTATCTGGGTAGCAGTGTGCTGCATCCTTGTGACTGTCTGTCTATTAGATGGCAGTTCACTAGGGAGTGAAGGGTAGCAGCATCTTATGACAGTCTGATTATGTCACTGTCCCCGTGAATGACAGTCCTTAGGTGAAAAATGTAATGCATAAGTGATGGCAGCTGAATGTAGATGTCGTCTATCCTTAGGATTGTGTCAGTGTGTCTTCCTAATCCTAAACTGACAGTGTGCTTGTGTGTTACTACTATGAATGGCCCCAGGTAACCATGTCCCTCAAGTTATGGTGTTTGAGTGCGAATGACTGTGTCTGGGTGGGAATGTGACAGTCACCCCCACTGTTAGAACCATGATGTGTCTTGGAGGCAGTAGTGTGTGGGGTGTGCCTGTGCCAGCAGGTAGCGTGTGTCTGGGATCAGGCTGGTCTGGGGACTCACTGTTCTATGACCCATGCCCAAGGGGGTCCAGACCTGGGAGCGATAGAGCTGCGCATTGAGGAGCTGAGACACCACTTCCGAGTAGAGCATGCTGTGGTGGAAGGAGCCAAGAATGTCTTGCGCCTGCTCAGTGCTGCGAAGGCCCCAGACCGCAAGGCAGTCAGTGAGGTGAGGGGGCTGGAGCCTTGAGGAAAGTGGGAGTCAGAGGATGGAGGATGAGAGGTAGGATGCATGGGGGTTCATCAGGAACAGGCCAGGGCGAAGGTTGGAGCCTCAGCCCAAATGGGCTGTCATTAGATTTGGACCCTCAACAAGAAAGAGGAGGGGCCTCAGTAGGGGTGTGTCCAGGTTAGGGGCAGAGCCTCACGAGGGGTGGAGCCTCATGGAGGGGCATGGCCTAAGCTGGCGAATTTGAAAGGTGGGCACCAACAAGACAGGGCTTTAGTGAGGGGTGGAGCTGCAGTGAGGAAGCGAGTGCACCATCAAGGGGTGTAGACTAATCTGGGTCCTTTGGGAGTGTGGCACCGTCAAGGAAAGGGCTGGGGAGGGGTGGAGCCCCACTGGGGCAAGGCTCCTGCAAGGGGCAGAGCTTAGTGGAACCTCAGTGGGGCGGGCTCGGTGTTCGGGGATTTGACAGTTGAGACCTAGTAGTTTTCAGGTTTGGGTCTCCGGGGAGAAAATGCTGGAGGTGGGGTAAGGTGGGTTTTGGGGGAGGGGCTGGCCTCTGCTCTTAGCTCTTTCCTTTTCTGCCTTAGGCTCAGGAGAAGCTGACCGAGTCCAATCAGAAACTGGGGCTGCTGCGTGAGGCCCTGGAGCGGCGCCTCGGGGAGCTGCCTGCTGACCACCCTAAGGGGCGGCTGCTGCGGGAGGAGCTTGCTGTGGCCTCCTCTGCAGCCTTCAGCGCTCTCCTGACTGGGCCCTTCCCCACCACGCACTACAGCACCTTATGCAAGCCAGCGCCACTCACAGGTAGGCCCCCGATCTGCCGCACCCCCTGGGGTGGCCCCAAGCACATGGGCTTGAATCTCCAGGCTCCCCAGCCTTGGCCATTGCTTAGCCCACGATCCCAACTCCTCTCATCCTGGTCTCCATCTCAACCCCATCTTCAAGTTCTCTTCTGATTCTAGACTGTTCTCCCCACTTACTCCTTTTAGCCCTGTCTCTTGCCACAGTCCCCCAGCCATGTTATTTTAGGAACCCTAAGCCTCTGACCTCTGACCTCTGCCCATCCCAGACCTCATGACTGTCCACCAAATCTTATTCCTAGCCTCCGTGCACCCCCAGTCTGCTTTCTTCCCTGTTGCCCTTGGTTGTCCTCAACAATTTTTCCTTCTCTAAACCCCAGTGCCCTGAGCCTCCCTAGCCCATTTGTTCTGTAGTCTCACAATCTGGTGTAGCCGTCCTCCCTTGACTTGCTGCCCTACCCTGGCTATCCTGCTGGACTTACCCCACAGCCTGTCCTCCCATGAGCCCGCCTCTCCTGCAGGGACCCTGGAAGTACGAGTGGTGGGCTGTAGAGACCTTCCGGAGACCATCCCCTGGAACTCTTCCCCCTTGATGGGTGTACCTGGGACCCCTGACAGCCGTACACCTTTCCTGAGCCGCCCAGCCCGGGGCCTTTACAGCCGAAGTGGAAGCCTCAGTGGTCGGAGCAGCCTCAAGGCAGAGGCTGAGAGCACAAGTACGTGGGCAGAGTGCGTGGGGAATAGGGCTGGGATAGCCCACCTTTGTGGTATTTTATTTATTTATCTATTTGCTTATTTACTTAGAGCCAGGATTTCACTATCTTGCCCAGGCTGGCCTCAAATTCTGGGGCTCGCGTGATATTCCTGCCTCAGACAATCAAGTAAGCTGAGACCACAGTGCATCCAAATTTGTAACATTTAAAAAATCATGCCATACCCTTAGATGACTTACTAAAACAAGAATGACAAAGTAAAACAGAAAATCATATATATTAGAGAGAATGTAGAGAAATTGGAACCTTGTGCACAGGGGGTGGGAATATAAAGTGTAGTAGCAACTATGGAAAATACCGCAATAGCTAGGGGCATGGTCCAGTGAGGGCCTGGAGGGATGGCTCAGGAGTAGAGCATGACAGCGTGTGCTTAGCATGTTTGAGGGCTTTGGGTTCCGTCCCAAGCCCAACAAAGAAAAGAGAAGAAAATGAAGTAATTACCACCTAATGTGTCAGTTTAGCCTCTAGAATTGAACAAGGGTCTGAGTTGTTGGATACCAGTTCATGGCATTATTCACAGTAGCCAGAAGGGGGAGTGGCCCATGTCTGTGGTGGATAGACACATTGTACTCTATCCAAACAGTGGAATATGATTTAGCCTTGAAAAACAAGGAAACTGTGTCCCATGCTGTAGGGTGGATGAACACTGAGGATGATATGCAAAGTGAAAGAAGCCAGGCATAAGACAAGGACTGTCTGCTCCCACAGATAGCGCCCCCAGAGCCATTGGATCCATGGAGATAGAAACAGAAAGGCGGGAGAGTGTTTATGCAGAGCTTTGGTTAGAGAAGATGCAGCTTCTGAAGCTGAATGGTGATGATGGGAAAAAGAGCAGTGTGGATGTGCTGAACCTGCCCGAACTGTGATGAGAAAAGAGGGCACTGGGTCAGGGCGGAGCTGTGCTGGTGGGAGTCCCTGAGTTTGATCTCCAGCTCTGCATAAACCAAGTGTCAGGGTAGCACACACCCTATAATCCCTAGATTACATCAGATAGCACACTGGAGGTAGAGGCCGGGGATCAGAAATTCAAGGCCAGCATAGGCTACAAGAGGAACAGAACAATAAACCAAACCAAAGCAAACCAAACCAAACAGAAACAGGCAAAATTCCTGGTGTGATAATGTAAGCCTCCGAGAATCTAGGAAGTCGAAGAAGCTCAAGGCCAGCATGGGCTACGTTGCATGCCGTTTCAAAAAACAGCACAAAAAATGAGGCCAGGCATGGTACCACATGTCCATAAGCCTAGCACATGGGAGGGGAAACAGGAGGATCCCAACAAGTGCAAGGCCAGTCTGGGCCACATTAAGTAACTTCCAGGCTGTCCTGGGCTTCAGAGCAAGACTCTGTGAGTCAAAACCAAAGAAAAACATATAAAAAAAAAAACAAACCCACAAACCTGCCACCCGAATTAAAGGCTTTACTGTGAAAAGCAAGCCAGAAGAATGTTCTTAGGGGTCTTTAAGAAGATACTGGTAGGGGCTGGAGAGATGGCCTAGCAGTTAAGAGCTCCGACTGCTCTTACAGAGGACCTGGGTTGGATCCCCAGCACCCACATGGCAGCTGAGAACCGTCTTTAACTCCAGTTCCAGGGTAATCCGACACCCTCTTCTGACCTCCACGGCATTGCAAAAATAAATAAATAAATAAATAAATAAATAAATAAATAAATAAATATAAATAAATAAGTAAATAAAGATACTGGAAACAGCTGGGTATGGTGGCACACACCTTTAATCCCAGCACTTGGGAGGCAGAGGCAAGTGGATGAGCAAGCTCCAGGTCAGCTGGGACTAAAGGGAGACCCTGTAGGTATTCCCTGTCTCAAAAATACCAAAAAAAAAAAAAAAAAAAAAAGATACTGGAGCCCTTATTTCCTGCTGCCCCCTCCTGGCTTCAGCCGAGGTCAGCACTGTGCTCAAGTTGGACAACGCAGTGGTGGGACAGACGTCCTGGAAGCCGTGCAGCCCCAATGCTTGGGACCAGACCTTCACCCTGGAGCTGGAGAGGGTGAGCTGTGTTGAGGGATGGTGAAATTAGGGGAAGTGGGGTTCAAGCTTCAGTTACCCCATCAGTGATGGCCCTGTTTTTCTCCTTTGAGGCTCGGGAGCTGGAGCTGACAGTATTCTGGCGGGACCAGCGGGGCTTATGTGCACTCAAATTTCTGAAGTTGGAGGACTTCTTGGACAATGAGAGGCATGAAGTGCAGCTGGACATGGAACCCCAGGGCTGTCTGTTGGCTGAGGTACAGCTCGACTCCTAACTCTGAGAAAGTGTTTCCTCCCTCCTTGTCCCTGATTGTCTAGCCCAGGGAATATTCATTTCAGAGGGGTCTTGAGCCTTTCTGGAAAAGTATATTCATGAGAGCTGAAATTGATGCCAGGCAAAGCATACCTCATGTAACAGCTCAGTCAGTGACAGACCACGTATGTGACAGTGATTCCAGAAGATGGTGTCCCATCAGATTACATATGTTGGTCTGAGGATGTGGCACAGTGGGTAGAATGTTTGCCTACCAAACAGAGCCCCGGGCTCCATCCCCAGTTCTGGGTAAATGCTAGGTGTGGTGGAACACACAGCCTTGGCTGTATGCTGAGCTTGAGGTCAAGACTGTAAAAGACCCTGATCCAAAACTGAAAGAAAACAAAAGTCCAATAATTCTTGAGAGGCTGGGGACGTGGCTCAGTGGCAGAGCGCTTCTCCAGCATGCATGAAGTCCCAATTCCCATGCACAGCACTACATAAACCAGGCATGCTGGTTCACCTGGAAGAGGCAGAGGCAGGAGATGAGAAATTGTTTTGGTCGTTTTGAGATAGGGAACTTGCTATGTGGACTAGGCTGGCCTTGAACCCATAGAGATCCACTTGTCTCTGCCTCCCGAGTGCTGGGATTAAAGGCATGTGCCACCATGCCTGGCGGAGAATCAAAAATTTAAAGTCATCCTCAGCTACATATTTGAGGTCAATCTGGGCTAAATAAAATGGATTTAGGGAAAAAAATTGGAATTAACAAGGTGGCTCAGTGGATAAAAGCACTTGCTATATAAGCCTGACAACCTGAGGTCCATCCTTGGAACTCCACAGTTCTGTCCTCTGACTTCCATATGCCAATAATAATAATATCAATACTTTACTGGGCACGGTGGCACATACCTATAAATCACAGCCCTTGTAAGGCTGAGGCAAGATGAAAGCTCCAAGTTTTAGGTCATCCTGGTCTACATAGCGAGATCCTCTCTCAAGTACATATAAGCCACCAAAGAATATTACATATTATATATGTGTGTGTGTATAATTTTTAAATTTATTTTTATGTGTATGAATGTTTTACCTATATCTATGTGTGTCCATGTCATACAGTAGCCTTGGAAGCCAGAAGAGGACATCAAATCCTTTAGAACTGGAATAATAGTTATTGGCAGCCACATGAATGCTGGGACCCAAACCTGGGTATTCTTCAAGAGCAGCTAGTGCTCTTAAGTGCTGAGCCATCTCGCCAGCCCCCATCACACTATGTTGTTTTGCTCACAGTTTTGACAGTTAAAAGCTGTCTATTGGATGCTAGGTGTGGTCCCTAGGCAGATCTCTGTGAGACTGAGGCCATCCTAGTTTACATAGCGAGTTCCAGGCCAGGTGGGGCTACAGGAGACCCCATCTAAAAAAAAACCCAAAAACTAAACTAAAAACTGTCTTTTGGGTTGAGGATATAGTTCAGTTGATAAGGTATTTGCCTAGCATGTATAAGACATTGAATTTGATCCCCAGCACTGCATAGACGTTTCAGTTACGGTGGTACCCCGTGATCCCAGTACTCCTATGGTGGAGGCAGGGGGATCAGAAGTTCAAAATCAGCAAGTTGGAGGCCAGCCGGAGATACGTAAGATCCATCCTGTATCAAAAGCAAGCAGCAACAAGCCTGGTTTTTGCTAAGCATGGTGGCACATGCTTGTGGGTGTGAACCAGCCAGGGCTACGTAATGAGACCCTGTCTCAAAAACAAACAGAAAAGCAAGCACTGGGCTGTAGCTCATGCGAGGCTCTGGCTTCCATCCCCAGCACTGCAAAATAGGACAGTGGTGAGTCTCCTGAGACTAAGCAAAAGCTGTTCCTAACAGAACTTTCTGGAGTTTTGTTGTCACTGAGCTTAATACATTGAGTTCCACTATAGATGGAGTGTTCTATCTGAAGTGTGTCCTGTGTAACTGGAAACCATGGGGGGGGGTTCTTGTTTTGTTTTTTTGTTTTTGTTTTTTTTTTTCTTTTGTCTTTTTTTTTAATATACTTTTATTGATGTTTTATGTATTTCATACATCATTTTCAGTTCCATTTAAACATATTACCCTTTCCTTTACCCCCACCCCAACCCAGATTATGTATTCTTCATACATGCCCGCATCTTTCTCAGTTCTTTTTTTTTTTTTTCACTGTTTCAGTCATTCTTTGATCAGGTCCTTTCTGTTGTTGTTTGTTGTTTTTTCCAATATGATGTACGCCCAACTGCTTTGGGACAAAAAGCTTCAGGGGGCCCTACACAAGAAATACTTACAACTGGCGTAATTGCGAACTACTCCACAGATGAGGATTCCATTGCATGGTTTGTTTTTCGGGACGGTGTTTACTTTTTCACTCAAAGCATGAGTCCTCTAGCCTCCAGCCATTTTTCCTGCACTTTTTTTTGTGTATGTCTCTTTCCTTTATTGCTGCATAGAACTCACATTGTAGTAGATGTAACCACATATTTCTCTATCCACTCGTCAGTATGAGGGGGCATTTAGGCTGGTTCCGCTCCTTGCTATTGCTGCAAGATAGCTGCAAAAAACATGGCATACCATGTATATCCTCTCTGGTGGCGTAAGGTCGTGAGGGTACATGCCAGGAGTGGTATGGCTGGGTGATGAGGTGGCAAGTTCAGTCCAAGTCTTCCAAGGGGTTCTCACCTACTGCTGCCATAGTGGCTGTACAAGTTTACATTCCCAACAGCAGGGATGAGTGCTCCCTTCTCTCCCCACAACCTCCCAGCACTTGGTATCATTTGTTTTCTCGTCCTACCAGTCTTATTGAGTAAGATATATCTAAAGTGGTGTTTTCATTTGCATTCCCTTAATGATATAGTGATGTGTGAACAGTTCTTGAGAGTGTTTCTCAGACATTCTCTAATCCTCACTTGTGAAGTTCTTCTGTTCAGTTCTTGCTCCTATCTATGTGATGGGTCATTTGTTTTCTTTTCTTGGTTTTGTTTTGTGGAGTATTTATATTATTCTGGAAAAACTGCTTTGTCAAGATGTATCTGCAGTGAGGTTCTTCCTCCCCCACTCTGTGGATTCTCTCACTTCCTTGATTGTTTCTTTAGCTGTAGACGAAGATTTCTTAGTTTGATGAGGTTCTCATTTGCCGCATTTTCGACCTTAATTTCTATTTGTGCAGTCTGCTGTCCCTGATTAGGAAAGTCTTTTCTCTACGCCTATGTCTTGTTATCTGCTGCCAACTTTTTCTTCCTATCGCCTTTCACTTCGAGTTTGGGGTTTCACGTGTAGGTCTTTAATCCATCTGAGTTGACTTTTTTGTACAGGGCGAGAGGTAGGGGTTTAATTTCAGTCTTCTACAATGGGTGATCCAGTTTTGCCAGCACACTTGCTGAGATGCTGTCTTTTCTCCATTTTGGCTTTCTTTGGCCGCCCTTGTCAAATATTCTTTTGTCCTTTTTTGAGGACAGGGTTTGCTTGTAATCCCAGCGGGCTATAAACGCCTATGTAGACCAGGGTGGCCTGACTCACAGAGATCCACTTGCCTCTCTGCCAAGCTATTCCTCTTTTTTTTTTTTTTTTTTTTTTTTTGGTCTTTTTTTTCGAGGACAGGGTTTCCCTGTAGCCCCAGCTGTCCTGGAATTCGCTCTGTAAGACCAGGCGCCTTAAACTCACAAAGATCCACCTGCCTCTGCCTCCCGAGTGCTAGATAGTAAAGGCGTGCGCCCCCCAGCCTGGCTACTATTTTCTTGCTTTTCACTGTGTGTTCTGAGTACCCAACTCAGGTCATCAGGGCTGCACAGCAACCACTTTTACCTGCTGAGCCACCTCACCTGGCTGAGTTAGTGTTTTTGTGTTTTGCTTTGCTTTTTTTTTGAGACAGGGTCTCCCTGTAGCTCACGCTTTCCTGGGGTCAATATGTAGACCAGCTGGGCGTGAAGTTTACAGATTTCTACCTGTTCTCTCTCTCCTAAGTACTGGGATATCAAAAGCATGTCCACCACCTAAAAAAAAAACATGAAACCAAGTTTTTGTTTGTTTGTTTGTTTGTTTGTTTTTTACTTTTTTTTTATTGGTGCTTTGTACAGTTCATACATCATTTTCCAATTCAGATCAGGCACATTTCCCTTTCCCTTCCCCCCTACCCCCATCCCATCCCAGATCATGCATTTTGCCATAACTGTCCTGCATCTTTCTCTGAGTTTTTTTTTTTTTCATTTTTTAGCTATAAGTGATGATCCATGAGTACAAGCATCCTTCATATGAAACCAATTTACAGGCTGTTGTGCCCAAACCCCCACAGCCCCACCATCCAGCAGGGGGTGAGGGGTTGTATGTTCAATCAACTTGATCAAATGAGTGTCCAGACTACATTGCTGTAGGGAAACCCAAAGTTTTATTTCACTGAATTTTGTTTTGTTTTTGAGACAGCGTCTCCCTATAGTTCCAGCTGGCTTGGAACTCACTCTGTAGACTAGGCTGGACTTGAACTCACAGAGATCCCCCTGCCTCTTCCTCCTGAGTGCTGGGATTAAGGGCGTGCGCCAGCACACTCAGCTCTCATTTTCTCCTTTTTGTACTGTCTGGATCCCTACCCAGGGGAAGGTGCTTCCCACACGGAGGGTGGGTCTTCCCACCTCCACTAACCTGAAGAAGAAAATCTCTCACTGGAATAACTAACCTAGATAGTCCCTCACAGGTGTGCCTAGAGCCTTGTCCCCTGAGTGATTCTTAACACAGTCCCCCACTGGCTCATGGTTTGAACACCTGGTTGCTAGTTGGTGGCTAGAGTTTGTAGCTAGGCCCAATTTCCTGCCGGCTTTCTGCCTCCTGGTCCTCTTTTTTTTTTTTCCCGAGACGGTCTCCCTGTAGCTCTGGCTGTCCTGGAACTCGCTATGTAGACCAGGCTGGCCTTGAATTCACAAAGATCTGCCTGTGTCTGCCTCCCAAGTGCTAGGATTAAAGGCGTGCACCACCATGCCCGGCCTCCTGGTCCTCCTGAGATGTAACAAGCTGTGCTTCAAGCCCCACCACTGTGCCCCTGCTCAGGCATTCCCACCATGATGGACTGTATCCCCAAACCATGAGCTATAGTAGACCTCACCTCCCCAGAGTTGATTCTGTCAGGTATTCTGTCATAGTGACACTAAAAGTAACCCAGCACCTCAGAAGGCAAGCAGCGATTTTTATTGGTCACACCTTCTATATTCATCAGCTTTCTGTTGCTGTGACAAGATGCTTGAGAGAGATAAAGGAAACAGGCTCCCTTGATTGATGGTTTCAGGTTCATGACCATTTCACTCCATTACTTCTGGGCTTGTGTCAAAGAACATGATGGTGGAAGCGCAGCTTGGAGCAGAGTTGCTCTTTTCATGGTGGTTGGGTATCCTGGGTGGGCTGGGAGACAGAGGAGGAGGCTCAGTAGCTGTTGGTCTCATTGATCTGTTTCCCGCCATGGGCACCACCTTGTGAAGCACTCCTTTCCAATAGTCCACAGGTGAGGTCAAATCCCTGTGCACAGTCACTGATGAAAGGTCCGCACATGCCAGCTAGAGCCAAGCCACAGGCCGTCAGAGAGGGCATGATGCCCTGGTGCCCCTGAACTTTAGGGTATGTGAGCTTCTGCTCCCAAGGCCACCATAGGTAAATGGTGTCCTCATCTTTGGGTCTCCCCAGGTCACCTTCCACAATCCAGTCATTGAGAGGATTCCTCGGCTCCGGCGGCAGAAGAAAATCTTCTCCAAGCAGCAAGGTGAGGGGTGGCCCAGGTGGGCTGGGAAAGCCAGGAACTCTGGAAAGGTGAGGGGTGATGTGGTTGAGCCAGGAGAGCAGGGGACCCTGGGAAAGTGAGGGTGGCCCTGAGTAAGCTTAGAGCTGGGGAGAGCCAGAGAACCCTGGGAGTGTCACGGATGATGACACCCACCCTTGCCACTCCAGGGAAGGCCTTTCAGCGTGCCAGGCAGATGAACATTGATGTGGCCACGTGGGTGCGGCTGCTCCGGAGGCTCATTCCCAATGCCACAGCCACAGGCACCTTCAGCCCTGGTGCGTCCCCAGGCCCCGAGACCCGGCACACAGGGTAAGGAGGGAGGGCCGTCACCCCACCTGTCCCTCCTGCTTCCTAAGGTACCGGATCGTCACCCTGCCCTCTTCCCTTTCCTTACAGTGATATATCCATGGAGAAGCTGAACCTCGGGGCAGATCTAGACAGCTTGCCTCAGAAGAGCCCACCTGAGCCACTATCCAGCCCATCTAGCCTGGTGAGCATCCGCCTCCTGTAAGCAGGAGAGCCTTGGCATCCTGTGCCAATTTGAGGATCGATCAGGATCACCCCTAGGGTAGCACAGTATGTCTGTGGCAGAACCAGGCTTTTTTTTTTCTTCTTCTGTTTTTTGAGACAGGGCTCAGTGTAGCCTTAGGTTTTGAGCTGTTGAGCTCCTCATCCTCCAGCCTCTGCTCCAAGTGCTGGAATTGTCACCACTGTTTATATGGTGCTAGCAATGCAACCCAGGGCTGGGCAAGTGCTACCAACTGAGCTATATTCTCAGTTCCTGGGCTGTTTTTCTGGCCTAGTTTTTAAATGTCAGTTTGGTGCCACATACCTTTAACTCCAGCACATGGGAGGAAAAGGGGAGTCTGGTTTACCTAGTGAGTTCTAGGATAGCCAAGGCTACATACACATTGAGACCCTATCTCAACAAAAAGACTCAAGGAGTCCTCTTTGCTGTGTGTCTGATGGCTGCTGCTGCTGGGTTGAAGTAAGGCTGCTGCAGATGCATGAATAAGGGGTTGGCTTCCAGGAGGCCCTCACCAGTGTCACAGACAGTGCTTCCTTGGCTCTTTACCGCAGCCATTTCTAGCTCTGGTAGGCCACTGAACAGCAGACTGGCCCATCACTGGTCAGCATTTGCTGACCCCAGGCTGAATGGATGGTGTGTAAGAGCATCTCTTTGTCATCCTCACCAAATGCAATATTCTTTTGATTTTTTATTATAATTTTCCTTATTTTATGTTCACGTGGAAGTCAGAGGACAACTTGTAGGAGTCAGTTCTTTTCACCATTTGGGTCACAGGTGCTCAGGCAGATGCCATTACTAGTTGAGCCATCTTGCCTGTCCAATTTATTTTCTTCCCTTCCTTCCTTCCTTCCTTCCTTCCTTCCTTCCTTCCTTCCTTCCTTCCTTCCTTCCTTCCTTCCTTCCTTTCTCTCTCTCTCTTTCTCTCTTTCTTTCTTCCTTCCTCCCTTTCCCTTTCCCCTTTCCCTTCTTCCCCTTCCCCTTCTTCCCCTTCCCCTTTTTCTCTTCTCCTTCTTCCCCTTCCCCTTCCCCTTCCCCTTCCTCCCCTTCCTCCCCTTCCCCTTCCTCCCCTTCCCCTTCCCCTTCTTCCCCTTCTTCCCCTTCTTCCCCTTCCCCTTCCCCTTCTTCCCCTTCCCCTTCCTCCTCTTCCTCCCCTTCCCCTTCCCCTTCTTCCCCTTCCCCTTCTTCCCCTTCCTCTTCTTCCCCTTCCCCTTCCCCTTCTTCCCCTTCCCCTTCTTCCCCTTCCCCTTCCCCTTCCCCTTCTTCCCCTTCCCTTCCTTTTCTCCTTCCCTCCCTCCCTCCTTCCTTCCTCTTCCCCCTCCCTTCCCTTCCCTTCCCTTCCCCGTTGTCCCTTTCCTCCTTTCCCTTCCCTTCCCTTCCCTTCCCTTTTCTTTCTCTCTTTCTCTCTTTCTCTCTTTCTCTCTTTCTCTCTTTTCTCTCTTCTCTCTCTCTCTCTCTCTCTCTCTCTCTCTCCTTCCCTTCCCTCCCTTCCTTTCCTCCTTTCCCCCTCCCCTGTCCCCTTATTCCCTCTTTCCCCCTCCCTTTCCCTCCCTTCCTTCCCTTCCTTTCCCTTTCCCTTTTTCTTTTCTCTTTCTCTCTCTCTCTCTCTCTCTCTCTCTCTCTCTCTCTCTCTCTCTCTCTCTCTCTCTCTCTCTCCCCCCCCACCCCAAATGCTACCATTACAGGTATATACCACCATACCTGGCTATAGTAACTACTTGTAACTTTTTTCCCCATGTAAAAAAAAAAGCTTTCTTGTTCTCATTGTTGGGGTGGAAAATGGAGTCCAAGGGCCCCTTATGGCCAGTGGTGTGCCGCTGAGCTGAGCCGCACCCTCAGGCCCTGATTCTTTCCATTTTAAATATTTTTAGAACTTATGTGTATGTATGTGTGTGTTGAATACATGACACAGTGCATACATGGAGGTGAGAGGACAACTTGCAGGAGTTGGTGCTCTTCTTCCACCATGTGAGTTTCAAGGATCAAACTTAGGTCAGCAGGCTTGGAGGCAAGTGCCTATCAGTGAGCCGTCTTAAGGCTCCGCCTCTCTCCCCGGCCCTGCTTCTTTTCAGTCATTGGCTCGTGTGGTATGGCTGGGCTGGGTTGTAGCTGTGTGGTGGCAGCACAGCCCTGGATTCCATACCCAGCACTGCAAAGAGAAATAAATAAAATATATAAATACTAAACATATAAAAAGATCTATGCTAAAACCAGTAAATAAGATAAAATATATTTGAAATATAAAGTGTGCTGAGAAGGAAAATGAAGTGAGAAGATGGACAGCATGCTAAAGGGGGTTTTCTTTCTTTCTTTCTTTCTTTCTTTCTTTCTTTCTTTCTTTCTTTCTTTTCTTTTAATGGGTATATAAGCATGTATTCTAGATTGTGATTCTATGACTGAGCCCCATTGATGACCAGGAAAATGAACTAATCTATACCCCAGCTTAAACTGTGGATTGCCACCACATGGGGTAAAGGGTTCTTTCTTCAACAGAGTCGACTGATACCTATACAGGTGACATCTAAACAAAGAGCTACTGGGGGAGGAGACCTGGGCCTCATGTCACAAGCCTAGAGTCCAGCTACTCTGGAGGCTAAGACAGGAGGATCAAGTTCAAGTTCAACTTAGTGAGACTCTGGCTAAACAAAACAAAAAAGAGTAGTGGGAGTAGTATGTGTGAGCACCTGGGTTCCATCCCTAGTCCTACAAAAATGTATGAGTTATGTAAATGTGGGAGCAGAGCAGTTCAAGAGGAGAGGAGCTCTGCGCACAGGTCCTGGTTGAGGAAGGGGCCTGATGTGTGTCAGGCAGAGGGAGGGGAAGAGAGTGGCTGGAGGGAGTGATGGAGGAGGCAGGTAGAAGGAGGTGTGAGGGCAGAGAGGTCAGCAGCTGGCCTCGGCCCTTTGGCACTGACTCCTGGCCACTCTGACTTCTGCACCACAGAGCTCCCTGACCCAGCAATCCACCTCTACTCCAGAGCTGCCTTCAGAGACCCAGGAGACCGCAGGCCTTGGCCTGTGCAGGTGATGTCCCTTGTCAGCCCCCGTCTTCACCCCTCTCTACCATCCCCGTTCTCACTAGTTCCCTCTCTCTCTAGCCCCCTGAGGAAGTCACCCCTGACACTTGAGGACTTCAAGTTCCTGGCAGTGCTGGGCCGGGGTCACTTTGGGAAGGTGAGGTATAGGGAAGTTAGTTAGGGGCCCGAGTTCTGCCCACTGGGGCTGGGTCGACCCACTAAGACCCCTGTGCCCACTGCATGCTAGGTGCTGCTGTCTGAATTCCGCTCCAGTGGGGAGCTCTTTGCCATCAAGGCCTTAAAGAAAGGTGACATCATAGTCCGAGACGAGGTGGAAAGGTGAGGACTCTGCCTTGACCCTTGGGGACTCTCTCTCCTGGGAAATGGGGACCAAGAGTGCCCCTTTGGGGCATTGCAGTGAAAGTGACTAAGTCACTAGAACTTACTGCCTGTACCTAAGAGTAATGGCTTTGGAAGCGGCTACTCTGTGACTCATTTGTTCTGCTCATGGCACAGAGAGGTTGAGCAGTCTGCCAGAGGTCACACATCCATAAGCCAGAGGTCCATTCATGACTCAAATGTAGGGCCTTGGGACTCTGAAGTGCCTTGATTTGGGGGTCAGGGCCCTGCATTCAGATCCTTCCTCTGTCCAGAGTGCTTCTAGATGCTGGGAAAGACAAGCCTCCCTTAAGAGCTTGGCTTCCTGATCTAGCAAATGGACATGAAAGGGAATAGGATTGTCTGGTGGCTAACGGAAGAGGAGCCATTTAAACTGTTCTGCATGGTTCTTGATCCCTTTAGAGACAACTGAGCTGATTAGACTTCCCAGCTACCTTTGTAATAACCAGGAACCCTGCTCAGAAACACTTAAATAGAGGAATTTATTGGTCTGAACACAGAAGCGGGACCTTTAGGCATAGCTGTCTCCAGGTGCTCGGGTGAGGTTCCCAGTTCCTCCCCTCCCTTGCTCGCAGCCTTCACACAGGTGGCACACCTCTCCGTGCCAAAGGCCTTATTCTCCACTTGCCTCAACCTTCACATTAGGCCCTGTTATCTGGGTTTGCTAGATCCCAACCCAGTCTCCAGCCGTAGACTTGGGCTGCTCTGATCAGCCTGAGCCTTGTGCCCACCCCCAGCAGCTTCCCAAAGGAGCCCAGGAGCTATTTCCTAGAACAGTGGCCACGGCTGCCCAGGTTCAGAGATGTTGAGTGACTTGCCGCAGTTGCCCAGGGATGCAAGGCCCGCAACAGATGCATGTTGAGTGACCTCTGGAGGGTGTGGGCATGGGGCAGCTGTGCTCTGACTGTGCCTTCTACACCCTGTGCCATGCCCAGCCTGATGTGTGAAAAACGGATCTTAGCTGCCGTGACCAATGCAAAACATCCCTTCCTGGTGAACCTTTTCGGCTGTTTCCAGACCCCAGAGCACGTGTGCTTTGTGATGGAGTACTCAGCGGGTGGGGACCTGATGCTGCACATCCACAGCGATGTGTTCTCAGAGCCTAGGGCTGTGTGAGTCCTCCCTACCAGCAAGGGGCCTCTTCCCAGTCCACCCCAGACCCCTCCCATTGCCCTGAGGCCTCACCCTTTTATCGAAAGGCCCTGTCCCTTCACCCCGTAGCCTGCCTCCCACACTTGCCTGGAGCTTTAGGGTTTCAGGGGTGGAGGCCTTTGGTGGACATTGGAACCAGGCTTGTGTGACCCTGTGAATCTCTGCAGCTTCTATTCGGCCTGTGTGGTGCTTGGTCTGCAGTTCCTTCATGAACATAAGATTGTCTACAGGTGTGTACAGCCAT
This sequence comes from Rhizomys pruinosus, assembly GCA_009823505.1. Taxonomy (NCBI): domain Eukaryota; kingdom Metazoa; phylum Chordata; class Mammalia; order Rodentia; family Spalacidae; genus Rhizomys; species Rhizomys pruinosus. The sequence goes on from VZQC01004221.1 coordinate 2,736,846, forward strand.
GGAGAGGGTGGGGTCTAGCTTTACAGAGCCTGGATAACCCCTATCACTCTTTACTTCCTCTGACCCCCATCCTTAGGGACCTGAAGTTGGACAATTTGCTCTTGGATACTGAAGGCTATGTCAAGATTGCAGACTTTGGCCTCTGCAAGGAAGGTGAGGGGCTGCTGTCTTGGGGTGAGGGAAATTGAGGTGGGCTGCCGTTAGATATGATCGTAGGTAGGTGGTCAGATTAAGTCTTCCACTCTGCAGGCTTTGCTTGGAGCACTTGTCTGCCCCAACAGCTTTAGGCTCGTTCACCAGCTCTATTTACCCTCATCTGGTCTCCCCCACTCTGGGTCTGGCAAGCTGTTGGGACTATCTCATGCTCTACTCCTCCCAGCCACTAAGTTCACATGGCCTCACTCTCCCCAGGGATGGGCTATGGGGACCGGACCAGCACATTCTGCGGGACCCCCGAGTTCCTGGCGCCAGAAGTGCTGACAGACACGTCCTACACACGGGCAGTGGACTGGTGGGGACTGGGTGTGCTGCTCTATGAGATGCTGGTTGGTGAGGTGAGGCTCCAGGCTGCCTTTCCTTTGCAGAGAGCATTGCTTATGCCCTGGGGTGGGATGGACGTCTGCCTCTACCACATGCTGTGTGATCTGGGCTACCAACTTCCATTTTCTGGTCTCGGTTTCTGTAACTGTAAAATGGGTTAGCTTCTGTAAGCTTGCAGTGGTATGAGGTTTCAGCCTGAGGGGTAGGGCCCTCTGGTGGGGCTGGGTGTGGTAGATTGGCTAAAGGTGGGGTCTTTTTCAACTGGCTCTTGATTCCCCCAGTCTCCCTTTCCTGGAGATGATGAGGAAGAGGTATTTGATAGCATCGTCAATGATGAGGTTCGCTATCCTCGATTCTTGTCAGCAGAGGCTATTGGCATCATGCGGAGGGTAAGTTCTCCCCCTTAGTGTACAGTGGGTGGGAAGGGATGCTGGGGACACACCTTGATTCATGGGCCCTCTGCAGCTACTGCGGAGGAATCCAGAGCGGAGGTTGGGGTCCACTGAGCGAGATGCAGAAGATGTGAAAAAACAGCCTTTCTTTAGGGTAAGCCTCCTACCTGCAGGGTCAGTCACCCCAAGGACCTGGGTGTTCCTTCCACTCAGGGAAAGTTCATTCTCTAGTTGTTTTATTCCGAGTCCTGTTGCCCCCAGGCAGCAAATGATGTTTCCTGTCTGCACCCTGTGTCGCGCCTCCCTATTCCCTTGCCCTCCAGACCATTCACTCCAGCTCCATCCTGGATGACCCCAGATCCCTAAATTGATCCCGAGCCCCCATTACTTCCCATGTCCCTCTTCCTGCTGGTCCCCAAGGAAACCCTCCAGCCCCTCAGTCTCTGTTCTTTTTCTGACTCTCTGTCCACAGACCCTGGGCTGGGATGCCCTACTGGCCCGTCGCCTGCCCCCACCCTTTGTGCCCACGCTTTCGGGCCGTGCTGATGTCAGCAACTTCGACGAGGAGTTCACTGGGGAGGCCCCCATGCTGACCCCACCTCGAGACCCTCGGCCCCTCACGGCAGCAGAACAGGCAGCCTTCCGGGATTTCGACTTTGTGGCGGGTGGCTGCTAGCTCCCTGTCCTGCCTCACCCAAGAGCACTTAGTTTTTAAGAAGGTCTTTGGGGTTTGCCCCACACATGAATTTTCAGCCTCTGTGTGTAGTCCTGGGGAGGAGTATGCTTGGAGAGGGTGACAGCAAGGCAGGCAGATCCATGGGGATGGTGCTGTAATGGGGCTTATTTGAAGGTCAAATTGGGGACTGTTGTAGCGGGGACGGGACTCAGCGCTATGTTGAGGCACTGGGTAAGGCTGTTAAAAGAGAAAGGTGTTGGGGCTGTATTGGGATAGCTTAGGACCACAGTGAGCAGAGTGGTTGTGAGAGTCCATCGCGGCACCAGGAGAGACAGGAAGCAAACTCCAAATCTCTCTCTACTTGCGGAGAAGCCCCAATCCCAGACCTGGGTGGTAGCGGGAGCGGAGGAGGGTGAGCATTTGAAGATGCTCCCTGGCTCTGGCCAGTGGCAGTACCAGCAGAGCATTCCGTGTCGTCTCGCCCTCTCGTGGACAACCTTAGAACTGCACTTGTCAGAGGGGCGCCTCCGTCGCCTAGCCAGTGGGTACCGCAGCCCCGATGGGACACTGTGCCCTGGGCTCACTAAGCCCAAAATGGATTGGCTTGCCCTCTAGGCGTGTTCAGAAGTGGGTCAACCCACTATGCCGGGAGCTACGCAGGGAGCTGGCCTCCCAGGTGCTCTTGGTTAGGCTCAGCTCTGTAGGGCCACCCTTGGCACCATCCCTCGGTGGAAGGAGGCGAAGCAGTTGGCGGACCACGGCCTGGCGCAGCAGAATGTACACCCATGGGTCCAGGATCTGGTTCCACGAGGCGAGGCGCACGGCCAGAAAGAGCGGTCGCTGCAGGGAACTAGAGCTCCAGCCCCCAACAGCCAGTACCACCAGCACCTACGAGAGAAGCAGGTGTGAGCAGGAAGCAGAAGCAAGGACAGGGCGGGGCTGTGTCGGGAGGAGGGTGGAGAAGCAAAGGCCTTCAGTGGATGGCAGCCCTGGTCAAAAAGGAATTTTTATCATCCTGAAGTACATAGGACTCAAGGAGAGAAGTCAAAGAATTTGTGAGGAAAGAGGCTGGGAATGAACTAAGCACCGGCTTAGAAAGTGAGCTGGAGGGGCTGTAGAGATGGCTCTGTGGTTAAGAGCACCGACTCCTTGCAGAGGACCCGGGTTCGATCCTAGCACCCACATGGCGGCTAAGAACTGTCTTTAAGCCAGGCATGGTGGTACACGCCCTTAATCCCAGCAGTTGGGAGGCAGAGACAGGCAGGCGGATCTCTGTGAGTTCAAGGCCTGGTCTACATAGTTCCGGGACAGCTGGGGCTACAGGGAGACCCTGCCTCAAAAACACCAAAAAGGAAAAAAGTGAGCTGGAGAAGGGTTACAGGGTGAAGGTAGGGCTTGGGACACCAGAGGGAGAAGGAAAAGGGGAGGGCATTCCGGGCTGGTGGGGAGGGAATGGAGCTTCGCATGGTGGCAGGGACAGGAAGGAGCGGGCTCTGGGGGCGGCTGCGCCCCTCACCAGCAGGGGGCTCCAGCAGATGCACGACACAACCATGATGCCCACGAGCTGGCCCACCATCTCGAAGTCTTGTGCGTGGACTCTGCGTGTCGAACCGCCGCCCCGGGAGCTGCGGAGGGTGGCAGACGCAGAAGCGATGGACGAGGCAGATGAGGCGGAGGCTGAACGGGGTCGACGGGATCCCCAGCGCCGGCGGCCGGGGATTCCTGAGGTTTGGAGGAGCCGTCGGGAGCGACGGCGCCTCCAGCGTGCGCGCAGGAGCGCCAGACCGCTGAGGGTGTTGCAGGCGAGCGCAGCAAGGAGCGCGGCCAGGCCGAGGCCCGCGAAAAGGCCTGCGAGCAACGCCTGGCGCCAGCCTCCAGGTGCGGCGAGACCGATGAAGCACCAGGTGCCAGGATACTGCAGCTCGTAGCGACCCACGTGTGCTAGGGGCAGCAGCGCCACGCCCAGGGCTAAGGAGGCCAGTGCGGCTAGAGCCAGGCGCGCGCGGGCTACGGAGACGTGTGCCGCGTGGAGCAGTGGCCGTGTGACACCCACGCAGCGCTCCACCGCCATGCCGCAGCCCAGCAGCAGTGGGCACAGGCCGAAGAAGACCATGCAACCACCTAGGAAGTGACAGGCTCCGCCAGCCGGCGCGCGCCCTGCCGCATACAGGCGCAGCACCAGCGCGCCCGGGATCACGTGGCCCGCCAGGTCAATGGCCAGCAGACTGGCGACAAACAACAGGAAGGTGGCTGCTGAGCGGCGGCGTCGCAGACGGCCTGCGGCCTGTGCCAGCAACGCTAGCGCCAGCACGTTGGACACAGCACCCAGGGTCATGGAGAAGATGGGCAGTGCTGGCGATCCGCCAGAACCGCCGGAAGGCACAGCCGACGTGTTGGAGGCCCTAGGTGCCATGCACGTGATGGCCTCATCTCCCAGGCTTAGGTTGAAGGGCCCACAGAGGCTCATGTCAGTGGCCGGGAGGGCTGCGTAAAGGAAAGGAGTCCACAATGAAGGGGGGTCCCCCTGCCCATCACCAGAATCCACATGACACGGTGGTCTTGACCCAGGCCTAGGGAATGGCAACAAGAGAGACCAAGTCTCAGTCACAGAGCATACCTCCTTTGCACAATAGGCTGCCCTATTTCTGACTCTACCTCACTTGTCACTGCCCCATCATCTTGCTCCTGGGCTCACTTTGGCCCCTTGTGTCTTCTCTGTCCACTGCTTGGAGACTTGACTGATCTGGCCTAGGCCCCCTCTGACCCGTCTCCACCCCCACCTCCAATCTCCCAGGACAGCAGATTCCTGGCCCATGCCCCATTTCTGATCCTAGAACCACAGCTACCGCACTGCCAACCTTCACCTCACATCTTCCCCTCACTTGTGAACGGGATCTCCTGACTGGCTTGGAACTCACATCCATCTGCCTGTCTTCCCATGTTAGGATTAAAGGTATGCCCCCACCTTTTAGTCCTCCCTTTTCTTGACATTCATGTCCCATATCCACGTCCCCAGGGTCCCATCTCTCTTTCATGCCCCATCTCATGACTGTAGACCCATTTTCTGTGCCCCAATGCCTCTGACCCCCCAGACCCCTCCGTACCAATGGACCCACCTCTATCCCTAGAGTCCCCTGTCTCCATGACAGTCTCTGCCATTGCCCTCATCCAGATGCCCACCACTCTCCGCATTCCCTGGTTGAGAGGGCTGAAGAACAGTGGGGAGGGTGGACAGACTGCCCGGGACTGAACACCAGAGTGGCTGGCCACAGCACATCTTTCCACGCCCTCCCTTTTCCCACTGCCGACTCCCCCAAACCAGCTTCTTACCCGGTGCTGCCAGGATGTGGGGTCCCCATGCCCCGGTGCCTAGTGCCTGCTGCCTGTTGCTCCCTGGCCCCCCGCAAGCCGCTCCCTCTTCCTGGGGCGGCTCCTCTGCTCCCTGCCTCCTCCACTCGCGCTCCGCCCTGAGCATGCCGGCTCACTGGGGGCCTTGAGTGGTGGAGACCCCTTGTCTGCTGCTGGAAGTGGGCGGGCCATTTGGTCCCAATTCCTTTCCACCAAGGACTGAGATTCTCTAGTTGGCCTGGTCTGCTTGAACCCCTCCTCCCAGTGGAGCGGGACCAGGCACCCCTTCCTTCAGCACCCCCTTCTCCCCTCCCACTTGGGCTTCTTGCCTGCCTCATTAATAAAGTGGATAAAAATCTAAACACTGGAAAATGTGAGCATCGACCAGGGCAGGCTGAAAGGGCTGGAGGGAGGGAGGATGCAGTCCCCGTGGGGCTTGAGGATTAGGGAACTGGCCCTCCATGTGGTGGGGGCCTTTATGGGTTTTAATAGGCTGGAAGTGGGCAGCAAGCTAGGTGGACCTGCTTGAGTGCATCCCAGCGTAGTCAGGACATCCATCCACTATTTCCACAGAAGCTTAAGTCCAGGCCAGCGGAGAGTTGCCCCAGGAGGTTGAGGCTCTCTGGGGGAGCCAGGGCAGCTCCTACATTCAGCTCTAGGGTAGTGGGATACCTGAGCCACCAAGACAGTCACATCCTGCACCCACAGCTGGAGCTTCATCTCATGTCATGAGAAGTAGGGTAACATTTGAGGGTCACATGTCAGACCAGCCACGATGGCATCCTGCCCATCGGTGGTAGTCAAGGTTGCTATTGTCCCATTCGCTGAACCCACTGGGTTGCTCCTAACCCTTCTCACAGCTCCTAACCTTAGAGTACCCATTACTGACTGTAACAAAGCCAGTCTTCAGACACCCCAAAATACTGCTCCCTTGAAATGACCCTTACATGCTCCTTGGCACTGGAAGATAGTCTTACCAGGCATTATAGAACTTCTCACCAAGTCTCAGTCACGCATACTCCTTTGCACAAGCCAAGATGGGTCATGGCCTCACCTGAGCCACTGAGCAACATAATCACCACCCCCAGACACCTGAACAGGCCTAGTTCGTCACCTCCAACCCCCAAAACAGAAAAATACCGAGACTCATGTGCATGTTAAGACAGATTAGATGGCCATACGCCACACTCACCACCTTCCTAGAACCCAGCCAGCACACAACACTCATAGCTCCTACTCATCTGGTCACCAGCCATCACCTGCATATAGTCCCACTCAACACCAGACACTGCCAGCTGCCCCTAACTCACACACACACCACTACAAAGCAGGGCTTGGGGCAGGGCTCAGTGGCTTAGGTGACCCTGGGTTCCACTCCCCAGCACTGAAAAACAAAAATACCCCCAAGTGATTAGGGATGTCAAGTCACCCCAAAAGTGGTTGTTGACACTGTCTCCTGCACACAAACACCCTGTGCCAAGGCCCCCCATCTCCTACTTCTTGGTACCCGCCTGCATGAACCAGGAAGCCAGGCCTGCTCAGCTCTCCAGCAGGCTGGGCTCACCCTCCAGCATTCCACTGGAGGCCTCTGGCCGGGCTCCCCAGCTCCAATCGCCTCCCTTCCCTCCAGGTCTGGCCAGGGTCCCACCCCACCCTTTCCTTGATCCCCCTCAATACTAGGATGAAATGCAGTGTCAAAACAAGCTCAGAGGGTTCACGTCCCTGTGAAGCACCATGCCACAGATGCCTGCGCTCCCCTCCCCCCAGTCCAGTCTCAGTTGGAGGTGCTTGGACAGGGTGGTGGGTCTTGCTCTCCATACCAAGGGGTTGACCACTGCTCATTCATGAGGGGCCTAGAAAGCCTTAGTGACCAGGGGGGCTGGTCTGAAATCTACATAAACCAGAATCTATGTTGTTGCCTGGAAGCTTGGTGGCCTACAGCCAAGATCCACGTCAGGATCAGTGGAAGGGGGTGGTGGGCCAGCCAGCTCCTAATTCAATTTGGAGCCCAAGAAGACAGACTTCAGCTGCTGCATTCTTTCCCAGCCCTGGCCAACCCCTCCTACCCCAAAGCCACACAGGTCCAATAGCAGATAGTTTTATGTCCAAGACAGCAAGTTTGGATACAAAACCCCACTGCCTCCCTCATCCCTCTCATTGCCTGAGGGGGAATGATGGGGGCTGGGGATTCACAGCAGTGTCCACTTGAAGGGGGAAGTAACAGAATCCAAGTTAAGGACACTCCTCCCAGCAGGGGGGTTCCAAGGAGGAAGGTATTATTGCCTTTTCTAAGGGCTCCAGGCTCTCTGCATTGTAGACATCAGAAAGTAGGGATGTCATGACCCCAAACAAAACTGACCTCCACGGAGCCAAAGGAGCAATTTGGCAGCTGATGGTGGAAAGCCTTGGGGGTGGAGGTGGCTTCCTGTGTGGCCTGTCCCTCCCTGTGCACTGAAGCTGCTGAGGTAGGTGGGGAACCTGCCAGGAGGTCAGGGACCCCAGCCAGGTTGGGCACTGGGAAAGGTGGTGGTACCGATTCAAGTGGGGCCAGAGCTAAAGGCAACCTCCATGCCAGTATCATCTCCAGGTGCTGAGCTATGTGCTCAGGCCAGGTGCTCAGGTCTTGGCTGTAGCATCCCCTCTGGGACCACCATCCAGGCCAGGCCCAGGTCATCTCAAGGTCCAGTTCCAGTCTTAGTAGCGGCCGACCTTAGCATCCCCAATGGCTCCCCAGACATCGAAGACAAATTCGTCAGGGAAGGCAAAGTCACCAAGCCGTTCATCCAGAGCCTCTGCCAGCTCGTCTGGGTTCTTTTTGTCTTTCCCCAGCTCCACCATGGTGGCGGCTGTCAGAGAGGGAGAAGATGGAGGCCAGGTGGCATGAGGGGCACAGGGATGCGAGTGAGCCCGCTCCTACCCCCTGCTCAGGTCTGGACGGCACCACTCACCCAGTTCCGTATCTCTGATCCCCATGTAGCTCTCTAGCAAGTCATCTACCTTCTCGATGGCCTTTTCCTCGAAGGCTGAGGGCTGATGGGGGCGGGGGAGACAGGGATAACATGGTAATGTCAATACAGGTACTGCTGCATGTATGAAATGCCCACATGAGGAACTACTCCATGCTTCTCTCTGAAGTGCTGGGGATGGAACCCAGGGCCTTGAACATGCTTGCTAAGAGCTCCACTACTGAGCTGCACCCCCAGCTATTTTTATTATTTTCAGATGAAGTCTAAGTTGCCCACGCTGGCCTTGAAAGCTAAATCCTCCCTCCTGCCTCAGCTTCAATCCTTAGTAGCTAACATCACAATTGTGCCCACACTGGGCTGGCACATACATATGTGCAACAAAGTTCTGCCATGTGGTTTGGACTGGCCTTGAACTTGAAATCCTTCTGCCTGAGACTAGTGTATTCCAGCATTTCCAGATGCATTTTATCTGCACCTACGGAAGTCATCCCTAGCAGGAAGGTATGGGTATACTGCATTATGACTCTCACTTTATAGGTAAGGAAACCGAGGCTCACTTGCCCAAGGAATGTCCCAAAGCTGACAGATTTGGGAGATGATAGATTTAAGTGGAGCTGTCCTGAATCCCTCAGGTAATGAGAATATGATCACTGGCCTTGCTTGGCTCACTCACCAGATCCTCCACTGTGGCAGGGCCACGGGATCGGAGCCGGAGGGTCCCTCGGCCAGTGCCCAGTTGTGGGCCTGAGCCAGGACGACCACCTGATGAGCGCTGGCTGATCATATCTGTGGGAGACAAAGGTGAGGTGTGGAACTTCAGCACACGTGGACAGGTGCCCAGACTTTAGTCAGCCACCTCCCAACCTTTTCTGAGTTTCTGCCACCTCCTTAGGGTAGGGACTGGATCCCAGGAAGGCAGGGTTTGGCATGGACACAGACAGCTGGGAGCCCCACACAGAAGAAGCTAAAGAGAAAGGACGGCAGCTCCTACTCCAGGAGGTGAGGGACACGAAGAGGTGGGACCTGGGTCCCTGACCACCTTCTCAATGGCAGAGATGGCGTAGGCACAAGGTCCCAGATCAGCCCTATCTGCCCAGGAAAGGGCCTTTGAGCTCCCTGCCCCCACACCAGGGGCCTCAGGCCCATTCCTGGGAGTTAGTGAAGCCAGGTAGAAACGGGTGGGAGAACGGAGAGGGCTAGTACAAGGCAGCCAAGCCTCACTTCTTGGGGCTGAAGGGGCTGGCCAGGGTTGGGGGAGCTTGGCTGGTCTAATGGCTCCTGGAGGTTGGGTGTGGGGGCAACTTCCTCCAGGCTGGGCCGTTGTCCAGCTCCAGGTTCTAGGATAGGGTGGGGCTGCACCCACTTTGCACTACAGGCTTGGGTGCCACCTGCTGGTGGTTCCCAGAACTGCAGTCCAGATTGCTTTGAGCTCAAGTTCATTCCAGTGGTGGTCCAAGCTGACAAGACTGCTCACCGAAAGCCTTTCTAGGCTCTGTGAGTTTGAGGGTGAAGGTGCGGCCTCGAGGCAGCTCCTTGAGGAGCCTGGCGACCTCGTAGTGCCGGCAGCCCAGCAGGCTCTGCCCGTTGATTGCTTCAATCATGTCGCCCACGCTGATAAGCTGGATGTGGTCGATCACACTGCCTTCCTTAATACGCTGTAGAAGGGCAGGCAAGTCAGCCCTGGAAGCTTCATCCTGGGTCCCACAGCAGCCCCCAACCTCTGACCACTGACCAAGCACCCCTGCCCACCCTGGCACCTTGATGAATGCATAGCCAGCCCCATTGTCTGTGATGGTGAGCCCCAGTGCCTCCTCAGACTTGAATACTTCCACTTCCTTGCGCTGCCCTTTGACATGGGCAAAGATGAAGTCCTCCAGCCCAATCTGGCCCCCAAGGAGCTTGTCCATATCCACTTTGTGGGTGTTGAGGGTGCAGAACATCACCTGTAGGGCAAGGGCAAGATATTCATCTTCCTCCCTCCCTGGGAAGCATTATCCCTTTTTCCTAATAAACCCAGGAGAAGAAGGGAGTTCAAAAAAGGACCCTATCCCAGAGTTTGGTCAGCCCTCAGCCAGGACAGGAGCTTCCACCAGCACCTCAAATACTGGAGTAGGATTTCTGTCCTGGTAAGAATTCAGTGGTTTCTACGTAATAGAGCCAGTATACACCTCAATAAATGCTGAGAAATGGATGAAGGGGTCCAAGTTCCCACCCAACCTTGAAACACCTCTCCACTTCCTGCTCAGGCCCTCCCTGCAGCCTCTGCTTCCAGTCCTGAGGTCACACCTCCAACGCATTGTGAAGTTCAAACTGCTTCTGACCTCATTCTGGACAGCTTCAGTTGTCAACCTGACAAGCCTGGGTGGAGGGAGCCTCAACTGAGGAATTTCCTCCACTGGATTGGCCTGTGGACATGTCTGTGGGACATTTTCTTGTTGAGTGATGTGGGTGGGCCACCCTGAGCAAGTGGTCCTCTGCTGTATATGAAAGCAGGCTGAACACAGGTCAGTAAGCAGCATTCCTTCATGGTCTGTGTACCAGGTTCCTGCACTGAGTTCCTGCTTTTGCATCCCTCAGTGATGAACTGTGACTTGGGAGATGTAAGATAACATAAACCCTTTCCTCCCCAAGTTGGTTTTGCTCAGTGTTTTCTGTGGCAATAGAAAACAGCTAAGACAGAAGTTGGTACCAGGTTGTAGGGTATTTCTGTGAGATCTGACCATGTTGTTTTGGGGAGAATTGTGCAAGGGTTTAGAACTCTGGGCTGGAAAAGCCACTGAATGCTTAGAGCCTAATGGGCTGTTGCTGTGGAACTTGTGTTATGCTGAAAGAGTTGCAAATGATGGAAGCCTGGCTTGTGAAGCTCAAATGGAAAGCAAAGAGTCTATCAGGCTGTTAGAGTGGAATTATAAATATTTGGAAATGAAACCTTTTGCGTTTTTTTTTTTTTTTTTTTTTTTGTCTTTTTGAGACAGGGTCTCCCTATAGGTCCAGCTGGCCTGGAACTCACTCTGTGGGCCAGGCTGGCCTTGAACTCAAGAGATTTGCCTGCCTCTGCCTCCCAAGTGCTAGTATTAAAGGTGTGCGCCACCATACCTGGCCTGTGATATTTTTTTTTACTGGGACAATTGATGCTGGGTAGCTGGGGCTGAAAATCAGCTGTAACAAGAGACCAGCATCACTGAGGGGAAATCTGGGAAGTGTTTCCTTGGGGTTACCACATAGAAGCTGTGGTCCAGAGGGTGCCCAAGGGTCTTTTTTTTTTTTTTGTATGTGTATGAATGTACTGTCTGCATGTAGGACTGTGCACCCGTGTCGTGCAACGCCGTGGAGGTCAGAAGAGGGTGTCGGATTCCACTGGAACTGGAGTTAAAGACGGTTTTCAGCCGCCATGTGGGTGCTGGGGATCGAACCCGGGTCCTCTGCAAGAGCAGTTGGCGCTCTCAACTGCTAGGCCATCTCTCCAGTCCCCAAGGCTCTATCTTAAACTGCAATGCAGGACTTGGTAATGTGTAAGTCTCCTACATGGTACTAATTTTGAGGGCATGAACGGGTCATGGAGAGGATCTGAGGCTTTGCATTCTGAGAGCCCAAGTGAAAAACCCACTAGTGAAGGTGCAGTCTCTGTTGCAAAAGAGACCCCAACACATTAGAGATGCCACAACCATGGGACCACCACCAAGGCATCAGCAGCATGTGTGGACTATGTGGACTAAAGCCAGCGTGAGCCTATGAGGCAAGCTTGTGTGCTGTGGAGCCAGAGAAGTGGAACTGCCCAAGCCCAGAAGATAGTAAGTGAGTCCTAGATGAGAAGCCGTGAGCTACTTTACTGGACATTGGTTCTATTTAAGTGTGCCCGATTCTTTACTGGTCGTTGGTTCTGTTTAAGTGTGCCCAATTCTTTACTGGACATTGGTTCTGTTTAAGTGTGCCCAGTTCTTCCTTTTGAAGACAGTAATTAACTTGTTTTGAATTTTATAGGAGCCCATAGTTAGACTTTTTTTTTCATAGTTAGACTTTTTTTTTAATTTTATTTATTTATCTTATGTGTATGAATCTACTGTCTGCATGAGGTCTGTGCACCCGTGTCATGCAATGCCGCGGAGATCAGAAGAGGGTGTCGGATTCCCCTGGAACTGGAGTTCTCCTGGAATTGGAGTTACAGTTGGTTCTCAGCCGCCATGTGGGTGCTGGGGATCGAACCCGGCTCCTCTGCAAGAGCAGTCGGCACTCTTAACCGCTAGGCCATCTCTCCAGCCCCTCATAGTTAGACTTTTTAAAAAGACTTTTGAGCCAGGCATGGTGGTGCAGCCTTTAATCCCAGTGCTAGAGGGGCAGAGGCAGGTGGATCTCTGTGAGTTCCAGGCCAGCTGGGGCTACAGGGTGACCTTGTCTCAAAAACACCAAAAAAAAAGGCTTTGAAAGTGTTTGATTTTTTAAGGACTATAGGACTTTTAAAGTTGGACTGTTTTATGTTTTAATAATAACATGAGATCCTGGGGGTAAGAAATGGAAAGGTTGTGGTTTATGATGTATTTGTGTCAAACCGAAAAGGGGTCAATTGTGCTGGATGGCCTTAGCTGTCAACTTGACACACTTGGGTAGAAGGAACCTCAATTCAAGAATTTCCTCCATTGGATTGGCCTGTGGCTGTGTCTGTGGGGTATTTTCTTGATTGTTGAGTGATATGGGAGGGCCCAGCCTATTGTGGGTGGTACCACCCCCAGGCAGGTGGTTCTGTGTTGTATAAGAAAGCAGGCTATGGGGGCTGGAGAGATGGCCTAGCGGTTAAGAGCGCTGACCACTCTTACAGAGGACCCGGGTTCGATCCCCAGCACCCACATGGCGGCTGAGAACCGTCTGAAACTCCAATTCCAGGAGAACTCCAGTTCCAGGGGAATCCGACACCCTCTTTTGACCTCCGCAGCATTGCACGAGACGGGTGCACAAACCTGCATGCAGACAGTATATTNTGCTATTGTGAAGAGAGCTGAAATAAACATGGCCGTGCATGTATCTCTGCAGTGGGGTGAGTCTTGAGGGTACATGCCTAGAAAGACTACTCTTATTAATTGACCGTATACAGTTAGGTAAATGTCTGTGTTAGACAGCTTGGGTTGTCAGTTTGATGTATCTGGGTGGAGGGAGCCTCAGCTGAGGAGTTTCCTCCTTGGATTGGCCTCGGGCCATGTCTGCGGGCATTTTCCTGATTGTTGAGTGATTCAGGCGGCCCCACCTCAGGGATTCCACCCCTGGGCAGGTGATCCTGTGTTATAAAGAAAGCAGGCTGAGGGCTGGAGAGATGGCCTAGCGGTTAAGAGCACCGACCTCTCTTGCAGAGGACCCGGGTTCAATCCCCAGCACCCACATGGCGGCCAAGAACCGTCTAAAACTCCAATTCCAGAACTCCAGTTCCAGGGGAGTCCGACACCCTCTTCTGACCTCCACGGCATTGCTCGACACGGGTGCACAAACTTGCATGCAGACAGTACATTCATACACATACAGAAATAAATAAAATAAAAAAAAATTTTTTTAAAAAGCAAGCAGGCTGAGCTTGGGTCAGGAGAGCGAGTCAGTAAGTAGTGTTCCTCCATGGTCTGTGCTCCAGGTTCCTGCCCTTAGCTCCTTCTTTGGATTCCCTCAGTGAAGAACTGTGACTTAGGAGATGTAAGATAATATAAACCCTTTCCTCCTCAAGTTAATTTTGGTCAATGTTTTGTCACAGCTAATAGAAAGTGACAGACGCCTCCAACTTCCACAGTGCTCTGGGACACAGGGTTCCTAATGCCTCAGAGACCACCTGGGGCCCTCAACCTCCCACCATCTAACTAGGTTGCAGGCCTCTGAAGACCTGATGGGAACTTAGCACCCCCCAACAACCTAATGGAGTAGAAGTCTCTCAAGGCTTAATGGGAACTCAGCATCCTGCTTGGCGCCCCTCTTCAATCCAGGGGCCAAGCATGCAGTGTGAGGACCTGAGCCCTAGCTCACCAGCAAGGTACACATTCAGGCCTGTGGTCCACCCTTGGGGACCCTAGTTCCCAAAGGTACCTCAGCAGCTGGCAGGTGGAAGGCCTCTGCAATCTTGCCATAGAGCTCCTTGACGTTGGTGAAGCCCTCAATTCGGCCAGTGGGACTGCCATGGGCCAGCTGGGTGTGGAACACAAGGCGCGGCCGCAGGGCAGCGGGAGGTGGGGGCAAGCCCATCTGGGGTCCCCCTGCCCCACTACTGCCCAGGGGCCCCGGCTCCCCAATACCCAGCCCACCACGACCAGGCTCCGCCTCTTCATTCTCCACCAGGGGTGGTGCCTTTTTCCGCCGCCCCAGTCCCAGCGGCATGAGCAGAGAGGAGGAGAGGTGAGGGCTCAGCCAGGAGACCTGTGGAAAGGGAAGTAGGGTTCAGGCTCTGGTAGCAGCCTCAGGGCCCTCCTGTCTTGTCACCACCACATGGGACAAAAGCCACTACTGTTTTGCAGTTCAAGAGCACTAACCCAGGGGACTGTTGTGGGCTGAGCTATACCCCAACCCTGAGATTGGCTTGCATTGCTCCAATCTAGAGTTCCAAGACCCTCCAGAATATCACGATCTTGGAATGTAAGTCCCTTATATAAGATAAATATATGTGCACAAAATTATGCATAGCCTCTCGTGTGTTTTATTTATTTTTATTTTCACAGTGCTGGGGATGGAAGCCAGAGCTTCTTCACAGGCTTGGCATACACTTTGAATAACCCGTACAGATGTCAAATAGCTTTTGTAATATATGAAACCCGTTATGCTGCGTTGTTTAGGGAGTAAATCCAAGAAAAAAAGTCTGTACATGCTCAGTACAGGTCCATGGTCTGTACATACTCAGTACAGGTCCATGGTCTGTACATACTCAGTACAGGTCCATGGTCTGTACATACTCAGTACAGGTCCATGGTCTGTACATACTCAGTACAGGTCCATGGTCTGTACATGCTCAGTACAGGTCCATGGTCTGTACATGCTCAGTACAGGTCCATGGCTTTCCCTATCAATCCCTCCTTCCCTCTCCCATCCCTGCCCTCCCCACTACTAGAATCTGATCCTCATAAATGCTTATTCCTGAGCTACATCCCCAGACCTTTCTTTTCCATTTTGAGACAATGTCTCTCTCTCAATTACCCAGGCTGTCCTTGAACTCCTTCTATAGCCCAAGCAGGCCTTAAACTTACAATCTTGCCTCAAGCTCCCAAGTAGCTCAGATTAAAGGAGCATACCTGGCTTGCCTGAATATTTTCTATCCACTGCGGGTTCAATCTGAGCTTGAGAAACTAATGGATATGGAGGGCTGACTCTACTTAGAACCCAGACTGCTGGATGTGGATCAGTGGTGAGTGTGTGCCTAACAAGGCCCTGGGTCCCTCTCTAGTACCATAATAAAGCCTCACATGATAGTAGTGGTGGTGGTGGTGGTGGTGGTGGTGGTGGTAGTAGTAGTAGTAGTAGTAATAGTTGTTAACAGTTGAGATCCATTAAACCCTCGATGTCTGTTCTGTCATTGGCTGTGGAGAGCTCACCTAGTAAAGTGCTTGCCTTACAAGTAGGAGGATCTGAGTTTGATCCCAATAACCCAAGTAAAAAGCCAGATGTAGGCCGGGTGTGAGAGTGCACTCAGGAAGCAGAGGTAGGCAGATCTCTTAGTTCAAGGCCAGCCTCGTCTACATAGTAAGTTCCAGGCCAGCTCTAGGGCTACAGGGAGACCCTGTCTCAAAAAGACAATAAAAAAGCCAGATGTGGTCATGTATGCTTGTAATCCCATAGCTGGGGAGGTAGAAACAGAAGGATATCTGGGCCTCAAAGGCCAGTCAGCCTAGCCCACTTGGTGGGTTCCAGGCTAGCAAGAGACTCTGTCTCAAAATAATAAGGTATTAAAAAAAATGAAAAAAAAAAAATAAGGTATAGAACTAGTGAGATGGCTTGATGGATAAAGAATACTTGTCATCAGCCCTAAAGTTCTGGGTTTGATCCCTGGCCCTGCATTGTGGAAGAAGGAAAACCAACTCCTCAACTCCTAGTCATTCTCAGACCTCCATATGTGCACCACGCTCACACACACTCAAAACTCTTTTCAGTCTCTCCCTTTGAAAGCACACTGTGGGAGTCAGGAGTGGTGGCACACACCTTTAATCCCAGCACTGGGGAGGCAGAAGCAGATGGATCTCTGTGAGTTCAAGGCCAGCCTGGTCTACATAGTGAGTTCTAGACCAGCTGGGGCTAAAATACAAAAAAAAAAAAGTACAACCTTTGTCAAGCCCTTTGAGACAGGCTGGGAGGATAATTAGCCCTACCAATAACTTCTAAGAGGAAGTGACATGTGATCGTTCCTGGTGGAAACATCTAATTACTGGAGCAAAAGCCTCCAAAGCAAAATTGCTCCTGGGCAGGGTGAAGAGCCACAGCTAAGCACAGTGATGATCCTGTCAGGCAGGGTCCCAAGTGACGGTAATAAACAAATCCTCTGACAAGCTGTACAGCAAGAAAAACACCAGCTAGGTGTGAGTCGGGGCACACATCAAGAGGCTAAGGCACGCGTCAGGGGCTAAGGCACAAATCAGGAGCTAAGGCAGGGCTGCCACAAACTCAAAACCAAGATGGGCTACAGAGTAACACCATTTTCTTTTTCTTTTCTTATGTCATGGAGCGGTAAGAGGACAACTTTCTAGGTTAAATTCAGGTCATCAGACTTGGTGGCTTCTGGGGATAAACAAGTTGTCAGGCTTACACGCAAGCTTGCTGCAGGGCCAGCTTACCAGCCACACCCCCTTGTTTCCCCTTAATGATTTTAAGGGTTTTTTTGTACTCCTTTGGAGACAGGGTATTTCACTGAACCTCGAGCTTCTGGTTTTTGGCTAGGATGGCAGCCAACAAGCCCCAGCAATCCTCCTGTCTCTGCTTCTCTGAGTGCTACAGGACCATCCCCAGCTTGTTATGCAGGTACTGGGATTTGAACTCCAGACCTCATGTGTAGACAGCAAGCACTCCTCACTGCTAAGCCATTTTTCCAGACCTGTTTCTTTATTTCTCTGCTTTTTTTTTTTTAATTTTTTTAATTAATTTTATTTATTTCCGTATGTGTATGAATGTACTGTCTGCATGCAAGTTTGTGTACCCGTGTCGTGCAATGCCGCGGAGGTCAGAAGAGGGTGTCGGATTCCCCTGGAACTGGAGTTCTCCTGGAATTGGAGTTTCAGACGGTTCTCGGCCACCATGTGGGTGCTGGGGATCGAACCTGGGTCCTCGGGATCGAACCTGGGTCCTCTGTAAGAGGTCGGTGCTCTTAACCGCTAGGCCATCTCTCCAGCCCCTCTCTGCTTTTCTTTAACCCTTTCTCTTCCAAACATGCATTTTGGGCTGGCTAACTGTATTTATGTACCTTTTTTGTGGTTGTTTTTTTTCTAGTCAAGGTCTTGCTATGTTGTCCAGATTAGTCTTAAATTCTTGGTCTATTTTAAGGAATCCTGCCTTGAGCTTTAAGTAGCTGGAACTATTAACATAACCACCTCTATCCACTATTGTTTTTTCTTTTTTTTAATTTATTCTTATATGTGTATGAATGTACTGTCTGCATGTAGGTCTGTGCACCTGTGTCATGCAAGCGGAGGTCAGAAGAGGGCATCAGATTCCTGTGGAACTGGAGTTAAAGACGGTTCTCAGCCGCCATGTGGGTGCTGGGGATCGAACCCAGGTCCTCTGCAAGAGCAGTCCGCGCTCTTAACCACTAGGCCATCTCTCCAGCTCCCCCACTATTTTTTTAATTTTTTTTTTTTTATGTGAACAAGTGCTTGCCTGACTGCATGTATGTAAGTGTGCCACACAGCTGCAGTGCCTGCCTGCATGTAAGTGTGCCACACAGCTGCAATGCCTGCGGAGGTATGAGAATGTCACTGGATTCTCTGGAACTGGAGTTACTGATGGGTGTCAGCTCCATGTGGGTGCTGGGAACAGAACCCAGGTCCTCTGCAAGAGCAGACGGTGCTCAATCCCTGAGCCCATCTCTCCAGTCCTCTATGTACCATTTAAAAAACAACAAGATCGGGCCGGGCGTGGTGGCGCACGCCTTTAATCCTAGCACTCGGGAGGCAGAGGCAGGCGGATCTTTGTGAGTTCAAGGCCAGCCTGGTCTACAGAGTGAGTTCCAGGACAGCTGGGACTACAGGGAGACCCTGTCCCAAAAGACAAAAAAAAAAAAAAAAAAAAAAAAAAAAGAATCGCCAAGCGTGGTGGCGCACGCCTTTAATCCTAGCACTTGGGAGGCAGAGGCAGGTGGATCTTTGTGAGTTCAAGGCCAGCCTGGTCTACAGAGCGAGTTCCAGGCCAGCTGGGGCTACAGGGAGACCCTGTCTCGAAAAGACAAAAACAAAACAAAAAAAACCAAAACAAGATCCCTGCCTAGGAACACCATATCCTTTACACAAGCTGTTCACTGTGCAGACACAGTAGGTGCCCAGGTGGCAAGTAGGGCTGAATTTCAGCCACATACTATCTGCTGCATTGTATATCCAGCATGGTCGTCTGCTGGGAGGAAGGCCATCTTATTCTGATTGATTTATGGGAGTGTGGCTCATTGGCAGGGCTCTGGCCCAGCATGTATTAACCCGGGTTCCATCTCTAGAATCCTTCCTCCCCCCTCAAATTGACATGGGATAAGAATGTTCTGAATACACAGGAAACAGCCAATGTAAAGGCTGAAGTGGGTCATGCTTAGGAAATTCAAGGACCAGTGAGGAGGCCATGTGGCCAGGACTGCCGGAGGGAGGGAGAGAGGGAGGGAGAAGGGCAGAGAAAGCAGGCCTCTCTCCTTCCTGGTGTGCTGGGATGTAACCCAGGCCTCCTGGACAGCACGGACATTCAACCACTGAACCACACCCAGCCCAATTTTGTTTCCAAATCACATTTTCAGAGTTCCCAATTACCCCCTTAAGGATGTCTGACTTGCAATCCCCAAAACAAACTTGGCTTCCCTTGGCCTGACACCTATTCACAGTGACATTTCTTCTACCTTACTGGGTCTCATGTAGCCCAGGCTGGCCTCTAACTTGCTATTTAGCCAAAGACAACCCTGAGCTTGTGATCTCCCTGAGCTTGTGATCTACCTGCCTCAGCCTCCTGAGTGCTGGGATCACACGTGTGCATCTTTCATACCAAATTATACTATTCTCTGTATAAGAACTTCCTGTTTCTTCCCTGAAGACTCTTCTGAGGGCTATCCCAGGTTCAAAGGAGCCCAGCTGGCTGCACCTCATCCTTGTGAGAAAGCTCCATCATACGTTCATACCCTGACCCCACGTACTTCACCCCCATCACCACTCACCTACACTAGAGTTGGCTCCTCTGGGGTCTTCAGGCTTCCTCTTACTCTCCAGTTTCTTGTCAAGACAGCAGCCAGAATAACCCTGCAAACAGTCACGCCACTTTTGTCCTCTGATCCTTCCTTGGCTCCCACTGTCCCCAGTGCCCATATACCTGTCCACACTCCTCCGACAATCCCCTCCCTCCAGCCACACCCTCCTGTGTGTTGCGTCAGACCTTTTCACAGACTCTTCCCTCTGTGGTCTAGGATAAGATTTTTTTGGGTGCCCTGTCCGTGGTCTGCTGAAGGCAGCTCTGTGTCACTCACCCCTAGTCACTGTGGAACAGTGATAGCACACAGCGGCCACAAATAAACTTCTTGGATGACTGAATGAATTTAAACTCACCGCTCAGCAAGCTCTGAGTCCCAGAGGGGAAGAGATGCACTGGGGTCCCTTCAGGCCTGCCTTCCCAGCAGAAGCCTATGCCACATCTCAGAGTCCCCTCTTCCCATCTCCCAATACAATGCAGGGAGCTAGTTCCTGTGCTCTTCAATGTGGTCTTTTTGTTTTTCAGCCCTCTGAAAATGCTCAACACTGAACACTCTTTTAGATTTTTTTTTTTTTTTTTTTTTTTTTTTTTGGTCTTTTTCAGACAAGGTCTCCCTGGAGCCTCAGGCTGTCCTGGAACTCACTCTGTAGACCAGGCTGGCCTTGAACTCACAAAGATCCGCCTGCCTCTGCCTCCCGAGTGCTAGGATTAAAGGCGTGCGCCACCACGCCCGGCTTAGATTTTTTAATGTTCTGGATTGGTTGTGTCTTTAAGAGTTTTACATTACTTTTACTATTTATTTATTTATTTATTTATTTAGACACAATCTTCCTGTAGCCCCAGCTGGCCTGGAACTCATCATGTAGACCAGGCTGGCCTCAATCCACGTGCCTCTGCTTCCAACTGCTGGGATTAAAGGTGTGAGCTGCCATGTCTGGCTTTTTAATAAAAACACTGTGGCCGCCGGGCGTGGTGGCGCAGGCCTTTAATCCTAGCACTTGGGAGGCAGAGACAGGCGGATCTTTGTGAGTTCAAGGCCAGCCTGGACTACAAGGTGAGTTCCAGGACAGCTGGGGCTACAGGGAGACCCTGTCTCGAAAAGACTTAAAAAAAACAAAAACAAAAAAAAACAACACTGTGGCCATGTAATGGTAGCACATGCCTTTAATTCCACAGGCAGGTGGATTTCTGTGAATTCAAGGCCAGCCTGATCTATATAGCAAGCACCAGGCCAGCTAGGACTAAGGGGAGACGCTGTCTCAAAAAGACAAAAGAAAAAAAAAATCTAAAAAAACTGTATTTATGGGCTGGAGAGATGGCCTAGTGGTTAAGAGCACCGACTGCTCTTGCAGAGGACCAGGGTTCGATCCCCAGCACCCACATGGCGGCTGAGAACCGTCTGTAACTCCAGTTCCAGGAGAACTCCAGTTCCAGGGGAATCCGAGACCCTCTTCTGACCTCCGCGACATTGCACGACATGGGTGCACAGACCTACATGCAGACAGTACATTCATACACATACAAAAATAAATAAAATTAAAAAAAAATTCTAAAAAAAAAAAACTATTTATTCATACCTCAAAACACATGTGGAGGTCAGAGGACAACTTCATGAGTTGGTTCTTTCCTTTTTTTTAATTTTATTTTTTTATGTGTATGAATGTACTGTCTGCATGTAGGTTAGGTCTGTGCACCCATGTCGTGCAATGCCGAGGAGGTCAGAAGAGGGTGTCGGATTCCCCTGGAACTGGAGTTCTCCTGGAATTGGAGTTACAGACGGTTCTCAGCCGCCATATGGGTGCTGGGGATCGAACCAGGGTCCTCTGCAAGAGCAGTCAGCGCTCCTAACCGCTAGGCTATCCCTCCAGCCCCAAGTTGGTTCTTTCCAACCACCATTTGGGTACCAGGAATAGAATTGACGTCATCAGGTATGGTGTCAGGTAACTTTACCTGCCGAGCCATCTCACCAGCTCTACTCTGCCACTGAAAATACATTTTATGTGTATGAGTGTATTGCTTGCATGTATGTAAGTGCACTAGTGTCTTGCAATGCCCACAGAGATCAGAAGGCATCAGATCCCTTGGAACTGGAGTCATTGACAGTTGTCAGACACCACGTGGGTGCTGGGGACTGAACCCGAGTCCTCTGCAAGAGCAGCCAATGCTCTTAACTGCTGAGCCATCTCTCCAGCCCATTATTTATCTTGAATTATGTGTCTATGGGTATGTGCCAGTGAGGACAGGTGCCCATAAAGGCCAGAAGACAGAGTCAGATCCCCTGGAGCCGGAGCTGCAAGTGGTTGTGAGCTACTTCTCTGCCCCCTACTAAGCTTTGTAAAATGCATGATCTGTGCGTGCGTGTGTGGCGGGCGGGGGGCGGGGGGTTTGTAGTTAGTTGTGTGGGTGCATGTAGCTAGAGGTCAACTTGGGGTATCAAAGCTCAGATGCCACTTTGTTTTAAAATGTTTTTATGGGGCCAGAGAGATGTCCCAGTGGTTAAGAGAGCCGACTACTCTTACAGAGGACCCGGGTTCAATTCTCAGCACCCACATGTCAGCTGAGAACCGTCTTTGACTCCAGTTCCAGGGGAATCCAACGCCCTCTTCTGACCTCCAAGGCACACGGGTGCTCATACCTGCATCCAGACAGTATATTCATACATATAAAAAAAATAAAATTAAAAAAATAAAATAAGGGGCTGGAGAGATGGCCTAGCAGTTAAGAGCGCCGACTGCTCTTGCAGAGGACCCAGGTTCGATCCCCAGCACCCACATGGCGGCTGAGAACCGTCTTTAACTCCAGTTCCAGGGGAATCCGACACCCTCTTCTGACCTCCAAGATGTTGCACAACACGGGTGTACAAAGCTACACGCAGACAGTACATTCATACACATAAAAAATAAAATAAAATAAAAAAGATATTGTGTTCCAAGAAGGCAAGAAAATGATGCAGCTGAAATAATTTTAAAAATAGGGGCTGGAGAGATGGCCTAGCGGTTAAGAGCGCTGACCGCTCTTACAGAGGACTCGGGTTCGATCCCCAGCACCCACATGGTGGCCGAAAACCATCTGAAACTCCAATTCCAGGAGAACTCCAGTTCCAGGGGAATCCGACACCCTCTTCTGACCTCCACGGCATTGCACGAGACGGACAGAAATAAACACAATAAAAAAAAATAATTTTTAAAATGGGTCTAAAAAATCATAAGCTGGGCTGGAGAGATGGTCTAGCGGTTAAGAGCGCCGACTGCTATTGCCGAGGACCGGGTTCGATCCCCAGCACCCACATGGCGGCTAAGGACCGTCTTTAGCTCCAGTTCCAGGGGAATCCGATGCACTCTTCTGACCTCCATGGCATTGTGCGACACGGGTGCACAAACCTGCATGCAGACAGTACATTCATACACATAAAAATAAATTAATGAAAAAAAAAAAAAAGATCGCCAAGCGTGGTGGCGCACGCCTTTAATCCTAGCACTTGGGAGGCAGAGGCAGGTGGATCTTTGTGAGTTCAAGGCCAGCCTGGTCTACAGAGTGAGTTCCAGGACAGCTGGGGCTACAGGGAGACCCAGTAAAAAAATAAAATAAGGGGCTGGAGAGATGGCCTAGCAGTTAAGAGCGCCGACTGCTCTTGCAGAGGACCCAGGTTCGATCCCCAGCACCCACATGCAGCTGAGAACCGTCTTTAGCTCCAGTTCCAGGGGAATCCGACACCCTCTTCTGACCTCCACGGCATTGCACGACACGGGTGCACAAACCTGCATGCAGACAGTACATTCATACACATACAGAAAAATTAATTAATAAAAAAAAAAAAGATCACCAAGCGTGGTGGCGCACGCCTTTAATCCTAGCACTTGGGAGGCAGAGGCAGGGGGATCTTTGTGAGTTCAAGGCCAGCCTGGTCTATGGAGTGAGCTCCAGGCCAGCTGGGACTAAAGGGAGACCCTGTCTCAAAAATACAAAAAAAAAAGGGCTGGAGAGATGGCCTAGCAGTTAAGAGCGCCGACTGCTCTTGCAGAGGACCCTGGTTCTATCCCCAGCACCCACATGGCGGCTTAGTACCGTCTTTATCTCCAGTTCCAGGGGAATCCGATTCTCTCTTCTGACCTCCATGGCATTGTTCGATACGGGTGCACAAACCTGCATGCAGACAGTACATTCATACACATACAGAAATAAATAAAATTAAAAAAAAAATAATTTTTAAAATAAAATAAAATAAAATAAAATGTTTTTATTACTTCAAAACTAGCTTAATCAGGGCTGGAGAGATGGCTCAGCGGTTAAAAGCACTGATTGCTCTTACAAAGGACCCAGGTTCAATTCCCAGCACTCACATGGTGGCTAACAACCATCTATAACTCCAGTTCTAGGCAATCTGACACCTTCTTCTGACCTCCGTGGGCATTACACAACACAGGTGCACCTACCTACATGCAAGCAAATATCCTTGTACACATAAAGTAAAACTAATAAAATATTTAAAAACAAAAACAAACAAAAAAATAGCTTGGTCTACACAGCAAGTGCCAGCCCAGCCAGAACTAGACAGCAAGACTGTGTCTCAAAATTTTTTATTTCGTCTGTATGCATGTGTACACCATGATACCTGTGGAAAGCTATGAGTTAGCTCGCTCCTTCCACCATGTGGGGCCTCAGGACTGAACTTGGGTCAGAAGGCTTGGCTTTACCTTCTGAGCCATCTCTCTAGATCCACTTTTTTAGGGGCAAGGGAGTAAAGACTAAATTTAGGACCTCACACATGGTAAGCAAGGGCTCTATCACTAAATTATATTCCACTTCCCCAGCCTCTCTTTGGCTTTTGTTGTTGTTTTTGAAACAGGGTCTCCTGTAGTCCCAGCTGCCTCTGCAGAGGGCTGGGATTAAAGGTGAGTACTAGCTGTGCATGGTGGTGCATACCTTTAATCCCAACACTCGGGAGGCAGAGGCAGCCAGATCTCTGAGTTCAAGGCCAGCCTGGTCTATGGAGTGAGCTCCAGGCCAGCTGGGACTAAAGGGAGACCCTGTCTCAAAAATACAAAAAAAAAAGGGCTGGAGAGATGGCCTAGCAGTTAAGAGCGCCAACTGCTCTTGCAGAGGACCCGGGTTCAATCCCCAGCACCCACATGGCGGCTAAGGACCGTCTTTAGCTCCAGTTCCAGGGGAATCCGATGCACTCTTCTGACCTCCATGGCATTGTGCGACACGGGTGCACAAACCTGCATGCAGACAGTACATTCATACACATAAAAATAAATTAATTAATAAAAAAAAAAAGTTTAGCCGGTGTGGTGGTGCACGCCTTTAATCCTAGCACTTGGGAGGTAGAGGCAGGGGGATCTTTGTGAGTTCAAGGCCAGCCTGGTCTACAGAGTGAGTTCCAGGACAGCTGGGGCTACAGGGAGACCCTGTCTCAAAAAGACACAAAAAAAAAAAAATAAAATAAAAATAAAAGTATAAATATAATANCTGTTATAGGATGTTGAGCTGTAAGGTGAAATAAACCCTTTCCTCCCCAGTTTTGTTTTGGTGAGTGTCTTATCACAAGAATAGGGAAGCAAACTACAATAACAGGTATGATGGATAGAATTTAAACAAAATAGATATGGCTGCCCCCTACATGAAAGTCATAGTGTGGATGGGACAATGGACCCTTTATAGCACACAAACACATGTGTCACTGTGACAAGTGTTAGACTAGATCATAGAAGCTGTACGACAATATACAACCAAGAATAGACTTGGAAGTGAAGGGTCAAAGGCCATGCCAAACTACTGAAAAGGCTGGAGGCAAATGTTATAAGAAAGAAAATTTAAAAAAGGAACACACACACACACAGACACACACACATACACACACATACACACACAGGCACACATACACACAGACACACAGACACACACAGACACAGACACACATAATGGTATAGGAACCATTAGAAAAAATAGGAGGTCAAGACCTCAAAGTTGAACACATACACACACTACATACACACACGCTACGAGCTACTGGTGTCATATTAAGGGACTGTTAGGAGTTAGGTAAGATGATTTTTTTTTTAATTTTATTTATTTCCAAATGTGTATGAATGTATTGTCTGCATGCAAGTCTGTGCACCCGTGACGTGCAATGCCGCGGAGGTCAGAAGAGGGCGTCGGACTCCCCTGGAACTGGAGCTCTCCTGGAATTGGAGTTTCAGACGGCTCTCGGCCGCCATGTGGGTGCTGGGGATCGAACCCGGGTCCTCTGCAAGAGCAGTCGGCGCTCTTAACCGCTAGGCCATCGCTCCAGCCCCTCTTTTTTTCTTTTATGAGTGTTTTGCTTGCATGTATATATCTAAGCATACCATGTGTGCCTGATGTCTGGAGGCCAAAAGGCAGCATGGGACTTCTGCAAGAACAGTCAGTGCTCTTAACCGCTGAGCTATCCAGCCTGTTTATATTTTTTTGAAGCAGGGTCTCCCTGTGTAATCTAGGCTAGCCTCAAACTGAGGATTCCCTGTCTTCCATGTGCTGGGATAGGCCTACACCACAGCTAGCTGCTTTGTTTTTGCTTGGATGGCCTTATTAAATTTTGAGAACTTTTTCTTTTTTTGGTCTTTTTGAGATAGGGTCTCCCTGCAGCCCCAGCTGTCCTGGAACTCACTTTGTAGATCAGGCTGACCTTGAACTCACAGACATTCACCTGCCTCTGCCTGCCCAGTGCTGAGATGAAAGGTGTGTGCCACCATGCCCGACTGAGAACTCTTTATATAGTCTGGACACTAGTCTTTGATTGGTTCCTTTATTGCTAGAGGTCCAGCGCACCCATTGCAAAAGAATCACTCACAAAATAGTTTAACAAAAATATTCAAATGAATTACATGGTACTGTCCCTCACATTTATTTTACCACACTCAACAGCACAAAGAGGCGGAAGCAGAAGCAGAAGCAGCAGCTGCAACTGCAGCCGCAGCCACAGCCGCAGCCACAGCCACCACCACAGCCACAGCCGCAGCCGCAGCCACCACCGCAGCCACCACCGCAGCTCCCACATAGTGCTGCCATGACCATCCCTCCTTCTCACTGGCCCAGTTGTCTCCACAGGAGAAGTATGTTAGGAACATCAACCTAGAACTTGGCTTCATCTCCTAGTAGCTGCGTGATTTTTGGCAAATATCTTAACCTTTCTGAGTTCAGGAAATCATGTATGTTCCTGGACAGCTCCAAGAACACTATTAAGGGATCTGTGTTAGTAGTGTTAGTGATGATCACTGCACTTTCCACCCTCTTGAAATTGTACGCCCCACACCCCATTCTTCAGCCTCCTCCTCTGATGGTTCTGGTTAAGTCTGGCAATATCCTGTGAGGGGCATAATGGCACTGAGGAAAGTGAGTGACTAGTAAACTGGCTCTCCAGACCCTGGTGAGGATTGTAAGCAAAGCCAAATAACTTTACTCTGAGGGACCCCTTTCCTTATCTGAATAACCAGCAAAATTCTTGTCTCTCAGGGTGCTTTGGGGATCCCAAAGAGACCTGCTCAGACTTTAGCTCACCATTTCATGAAGTGTTATTTGCAATGATGGGAACAGAAATAAAGGCCTGATATATACTAGGGAAACCTATAGCGAAGCCATGCCCCAGCCCCTCACCTGTGGGTCCTAGGCAGGTGCTCTACTGCTGAGCCATGCTCTCAGACTGTTACTGTCATTACTGTTACATGATTTCCTCCCTGGCTGAGAGCTATCCCAGTCCAGGCTACCTCCTTCAGTAGCCTTCCTGGCTTGCCCCAGCCCACTGGAGCAGCTCCCATGGTCCAAAGGACAACCATGAACGTAATTACAATCTACCCTGATAGATCTTGTCTTCCAACCTCTAGGCTGTTTAACTTTGTGTCTCTGCAAACCAGATGGCATCACTCCTGTACCTCCAATCTTACAAAGGGACCCAAAATCCAAAAATTAAGAGAAAAAAATGTAGCCAGTTTACTGTGCACCCAGAACTCCTGCAGAATTAGACCTCTAACTCCGGTCCACCTCAGCTGTGCTACCGTTTGCCAGGGCTGCTTGTGATCTTCTCAGACCTAGACTCTGAAGGTGGCTGTGCTGCAGAGCTTCCTGCCCACAGCTGCTCCCTGCAATACCACCTGCACTTAACAGGGTCTGAAGTGACTACCTTCCCTAACATGTATGTTGCCTGGTTCTCCACTAGAATGCAAGGAGTTTTATTGCTCACAACTGTTTCCTTGGTGCCTGGCACAGTGGCTGCTCAATGAATATTTGTAGGGCTAGGGGTGTAGCTCAGGGACAGAGCACCTGTCTAGCCATGTGCCAGGTCCTGGCTTCCATGAGGCAGAAGGATTATAGAATAAGTTTCTTTCTTTTTTTTTTTGGTCTTTTTGAGACAGGGTCTTCCTGTAGCCCCAGCTGCCCTGGAACTCTGTATGCAGACCAGGCCGGCCTTGAACTCAGAGATCCGCCTGCCTCCCCACTGCTGGGATTAAAGGCGTGCCATCATGCCCGGCATAAATGTCTTCTATCCCTGAATGACTGTGGTCTGAGCCTCCCAACATGACTTCTGGGGAGCTAAGTGCTAGCACCTCCCGAGGCTGTCATGACGGGAAGCTAGCTGGGAAGATTTCAGGAGACTTGCCCTCTCATCCCAAGAAGGACCCGAAACTCAGTAACCCTGTGGTCACAGAGAAGTGAAGTAAGGGACTAGGAAACACGGAAGGGGGTTCCTGGAGTTGAGGTCAAGATTGGCTTAGGGCACACCGCACCTGCTCAGGGAGTCCCTCCCCCTAACTCACTGAACACACTTGGGTGAGGACGGCGGGAGTCCTCTGATTCATTCTTGAAAAACCGGCTCCTTAGAGTTTCGGCTCCTCTGTGTTTGGGGGAGGATCGCTCCCACTGCCATGTCCTGACCCACGTAGCTCCCCTTCCCCAGGAACCCAGACCTCAGCCTCCTTGCTCCCTAACAATTCTCTACACTCGAAAGACTGGGCAGATAAGGAAACAGGTTGGAGGACCCAAATACTTGGGCCTTCGGCTCAGGAAGAAGGGACAGAAGGGCAGCTTCCTTTAAGTGAAAGACGCCTGGTGACTTGTGGTAAGCACAGACCAGCAGGTGCGGCTCACGAGATGGGGGAGGCGGTGGGCAGTGAGCCCAAGAGTTGGCTAGGAACATCTGATCCTGGGACCCGTCCGTGTCTGGACTCAAGGGAGAGTGAGTCCCTCATAACCACCTGCCACTTATAGCCGGAGCAAGTCAATCCACTTCTCTGGACGCCTCCCTCCCCTCCCCTCCCCTCCCCTCTCAAAGTTAACAGCCTCTCCCAGGAGAGTGTTTTGATTCAAAGCTGTACACCGTAAATGCCTGACTAGGAAGCACTCAGTGCCGCCTAGCAGGCGGGTGGGGGTGTTCATCATTACAATTACTGCTGCTGTTATTGCTATCCAGACCTTGGATCTCTCTGCATCTCCGCTGCTCTGAAGCATTTGCAGGCCGGGGCAAGCCGGGAGGACCGCAGGGACGTGGCCGCAACTCCGCCGGGCGGGAGGCCTAGTCCAGGCCGCCAGCGGGGAGGGACCGCCGAAAGCCTGGGTCAGGGGTCCCATCGCCGCCCCGCGGCCGGCTCCACCCCGCCGACCCGCAGGCTCCCCGCCCCGGGGCCGCTACCGGGAGAGAAACACTCACCTGCGCCG
Source organism: Rhizomys pruinosus (assembly GCA_009823505.1). NCBI lineage: Eukaryota > Metazoa > Chordata > Mammalia > Rodentia > Spalacidae > Rhizomys > Rhizomys pruinosus. Next base: position 2,765,828 of record VZQC01004221.1, read on the forward strand.
CCACCTCCCGGCACTCCCGACTCGGCCTCCGCAAACTCTAGCCCCGGTCTCTCGGCAGACGCGTCTCGGTAGGCGGGACTTGTTTCCCGGGGGAACCAATCAGCGGCGGCCACCGGCACCCAGGCCAATCGGCGCCGCCCCTCCCCAGGCACAGCGACAACATTCTAGTGGGATCCCTCCGCCGCGCTCCACCTCTGGACTCCCCTGCGCGCGTTCAGTGGTCCGGCCCGACAAGGTCTAAAAGGCGTCGGGATGCACCACTACGGGGTTGCAGAGGGGGAACTGCGAGCAGGCCGCGGCCAACCGCGAGCGACGGAAGAGGCAAATGGCCAATGGGAAGCTGGGGGGTCCCTGGACCACGTGCTGCTGGCTGTCGTGTGCCCTGGGTCCACAGACCTCGGGAGTCAGCTGACCCAGACCGAGTTGGGCGGAAGGGTGAGAACTCTCCAGGGAAACTGACTGCTTATAGGTCAGCTAGGGGTTGAGGGCAGACCCTGGCGCAGCTCTCCCCACTCCACCCGCGGCCTCTCGCCACCCCCTCCACCTCTGCACGGAAAAAGAAGTTACATTGATTCCCGGCGGGCGAGGAATGCAATGAATAAGGAGTGTCCCTGGTCCTTCCATTATACACAACAGACAATGGCGATCGTTCATTCATTCAGTCTTTAAGGCACCCTGCCTGGTGCCAGGCTCTCACTTACCCCTATAGATCTATAGATACGGACCAACTGAGCTTAGTGTGCTCCTGGTGGTGGGAACGGGGTGTGTAAAGGCTCGCCCACACAGGAGCTGCAGTACACTTCGGACAGGGCACTATCCACTATCCGGGGAGCTAGCAAAACGATTTGAAAAGACACAATGGAGCATTCGAGGACAGTGAAACAGGCATCCACTGTGCACTGAATCAGAGAGATGGTGACGGACCAGCCCAGGTCTCTACCCTCTGGGGAAATTGGCCTTTGGTTTTTCTTCCATGCTCTACCCTTTTTTGGTACTGGGGATAAAAAAAAAAAAAAAGCCAGTCTTGTGCACTTTGGGCAAGTGCTCTAGGATGGAGCTATGCTACTGATAAGATTCTAGTCAGGACCTCTGCGGCTGAACTACGCTCCGCACCGCCCCCCCCCCTGCCCCAACTGGTGGGTTCTAGACAGACTACCTCCATGCCATGTCCCATCTCCATCTAATTCTGAGTTTACTGTGGGCACATCTTGGTACCCACTTCCCTGCTTCTGTTCAGAAACACACCCAAGCTGGCCCAGAACAAGAGCTGAGCAAGGCGGTGAGAATGGATGAACCAGGTGGACTTCACCAATCTTCTCAAGGTTGAACTCAGGTCAAGAAGGAAAGACACACACAACTGGGGCCAGGACAGGTGAGATTTTGCCTTAATGCAGAGCTGTGCACTCCAGGGGATGGGGTGCCCTGGAGCTCAGTGTGAGTTCTGGGAATGACAGTTCTCTCAGTTAGGGGACCCTGTTGGAATTTCATTTAATTACCAGATGTCTGCTGTTCCCAGGGAGAGTTGTAATGGCTCCCAGCCTCAGCAGGAACTCCAGAAGGGCAGAGTGAAAGGGGAGCTTGGTAATTCCTACACTTGGAAGGTAGAGGCAGGTGAATCTCTGTGAGTTCCAGGCCAGCTGGGGCTACAGGGAGACCCTGTCTCAAAAAGACAAAAAAAATGGAAAAAAGGGCAGGTTGGGCCTTGGGCCTAGCTGCTGAAGGCCTGGTGGTCCCCATCCACCTATCCACCACAAAGCCTGCATGGCCAGGACAGTAGGTTCCTGTTCCTCCCTTCCTGTTCTCTTAACCTCTGCTACCCCAATTGAGCAGGCAGTTGCCTGACTTGATCTAGTGCCTTTTGTGGGCACAGCCCTTCATCAGTCTGGTGTAGAACCTAGAGAGGGTAGGATGTGGGGGCCAGGCTGCAGGGTGCTAAGCCCCAGTTCACCCTCTCCTGAACTGGGAAGGTCACTAGACTGATGAAGGGCACAGGGCAGCTCAGGAGGCATCCCTGAAACAGATTGGAAGTCCAGGCATGGACTGAGTAGTAACTCTACCCCTTTGAAAAAAATAATAAAATAGGGGCCAGCTAGAAGGGTTCATGAGTAAAGGTTCTTTCCCTCAAGCCTGACAATCTGAGTCCCATCCCCTGGACCCACATGATGGAAAGAGAGAACTGGTTCCTCCAAGTTGTCCTCTGACCTCACATGCACACCTTGGCACAGGCCATCTCTCCAGTCCTGGTTTTTGTATTTGTTGTTTTGTTTTGGGGTTTTTTTTTTTAAGTGGGGTTGCTTTTTGAGACAGGGTCTCCCTATGGTCTCAGCTGGCTTCTAACTTGATATTGTAGACCAGATTGGCCTTGAACTCACAGAGATCAACCTTCCTCTGTCTCCTGAATGCTGGGCTTAAAGGCCTGCTCCACCACACCCAGCTTCCAAACCTGTTTTTTAAATAAAAGGTTAAAAAGTAAAAAAACAACAAAACAAAACAAAAACCAGAAAGAACTAGAAAAGCGGCAGGAGAATCACAAGTTCAAGACTAGCCTGGGTTGCATAGTAAGACCCTGTCTCAAAATTTTTTAAAGAAAGACTCAGGGGCTGAAGAGATGGCTCAAAGGTTAAGAGCTGTTGCTGCTCTTGCAGAGGACTGGGGTTCAGTTCTCAGCACCCATGTCAGGTGGGTTACAACTACCTGTAACTTCAGTCCTAGGGATCTAACACCCTCTTCTGGCCTCTATAGGCACCTTCATGTACTTACACAGATAACACATATATAATCTTTAAAATTTTTATTTCAAAAACAGGACTGGAAAAATAAAATAAAATAAAAAACAGGACTGGAACACCTTTAATCCCAGCCAGGCAGAGGCAGGTGAATCTTTGGCCCAGTTGGTACTTAAAATACTTGTCATTCAAACACAAGGACCTTAGTCCAATTGCCAGAACTCACATTAAAAAAACTAGGCGCTGGGCGTGGTGGCGCAAGCCTTTAATCCTAGCACTTGGGAGGCAGAGGCAGGTGGATGTTTGTGAGTTCAAGGCCAGCCTGGTCTACAGAGTGAGTTCCAGGACAGCTGGGGCTACAGAGAGACCCTGTCTCGAAAAGACCAAAAAAAAAAAAAACTAGGCATGGGCTGGGCATTGTGGCATGGGCTGGCACTGTGGCATGCACCTTTAATCCCAGAACACTGGAGGCAGAGACAGATGGATCTCTGGGTTTGGGTTAAATCCAGTCTACATAATGAGTTCCAGGCTGGCGAGGGTTACATAGTAGATCATGTCTTAAACAAATGAACCACCAAACAAAACAGGTGGTCATGCAAATATGTAATTTGGGCACTGGGGAGGCAGAGACAGGAGGGTCCCTGGGGTTCATTGGCCAGGTAGCCTAGGCTAATTGGTGAATTCCAGGTTCCTGTGAGAAACCCTGTCTCAAAAGACCAAACAACATCCCGGGATGGATTTGTAAACACATGAACATGCAGACACACTGTGTACAAGTAAATCAATCAGTATTTTGCTGCCACCAGAGGACAGTTGATTACAAAGGATATTCACATGGTCTTAAAGGGTTAGTATACAGATTATTAATTAGAGCAGAAGGGGTCATATGAAGATGGTACTTACAATGGCTCAACTTTGAGTTCTGTTGCTTTTTTCTTTTTGCGTTTGTTTGGTTGGTTTTGGTTTTTTGAAATAGGGTTTCCCTGTAGCCCCATATGGCCTGGAATTCGATATGTAGACCAGGTTGGCCTTGATTCTGAGTGCTGGGATTTAGGTGTGTGTTACCATGCCTGGCTTTTTATTTCTGAGTTGGTTAGCTTCATCACCACTATCCACCCCAGGCTGGTCTTGAATTCAGAATTTTCTTGTCTTAGTCTCCCAAGTAGTAGAATGACAGGCAGACACCACCATGCTAAGCTGAAGCAATTTTTCCTTATTATGATCATATATTAGTGGCTTTTATTGTTTATTTTTTTAATTTTTGTATGTATATGAATGTAGTGTCTGCATGTAGGTTTGTGCACCCGTGTCATGCAATGCCACGGAGGTCAGAAGAGGGGGTCGGATTCCCCTGGAACTGGAGTTAAAGACGGTTCTCAGCTGCCATGTGGGTACTGGGGATCGAACCTGGGTCCTCTGCAAGAGCAGTCGGTGCTCTTAACTGCTAGGCCATCTCTCCAGCCCCGCTTTTATTGTTTCTCTCTTTCTTTTTTTTTTTGGCCTTTTTGAGACAGGGTCTCCCTGGAGTCCCAGCTGTCCTGGAACTCACTCTGTAGACCAGGCTGGCCTTGAACTCACAAAGATCCACCTGCTTCTGCCTCCCAAAGCTAGGATTAAAGGCGTGCGCCACCACGCCCGGCGCTTTTATTGTTTCTTAACTAATGAACCATCTCTCCAGCCCCTTCTCTTCTTTATTTTTATTTCTAAATAAAAAATACTTTTATTTTGTGTGTTTGAGTATATTGCCTGCATATATATAAATGTTTGCAGAGGCCAGAAGAGGAATCCCTTGGAACTGGAGGTAGGGACAATTGTTAGCTGCCATGTGGATGCTGGGAATCGAACTTGGGTCCTCTGCAAGAACAGCCAGTGCTTTAAACTGCTGAGCCATCTCTCCAACCCCCACAGTCCCAACTGCTTCTGAGACTAAAGGTGATTCTTTCTGTCTTGATCTCTCCCTCTCTCCCCCCCTTCCTCAGTCCATCTCTCTTTGTTTTTTGGCTTGTTTTGCTTTTTTGAGACAGAGTCTCAGTGTAGTTCCAGCTGGCCTGGAACTCACTATGAGACCAGGCTGGCCTCAGTCTCATAGAGATCCACCTGCCTCTGCTTCACGAGTGCTGGGATTAAAGGCATACACCACCACATCTGGCTGAAGGTGATCTTTTAACTGTGAGTCAATATGTTGCTCTCCCATCGTGTCTGAACACTTGGCCAGAAGTTGGTGGTTCTGTTTGGGGTTCTAGAACCTTTAGGAGATGGAGACTCACTACAAGAAGCACATCACTGAGGGTGGACTTGAGGATGTATAACCTCATGCACTTGCAGCATTCAGGCCTGCTGATGCAGTGTGATGGACCAGCCTCATGTTCCCACCACCATGTGTTGCCCACTATGATGGACTGTAGCCCATGAACTATATAAGTCAAAATAAATCCTTTCTTCTTTACATTGCTTTTGGCAGGGTATTTTATCACAGCAACAGGAAAATAAACTAAGGCAGAATTTTGTAAAATCAAGTCAATATATATATAATCGCATAGAGTGAACACTATTTCAAAGGAGAGGGATGGGGGCATGTTAAGTAAAGAGCAAACCAAAGTAAATCAAAACCTAGCAGGAAATCCTGCAGTTCCACGTTCAGGGGTTTGTGATGGAATCATCTGGGTTCCATAGGGCTTTAGGGTTTGGGTAGCCCTTGCCCTCAAGCCAGCCCCACTCCAGGCCTTCAGGGTTCCTCAGATATCCCATTGCTGTCATCTCCAGTATCTGCTTCACCTTCCCATCTTTGTCAAAGACCTCTCAAAGCTGCCTTGCAGAGACTCTGCCACATATTACCTGGGCCTAGTAGCTCTTTAGAACCTTGGTTCAGACTTCTGTGATCCACTAACTCTTGTATTTTGCGTACATGTTAAACTGGACCATAGAGATGATGCTGTCAAGTTCTGCTGCCACGCTAGATGTAGCGTGGCCCCTTGAACCACGCTTGTATTGTTCTTTGTGTGCCTTCCAGGATGACCCTGAGAGACACTTCTCTAGGTGGCCATTTTGGAGCAGAGAACCAATGTAACAGTGTGCTCAGTTGAATGTATATCAACACACAATCTATTAAATTGGTTTATATCACACAGGTAGTACTACAATGGCTGTCTTGCATTCTGGAGAGGCTGAGAACTTAGTGGCTGTCAGTGCATCTTTTACCTCAGACCTTCTAATAGCTGGGCTGCTGCCAGAAGGTGCTGCCCACATGGGGGGAGGATCTTTCTTCAGTTAAGTCTTCCAAGAAATCCCTAACAATCCAGCCATAGGTATGTCTTTTAGTTGATCCCAGTTAACCTGGGAACCAAGATCAACCCTCACGGTCAACTGGCACACACTTTTGATTGCTGGTTTTAGGAAACCATGCAAGACCTGGCAACAGTAGGGGTCCACAGTGTCTTCTGTAGAACCATGAGCAGCACCCTTCTAGCAGCAGGGTGGTGGGCATGGTTCAGTGGTACAGCACTTGCTTAATATATGTGAGGATCTGGGTTTGATCCCCAGCACTACACACACAAAACATACACAAAATATAAACCACAATGATTAAAAACAAAGAAAAGCTCAGCTACTCAGAAGGTTGAGTAGGGAGACTGGAGAGATGGTTCAGTTGTTAAGAACACTGGCTGCTCTTGAAGAGGACCCAGGTTTGATTCCCACCACCCACAGGGCAGCTAGCAACTGTTCCTAGTTTCAGTTCTAGGGAGTCTCATTCCCTCTTCTGACCTCTGCAGGCCTTACACAACATGAGTGCACTGACACACAGGCAGAGATATATATACTCATAAAATAAAAATAAATTTAAAATTAAAATAAGGTTGAGTAGGCAGGAAGATCACAAGTTCTCTAAGTCTCCCTGGGCAGGGCTGGAGAGATGGCTCAGCAGTTAAGAGTACTGGCTGCTCTTGCAGAGGACCCAGGTTTAGTTCCCAGCATCTATATGGTGGCTAACAACTGTCCATAACTCCAATTCCAGGGTATATGATGCCCTCTTCTGACCTCTGCAGGCCTTATACAGCACAGGTGCACATGTATACATGCTGGCAATACATTCATACACATAAAATAAAAATAAAAAATAAATTTTTTTTTTATTTCTGTATGTGTATGAATGTACTGTCTGCATGCAAGTTTGTGCACCCGTGTCGTGCAATGCCGTGGAGGTCAGAAGAGGGTCTTGGATTCCCCTGGAACTGGAGTTCTCCTGGAATTGGAGTTTCAGACGGTTCTCAGCCGCCATGTGGGTGCTGGGGATAGAACCCGGGTCCTCTGCAAGAACGGTCGGCGCTCTTAACTGCTAGGCCATCTCTCCAGCCCATATTTTTTTAAAGTCTCCCAAGGGAAAAATAAATAAAAGTCTCCCAAGGGAGCCGGGCGTGGTGGTGCACACCTTTAATCCTAGCACTTGGGAGGCAGAGGCAGGTGGATCTTTGTGAGTTCAAGGCCAGCCTGGTCTACAGAGCGAGTTCCAGGCCAGCTGGGGCTACAGGGAGACACTGTCTCGAAAAGACAAAAAAAAAAAAAAAGTCTCCCAAGGGAAAAATAAATAAATAAAAGTCTCCCAAGGACTGGAATGGAGCTTTAGTCCCTTTGGGGAGCTCCAGGACCAAACATGATTCTTGTAAAGAGGTTTTAATGACTAAGACTAACATGCAAACTGGCTTTAGAAGGTGCTGTCAAGTAAGACTAAATGCAATGCTGGTGAGCTTTTAAAAGGCAGGAAAGTCTGGCCAGGTGTTCACCACAAGAGTAAAGAAAACAGAAACAAGCCAGGTGTGGTGGCGCACTCCTTTAATCCTAGCACTTGGGAGGCAGAGGCAGGCGGATCTTTGTGAGTTCAAAGCCAGCCTGGGATACAGAGTGAGTTCCAGGACAGCTGGGGATACAGGGAGACCCTGTCTTGAAAAGATGAAAAAAAAAAGAAAAAGAAAACAGAAACAAAGAGGTCTACTGCATCCCCTACAGGGAGGAGGGAGGTTCCCGAAGGTAGAAACTGTTGCAAGAGCCTGGCGTGGTGATGCATGCCTTTAATCCTAGCACTCCCACTCAGGAGGCAGAGG
>VZQC01004221.1:2778583-2817156 GCA_009823505.1 Rhizomys pruinosus
CCCCCCCCCCAGCCCCAGGATGCTCCCCTGGCCCCCAGCCTGGCCTCTAGCCTCAGGACCCCACCTGGTCCCTAGCCCCAGTACACCAAACCTGGTCCCTAGCTCCAAAAGTGGGACTATGACTTGCCTTTCTCTATTTTTTTTGTTTATTTTTATTTTATGTCTATGAGTGTTTTGCCTGCATGTGTGTAAGTGCACCATGTGCATACAATTCCTGTGAAAGTCAGAAGAGGGCATTGGTTGCCTTGGAATTAAAGTTACAGGTGGTTATCTCTAATGCTGTCTCACAACCTCTCAAACTGAGTCCATCTGCATTGGAGTTTATCATCATCTGTGTAGTCCTTTATACATGCATGGCTGACATCCACATGCTGTTTGTTGTTTTTCCCTCCTTGGGTTAGCTCTGGCAAGAAGGGGAGGGGCCGCCAGGGATTTTACCCAAGGAAATAGATAAAGACAGATATATAGGCAGACATACATACACGGACTCAGAGAAAGCCCGAGGGAATAGACTCAATTTTAACGTTGGAACTCAAGGCTTATATACTAACACAGGCATGGGCCAGGACATACATATACACACAATTGGGGGCTGGGGCAGGTAATTGGGACAAGGGAACCTCAGGCTAAAATCTGGATCAAAGTTCTTTCCTGAGAGATCAAAGGACAGTCCAGGCCTTCACAGCTCTGTGAGAAACAGCAGGGGTCAAGGCTGTCAGGTAACTGCTTTTAAGTGCTTCTGCTCAAAGAATAGCCACACACCTGTACTTCTGGTCCCCACATAGACTCAGAGCTGCCTTCACTCCATCTCCTGCAGCTCAGTCCAGGTGACTTCACTCTTCAACTATTCAGACCCCAGAAGCAAAACTCTTTTTCTGTCATCTCAAACTTGCCATCATCAGCACAACTCATGCCTCTGTGTGTGTGTGTGTATGTGTGTGTGTGTATGTGTGTGTGTGTGTGTGTGTGTGTGTGTGTGTTTTGCTGGGAACTGAACCTATGGCCTCTTTTGTGCTAGGCAATCACACTGTCACTGAACTACAACTCCCCTCTACTTTCTTTTCTATGTGTTTGGTTTTGGTCTTTTTGAGATAGAGTCTCCCTGTAGCCCCAGCTAGCCCCAGCTAGCCTAGAACTCACATGAAGACTGGGTTGTGTTATGGCCAGATCTCTGGGACCCCCAAAAGACCACCAGGACACGCAGCTCCGATGTAAATGCAAAGAGTCTTTAATTCAAGCTGAGCTTGGACCACCACCCTCCTGACAGCAGGCTGGGAGAAGGGGTCCTGAAGCTGGGGGTGGGGGGGGCTTTTAAAAGGAAAAACTGCAAACGGGGAATTTTCCAGTTTTGGCATTTTGTTATTGATTCATAGGGACTGAGGAAGCATGATTTTTAGACTGATAGGTCGGGGTCACCTGGCAGCTTTGGTGGCGCCATTGGGGGGAGATTTTACTCACTCAGTACGTCCTGGCAGAAGAGCAAACGTTTAACCAGTGGTCTTTCCCTGTTAGTTATTTTCAACAAACAACCTTTGGTCCTTCCCTGTTAGCTATTGAGATATTCTGTGGTTTCTCCTGGAATCTGAGGATGGGGGGCTGTTTCTCGGATGGTGTATTTCCACAAAATAGAAAAATGGAGTCTATCTTGTTCCCTTATAACTGGTCCCTCTTGGGCTGGAGAGATGGCCTAGCGGTTAAGAGCNCAGCAGGACCAAACGATCAGCAATCAGCTCGCCAAGGCACCCAGTTCCTACCTGTCTTCCCCTCTTCCTGCCGCTGGGCTCAGGAGATCTCCGAGAACACTTGGAAGACTTGGAATGAACTTGCCACCTGACCCAGCCATACCACTCCTAGACATGTACCCACAAGACTCATCTTACCACAAAGATACATGCACAGCCATGTTTATTGCAGCTCTCTTCACAATAGCAAAAAGCTGGAACCAACCCAAGTGCCACTCAACTGACAAGTGGATAGAGAAAATGTGGTACATGTGCACAATGCAGCGGTAAAGAAAGATGACATCTTGAACTTTACAGGTAAATGGTTGGAGCTAGAAGATATCATGCTGAGTGAAGTAACACAGTCCCAGAAAAACAAACGACAAATGGTATCCCTCATCTGTGGATGCTAGCACTAAGTACCTAATTGTGTGGCAAACTGAGCAACGTCAATGTGATCTGAAAACAACTCTTATATTGTGCTCTTATATTGTAGAATCCCTTAAAAAACAAGAGAATGGAGCTGGAGAGATGGCCTAGCAGTTAAGAGTGCCCACTGCTCTTGCAGAGGACCCGGGTTTAATTCCCAGCACCCCCATGGCAGCTGAGAACCGCCTTTAACTCCAGTTCCAGGGGAATCCGACTCTGTCTTCTGACCTGCGTGGCATTGCACGACATGGGTGCACAGACCTACATGCAGACAGTACAGTCATACACATACAAAATAAATAAAATTAAATAAATAGGGGCTGGAGAGATAGCCTAGCAGTTAAGAGCACCGACTGCTCTTGCAGAGGACCCGGGTTCAATCCCCAGCACCCACATGCAGCTAAGAACCATCTGTAATTCCAATTCCAGGAGAACTCCAGTTCCAGGGGAATCCGAGAGCCTCTTCTGACCTCCACAGCATTGCACAACATGGGTGCACAAACCTACATGCAGACAGTACATTCATACACATACAAAAATAATAATAAATAAATTTATTTAAAAAATAAAAAATAAATAAAGAGGAAAATCAAATAAATAATTAAATAAAAATAAAAAATAAAATAAAAAAGTATTTGGAGCCAGATGTGGTGGCATGCCTTTAATCCTAGCACTTGGGAGGCAAAGGGCAGGTGGATCTCTGTGAGTTCAAAGCCAGTCTGGTCTACATAGTGAGTTCCAGGACAGCTGGAGCTACAGGGAGACCCTGTCTCAAAAGGATTCCCCCCCCAAAAAAAGTATTTGGGCTTGGGTGGATAGTGGAAGCATCCAAGGTGCCTTGGTTCTTGATGCCCCAGGAGTATCAGAGGCAACCAAAATCAGTTGGTAGAAATGGATATAAAACAAATATAAGGGGCTGGAGAGATAGCCTAGCGGTTAAGAGCACTGACTGCTCTTGCAGAGGACCGGGGTTCGATCCCCAGCACCCACATGGCGGCTGAGAACCGTCTGTAACTCCAATTCCAGGAGAACACCAGTTCCAGGGGAATCCGAGACCCTCTTCTGACCCCCGCGGCACTGCACGACACAGGTGCACAAACTTACATGCAGACAGTACATTCATATACATACAAAAATAAATAAAAATTATTAAAAAAAATAAAACATATAAATTAAAGGGATTAAGTTTGATCAAGTGGCAGGAAGCCTCTGGGTAAACCATTGACATTTCTCTCCTGGGCACAGAGACTGTTCACCCTGCTAAGGTGCAGACATAGCAGGAAAAAAAAAGATGTCTATATCCCCATTGGCCCTATGCTAGATTAAGCAGCTAAAACCAATCCTGCCTCGTTTCCAGTGGAAAAACAACTACTATTGCTTTACTAGATAAATACAATGCACCAGGAAAGGCTTCCCAACATTTGTATCTGTGACCTAGGTTATTACTACTGTGGGTGTTCATTTTAAGGTTTCTGTTCCTCATCTTCTGCCTTTTCTTGACTTGTGTTTTATTGCAAAAAAGAACATCACTGAAACTAATACCAGATACCCTCTGGAAATAGGGATAAATAAAAAACCATAAAGGTTCCATACTCTACCAAAATTAGACGACCATAGTCAGATTCTATGTCAGTCCCTCCAAGGGTCAGGGACCATTGCAGAAGAGGAAGTGGGAAAGAATGTAAGAGCAGGAGAAGGGCTAGGCATAATAATACACGCCTTTAATCCCAGCACTCTGGAAGCAGAGGTAGATAGATCTCTGTGAGTTCAAGGTCAGCCTGGTCTATATAGTGAGATGCAGGCCAGCTAGGGCTACAGAGAGACCCTGTCTCAAAAAGACCAAAGAGAGAGAGAGAGAGAGAGAGAGAGTGAGAGAGAGAGAGAGAGAAGAGAGAGAGGAGGAGGAGGAGAAGGAGGAGGAAGGGGTGGAGTGCTGTGTAGCAACTTCCTCTTAGGTAAAACCTTCAGTCTTAGAAAGAAGTTAGTTAAGACAACAGAGAATTTTCTTTTTTTTTTAAGTAATTTTTTAAATTAATTTCTGTATGTGTATGAATGTGCTGTCTGCATGCAAGTCTGTGCACCCGTGTCGTGCAATGCCTCGGAGGTCAGAACAGGGCGTCAGATTCCCCTGGAACTGGAGTTCTCGTGGAATTGGAGTTCCAGACGGTTCTCAGCCACCATGTGGGTGCTGGGGATCGAACCCGGGTCCTCTGCAAGAGCGGTCTTAACCGCTAGGCCATCTTGGAGAATTTTCCAAAAAGCTGTAATCAACAGGATGTTCAAAACAGAAGTAAACAACTCAGTAGATTCAGGAAGTCTCTGAAACTGACCAGATTCATTATGCCCCTCCCTCCCAAAACATTAAAAGCCCTAAGGAGATCCATTCTGAGAGCTATGCTCAGACAAGCTGAGATGATGCAGCTGTCTTTGAGCCATTTCTGTTCCTGTCCCCTCCCCCATACTCCTGTTAGTAAGCCCAGTAAAACTGATTTGCTCTCCAAGCAGTTGTTGGTGCTATCCTTACTGGACTGGGTAGATATTTGTTCACATCACCACCCCAGAAACAGTGTCACAGATGTGCCATGCCAGTCATCCTAGCACGCAGGAGGTTGACATAGGAGGTCATCATTGACTCTGCAGTTGGTTCAAGGCTGGCCTGGTCTACATGAGCCCCTGTATAAGAAATAGAACACTTGAACAGCATGCAGGAAGCCCTGGGTTCCAGCTCAGAAGTGGAAACAATGGGAGCAGTGCCTGGACAGTGGCAGGTCCCCAGCCTTTCCCCCAGGTCGGTCCCCAGACCCAGCAAACTGACCTCTTCCCCAGACTGGTCTCCATCCCTAGCATACGCCCCTGGCCTCCAGTCTCATCAAGCCTAGCCCCCCCCCCCCCAGCCCCAGGATGCTCCCCTGGCCCCCAGCCTGGCCTCTAGCCTCAGGACCCCACCTGGTCCCTAGCCCCAGTACACCAAACCTGGTCCCTAGCTCCAAAAGTGGGACTATGACTTGCCTTTCTCTATTTTTTTTGTTTATTTTTATTTTATGTCTATGAGTGTTTTGCCTGCATGTGTGTAAGTGCACCATGTGCATACAATTCCTGTGAAAGTCAGAAGAGGGCATTGGTTGCCTTGGAATTAAAGTTACAGGTGGTTATCTCTAATGCTGTCTCACAACCTCTCAAACTGAGTCCATCTGCATTGGAGTTTATCATCATCTGTGTAGTCCTTTATACATGCATGGCTGACATCCACATGCTGTTTGTTGTTTTTCCCTCCTTGGGTTAGCTCTGGCAAGAAGGGGAGGGGCCGCCAGGGATTTTACCCAAGGAAATAGAAAGATAAAGACAGATATATAGGCAGACATACATACACGGACTCAGAGAAAGCCCGAGGGAATAGACTCAATTTTAACGTTGGAACTCAAGGCTTATATACTAACACAGGCATGGGCCAGGACATACATATACACACAATTGGGGGCTGGGGCAGGTAATTGGGACAAGGGAACCTCAGGCTAAAATCTGGATCAAAGTTCTTTCCTGAGAGATCAAAGGACAGTCCAGGCCTTCACAGCTCTGTGAGAAACAGCAGGGGTCAAGGCTGTCAGGTAACTGCTTTTAAGTGCTTCTGCTCAAAGAATAGCCACACACCTGTACTTCTGGTCCCCACATAGACTCAGAGCTGCCTTCACTCCATCTCCTGTAGCTCAGTCCAGGTGACTTCACTCTTCAACTATTCAGACCCCAGAAGCAAAACTCTTTTTCTGTCATCTCAAACTTGCCATCATCAGCACAACTCATGCCTCTGTGTGTGTGTGTATGTGTGTGTGTGTGTGTGTGTGTGTGTGTGTGTTTTGCTGGGAACTGAACCTATGGCCTCTTTTGTGCTAGGCAATCACACTGTCACTGAACTACAACTCCCCTCTACTTTCTTTTCTATGTGTTTGGTTTTGGTCTTTTTGAGATAGAGTCTCCCTGTAGCCCCAGCTAGCCCCAGCTAGCCTAGAACTCACATGAAGACTGGGTTGTGTTATGGCCAGATCTCTGGGACCCCCAAAAGACCACCAGGACACGCAGCTCCGATGTAAATGCAAAGAGTCTTTAATTCAAGCTGAGCTTGGACCACCACCCTCCTGACAGCAGGCTGGGAGAAGGGGTCCTGAAGCTGGGGGTGGGGGGGGCTTTTAAAAGGAAAAACTGCAAACGGGGAATTTTCCAGTTTTGGCATTTTGTTATTGATTCATAGGGACTGAGGAAGCATGATTTTTAGACTGATAGGTCGGGGTCACCTGGCAGCTTTGGTGGCGCCATTGGGGGGAGATTTTACTCACTCAGTACGTCCTGGCAGAAGAGCAAACGTTTAACCAGTGGTCTTTCCCTGTTAGTTATTTTCAACAAACAACCTTTGGTCCTTCCCTGTTAGCTATTGAGATATTCTGTGGTTTCTCCTGGAATCTGAGGATGGGGGGCTGTTTCTCGGATGGTGTATTTCCACAAAATAGAAAAATGGAGTCTATCTTGTTCCCTTATAACTGGTCCCTCTTGGGCTGGAGAGATGGCCTAGCGGTTAAGAGCGCCGACTGCTCTTGCAGAGGACCCGGGTTCGATCCCCAGCACCCACGTGGCGGCCGAGGACCGTCTGAAACTCCAATTCCAGGAGAGTTCCAGTTCCAGGGGAGTCTGACGCCCTCTTCTGACTTCCGCGGCATTGCACGACACGGGTGCACAGACTTGCATGCAGACTGCATTCATACACATACAGAAATAAAATTAATAAAAAAAATTAAAAAAAAAAACTGGTCCCTCTTTACAGTTGGCCTTGTTCTCACAGAAATCTGCCTGCCTCTGCCTCCTGAATGGTGGAATTAAAGCCCTGCACCATAATACCTGGCTCTACTTTCTTTAAAATTATTATTTAAAATTCATCCTTGGGGTTAAACATGGTGGCACGCCCTTTAATCCTAGCACTCAGGAGGCAGAGGCAGGCAGATTTCTGTGAGATAGAGGCCAGCCTGATCTACATAGCAAGTTCCAGGTGAGCTGGGACTACAGGGAGACACTATCTCAAAAAGACAAAAATAAATAAATAAATAATAAATAAATAATAAATAAATAAATAAATTCTTTGCAAGGCCAGAGAGATAGCTCAGAGGCTAAGAGCATCCATATGGAGGCTGACAACCAGTGACTCCAGTCCCAGGGGATCTGTCTTCCTCTTCTGGCCTACAGACATTGCAATACACTTATACACCTAAAATAAAAATATTAAAAAAAAAAATCTTTCCAGCCAGGAGTGGTGGTGCACGCCTTTAATCCTAGCACTCGGGAGGCAGAGGCAGGCGGATCTTTGTGAGTTCAAGGACAGCCTGGTCTACAGAGTGAGTTCCAGGACAGCTGGGGCTACAGGGAGACCCTGTCTCAAAAAAAAAACACAAAAAATTTCTTTCTTTGGGGGGCTGGAGAGATGGCTCAGCTGTTAAGAGTGCTGACTGCTCTTGCAGAGGACCCGCGTTTACTTCCCAGCACCCATATGGCTGCTAAGAACTGTCTTTAACTCCAGTTCCAGGGGAATCCGACGCCCTCTTCTGACCTCTTCAGCATTGCACGACACGCGTGCACCAACCTACATGCAGACAGTACACTCATACACATAAAAAAAAGTTCTTTCTTTGGGAATTTCATACATGAATAAGATATAGTTAACTCATCTCCACTCACTTCCCAGCTCCAATTCCTCTTGGGACCCTTCCCTTCACCCCCACATTATTCTTTTATGTCTTTTCTTTCTTTCCTTCCTCCCTCTTTGGTCTCTCTTCTCTCTCACTTTCTTCTTTTCTTTCCCTCTTCTTCTTTTCCTTTCTTCTCTCTCTCTTCCCCTTCCTTCCTTCCCTTCCTTCCTGTCTCCCCCCCTTCTCTTTTCTTTCCCCTTCTTTCCTCTCCCCTCCCCCTCCCCCTCCCCTCCCTCTCCCTCGTTCCTTTTTTTTTTAATGTATTTATTATTTTTATGTGTATGAGTGCACTGTCTGCATGTAGGTTGGTGCATGCGTGTCATGCAGTGCTGAAGAGATCAGAAGAGGGCGTCGGATTCCCCTGGAACTGGAGTTAAAGACGGTTCTCAGCCACCATGTGGGTGCTGGGAATCGAACGCGGGTCCTCTGCAAGAGCAGTTGGTGCTCTTAACCGCTGAGCCATCTCTCCAGCCCCTCCCTCCTTCCTTCTTGTGTAGCCCTGGCCTACCTGAAACTGTAGCTCCACCTGGCCTGGAACCTGCTATGTAGACCAGCCTGTCGTTGAAGTCGCAGAGATCTGCCTGCCTCTGCTTCCCAAGTGCTGGGGTTAAAGGCAGGCACCACAACACTGACTTCTTTTTTATTTATTGCTGCCTGTATGGTGGTAGGGTAATCCACTGGAGCATGGGTAATTTACCATGGGACCCACCTCTAAATAAAACTGACTCTCCTGGAGGACTGGAGAGATGGTTCAGGCATTAACACTCCTGACTGCTCTTGCAGAGGACCAGGGTTCAATCCCAGCACCCACATGGTGGTTAACAATCGTCTGTAACCCCAGGTCCAGAGATTCAACGCCCTCTTCTGACTTTCGTGGGCACTGCACGACACTGGTGCACTTATGTATATGCTGGCGATACATTCATACACATAAAATAAAAGATAAATAAAATCGTAAAAAATAAAACTATCCTTCTCCACAGCAGCCATCACTTGTCCAAAACTCCTCAGCTAGGGTTGGGGCCTCGTAAGGCCCTCCCTGTCTGTGTTCAGCCCTCTACCTTCAGTTAAAGACTTCTCACGTCCTGGGCTGGAGAGATGGCCTAGCAGTTAAGAGCGCCGACCGCTCTTGCGGAAGACCCGGGTTCAATCCCCAGCACCCACATGGCGGCTGAGAACCGTCTGAAACTCCAATTCCAGGAGAACTCCAGTTCCAGGGGAATCCGAGACCCTCTTCTGACCTCCGTGGCATTGCACGACACGGGTGCACAGACTTGCATGCAGACAGTACATTGATACACATATAGAGATAAATAAAAATGCCGGGCGTGGTGGCGCACGCCTTTAATCCTAGCACTTGGGAGGCAGAGGCAGTCGGATCTCTGTGAGTTCGGGGCCAGCCTGGTCTACAGAATGAGTTCCAGGACAGCCAGAGCTACAGGGAGACCCTGTCTAAAAAAAAAAAAAAAAAAAAAAAAAAGACTTCTCACGTCCTTTTCTGGTACGGCCGCCCTAGTATGCTTCTGTCTGGCTCCAACAACTCCCGCTTGACCAGTGCAGTTACGCCCTCAGTCTGTTTTCCCCGTGACCAGTAGAGGGCGCGGGCGAGCACCCTGCGTAGGTTCAGCACTCCATCCCAGGTCCCGGGAACCGGCGCCGGTCCAAAGCAGGTCATAGCACGCCAGGTGCGCCTGGTGTGTTCAGGCCTGGCCACCTGATATCCAGCAGGGTCTTCCCGATGATAGACCATCCAGTCCCGGCGCTTCCCTGCAGCAGCCGCCAACTGGGCGGGGCGGCTGTGAGTCACCTGCTGGTCAGGCCTGTCTACCAACCAACCTGTCTGTGTCATTGCAGACACACCCAGGTCACGCCCGAAAGGTGCAGGACAGGTCTTGCTGCGTCTGTGCCCTTCAAGCCTAGAAACCAAGATTTGAGCGACCGAAGCCCATCCTATATTCTGACGGTCCTGTCTTTCTGTGTGCCCAGGCCTCTTCTCTCTAAGCAATCTTCTGGGAAGGGCTTCGGGGCAACATGCGGTACCGGCTTGCTACCAGAGGACGTGTTGCCACCCCAGGGCCTGTAGATAAGGGTCTTGACAGATGAAGTTCATCGTTCATTCATTCATCCATTCATTATTTTGGAAGGGGGAGTACAGGTGTGTGTACATATGTGCAAGTGTGTGTAGGTCAGAGGACAACCTCCAGTGTCCTTTCTCTGGTACCTATCCACCTTGTTTTCTGAGGCAGAGTCTCCTGTGCTATCCCCCCCAGAGCTCCTTCCTCCTCTCTCTGCCTCCCTAGTGCTGAGATTCCCGGGATGGAACTCAGGTCCTCATGATTTCAAGGCAAGCCCTTTACCAACCAAGCCCTCTTATTTATATACTTGCCACTTCCTTCCGAAGTGGTGTGGATGGATGGAGCACAGCAAGGCACACGGGCTAGGCAAGTGCTCTGCCACAGCCCAGCCCACAAGTGCCTTTTCTAGGAGACAGACAAGTAAAAGGCACACAGACACACAAAAGGTGGGTGGTGTGATGAGGGTGGCAGAGGAGAATTATGCTTCTACAAGAGTGCAGGGATCAAAAAGACCAGAGAGAGAGAGAGAGAGAGAGAGAGAGAGAGAGAGAGAGAGAGAGAGAGAGAGAGAGAGAGAGAAAGCAGGGATCACGTTTGTGCCATTGTACCAAGCCCAAATTTCTTTTTTTTTTTGTCTTTTTAAACAGGGTCTCCCTGTAGCCCCAGTCCTTGAGTGCAGGCTGACCTTGAACTCACAGAGCTCCACCTGCCAGTGCCTCCCAAGTATTGGGATTAAAGGTGTGTGCCACCACATCCAGCACTAAAATTTGTTTAAAAGAAAAATGAGGGGCTGGAGAGATGGCTTAGCAGTTAAGAGCACTGGCTGTTCTTGCAGAAGACCTGGGTTTGATTCCCAGCACCTACATGGCAGTTCCAGGGGAATCCAATACCTTCTTCTGACCTCTGTGGGTTTTGCATGATGTTGATTCACTTACATACTTGCAGGCAATACACTCGTACACATTGGTGGCACACTCCTTTACTCCCAGCACTCAGGAGACAGAGGCAAGCAGATCAAGGCCAGCCTGGTCTACATAGTGAGTTTCAGGCCAGCTGGGAACTGAAACTGTCTCAAAAAAGACCAAGCCGGGCTTGGTGGCGCACACCTTTAATCCCAGTTCTCGGAGAGGCAGGTGGATCTCTGTGAGTTCAAAGCCAGCCTGGTCTACAGAGCGAGCTCCAGGCCAGCTGGAACTTAAGGGAGACCCTGTCTCAAAAAGACAAAAAATAAAAAAATAAAAAATAAAAAAAAGACAAAAAAATTGTTAAAAATTAAAAAAAGAAAAACGAAGCTTCTAGCCTGCATTTCATGAGGCGCTACATGACTGCCACGCCAGGGGCTGTCTTCCTTGGTTTGTCATTGAGCTGTCCCTTAGGAGCTGTGCTCCCTGACTCCCACAGCCAGAGCAATTGTTTATTTCACCCCAGGGAAAGGGTCAGGAAGACCTCTCCCCCCCAGAGGGGAGCACCAGGAGACCCTACCCACAGAGGAGTAGCAGCAGATGCTGTGCTGATGTCCTTCCTCTGCTCACCCTGTGATGAGGGGATCAGGACAGATGCTGTACATGCTGTCTTCTGAATCACTAAGTCAGTTATTTCACTCCACAAATGCTTAGGGGGGCAGTTATGGGCCAATAGTCACGCTGAGCCTGGAAATGGGAAGTTTATTAGAAGGACATGGTTGGTGACATGAAGGAAATCAATTTTTTTCTGGAAGGGTTCTTTCTGGATTGCGCCCCTAAATTGTCCCTCCTCTTGACAAAAAGGCAGATGTTTGGCTGAATAACCACAGTGTGAGAGGCCAGAAGAAACAGGAGTCCAGGCTGAGTTGGCAGAGTATGATCACAGGGGCAGGCCTGCCAAGAAAATATGAGTATGTAAACCTGAAAGCCTAGATTTTCCACTGTGTGTGTGTGAGTGTGCACGTGCACATAGAGGCCAGGGGTTAACCCTGAGTGTCCTTCCTCAGGAATCAGCCACCTTAGTTTAGAGACAAGGTCTCTAACTGACCTGGATTCACTGGTTTGGCTAGCCTGTCTGCACACAGAGCCCCAGGGATTCTCTTTGTCTCTGCCTCCCTGGCAATGGGATTGTAAATGTCTGCCACCATGCCTGAAAGCCCATACCTAAAAAATTTTACTTATAGTTTACTTTTTTTTTTTGGTCTTTTTGAGGCAGGGTCTCCCTGTAGTTCCAGCTGGCCTAGAGCTTGCTCTGTAGACCAGGCTGGCTTTGAACTCACAGAGATCCACCTGCCTCCGCCTCCCAAGTGCTAGGATTAAAGACATGCGCCACCATCATTTGTTTTTTATAAACTGTGAAATTATATTTATTTATTATGGGATGTGGGCATGGGTGTGCCGCAGCATGTGTGGATGTCAAAGGACAACTTTCAGGAACTGGTTCTCTCCTTCAAACTCAAGTCATCAGGCTTGGAGGGAAGCACCTTTATTTTCCTGCTGAGCCATCTCACTGGCCCTAGATATTTATTAAATTAAATTATTTAGGGCTGGAGAGATGGCTCAGTGGTTAAGAGCACTGACTCCTGCTGCAGAGGACCCGGGTTTGATTCCCAGCATCCACATGGTGGCTAAGAACCGTCTTAGGCATGGTGGCACACTTGGGAGACAGAGGCAGGTGGATCTCTGTGAGTTCAAGGCTAGCCTGGTCTACATAGCGAGCTCCAGGGCAGGTGGGACTAAAGGGAGACAATGTCTCAAAAAGACCCTCTCTCTGCAGCCCCTGCCACAAGCAGAGGAAACCTGCAATAATTCCTTACCCCTACCCAGGCAAGCTCCTGCCTCACTGGCAGGAAGAGCCACCAGGGCTGAGTCATTTCCCTGCACCTAATTCTCATCCCCTCTGCTCCCTTCTCCTGCCTCAGGACCTTTGCACAGCTGCTTCCTCTACCTAGATGTCTTTCCTATGTCCACATAGCTTTCCCCTACTTCCCTGGCCTTTGCTTAAATGCTGCCTTCCTTGGCAAGGCACTGGCTGTTATTTAAAAATGTGTCTAGCTGGGCGTGGTGGCGCACGCCTTTAGTCCTAGCGCTTGGGAGGCAGAGGCAGGCGGATCTTTGTGAGTTCAAGGCCAGCCTGGTCTACAGAGGGAATTCCAGGACGGCTGGGGCTATAGGGAGACCCTTTCTCAAAAAGACCAAAAAAAAAAAAAATTGTCTAACCTCCTCCACCCACGGCCCCTCTATCCCCATGCTCTCTGCTATCTGGCATACTGGTTGTCTTCCTATTCCCCATCTACCCCAACTTGACCATCAGCTCCTCAAGAACAGAAATTATTCATTCATTTGTTGCAGTGCTGAGGATGAAGCCTGGGCCTTCTGCTTGCGGAGATGAAGTTTTTCCCTCCCCACCTTGCTTCTCCTGCAGGGATGGAGCTCAGAGCCTCCTGCATTTTAGACAGGCATTGTACCACTGACCCACATATCCCAGCTCAAAGACAATTTTTTTTTTAGATGTATTTAGCTGGGCATGTATTTACCATACCTTTTTAAAATTTTTTAAAATTTATTATTTTTATGTCTATGAGTGCACTGTCTGCATGTAGGTTGGTGCACCCATGTGCAATACTGTGGAGGTCAGAAGAGGGCATCAGATTCTCCTGGAACTGGAGTTATAGACAGTTCTTAGTCGCCATGTGGATGCTGGGAATTGAACCTGGGTCCTCTTCAAGAGCAGTTGGTGCTCATAGCCGGGCGTGGTGGCGCACGCCTTTAATCCTAGCACTTGGGAGGCAGAGGCAAGAGGATCTTTGTGAGTTCAAGGCCAGCCTGGTCTACAGAGTGAGTTCCAGGACAGCTGGGGCTACAGGGAGACCCTGTCTCGAAAAGACAAAAAAAAAAAAAAAAAAAAAAAGAGCAGTTGGTGCTCTTAACCACTGAGCCATCTCTCCAGCCCTGACAATTTTTTTTACGTTTATTCATTTTGTGTGTGTGTGTGTGTGTGTGTGTGTGTGTGTGTGTGTGTGTTTGCTGGCATTCATGTGGACATGAGAGCAGTTCTCTACTATGTGGGTTCCACGGATCAAACTCATGTCATCAGCCAGTCATAGCACCTTTACCTTCTGAGCAGTCTCACCAGCCCAAGGTTTTGCTAGTTTTGTTTGCTGCTCTTCCCAGGACCAAGCTTAGAGCTGTGCTCACTCTGTGACTGTCATTGTCTTTAGCAATAGTGGGAACAAAAATAGGTCTTGGTGCTTTCCCTTAGAACTATTTTTCTCTTGTTGCCATGCTGGAAATAAAAGCCAGGGCCTTGTGTGTGCTAAGCACATACACTCCCACAGACCTTCTTCACCTTGCCCCAGGAGTTAAGATTACTTTTTGAATCAGAGCCTTGCTATGCAGCTCAGGCAGACCTTGAACTCATGTCTTTCTAGCCTCAGCCTCAGAGCACTAGGAGTTGTGCCAGAAATTGTGTGCATGTTCAAATGTGTGTGGTCACACATGCTTGTGTGTGCAGAGGCTGGAAGCTCATGTCAGCCGCTTTCCCCGTTATCCTCCACTCTATATATTGAAGCAGGGTCTCTCACTGAACCCAGACCCCCCCCAGTTTCAGCTAGTTTAGTTAGACAGCTTGGGATTTAGTTAGACAGCATCTGGATTCTGCTTCTTGGGCTCTGGAGTTATAGGTGGTTGTCACACCCACCTAGCTTTTATGTGGGTGTTGGGATCAGAACTCCAGTCCTACTTGTCAAGCAGAGAGCCATCTTCCAGACCTGAGCTGAATTTTTTTTTTTTTATCTTTTTGAGACAGGGTCTCCCTGTAGCCCCAGCTGCCCTGGAACTCACTCTGTAGACCAGGCTGGCCTTGAACTCATAAAGATCCGCCTGCCTCTGCTTCCTGAGTGCTAGGATTAAAGGCATGCACCACCGCGCCCAGCTTCTGAGCTGAATTTTTAAACCCTGTGCCCTTTTGCTTGCTTCTGTCAAAACACCTGGATGAGTCTTAAGACTAGGTTAGCCTCAAACTTGCAACATTCCCCTGCCTCTACCTCCTGTGTCCTGGGATTACATGTGTGTGTCACCATACTCAGCCATATCTTCCATTTTTCAAAGATCAGTTAAAGGCTCAGAGATGAAATTACCCAGCAACATAGCAACAGAATGCTGGGGATAAGATGGCTAAAAGTGTATACTGCTCTTCCAGGGACCAAGTTCCCAGCAGGCATGTTGGCAGATCACAATTACCAGTAATGGCAGCTGCGGGCGGGGAGGTAAACACCTCTGGCCTCTAAGAGCACCTGTACTTGCATGCACATACCTCCACACAGACACATATACCTAGTTTTTTTAACATTAAAAAATAAAGTGCAGGGGCTGGAGAGATAGCCTAGCGGTTAAGAGCACTGACGCTCTTGCAGAGGACCCGGGTTCGATCCCCAGCACCCACATGGCGGCTAAAAACTGTCTGTAACTCCAATTCCAGGAGAACTCCAGTTCCAGGGGAATCCGAGAGCCTTTTCTGACCTCCGCGGCATTGCACGACACGGGTGCACAGACCTGCATGCAGACAATACATTCATACACATGCAAAATAAATAAATAAATAAATAAATAAATAAATAAATAAATAAATAAATAAAGTGCTAAAGTCAGGATTTAATCCTGGGCTGCTCAGCCTTGGGAACCATTTTCTGTTGCTTGTGAAACAAGCAGGTGGTCAGTTGGAGAGCATGCTTGCTTTAGCTGTGGGTGAGGGCCTGAGAAGTTTGGCTCCTGGAACTCAGCAAAGAGCACTTTTTCAGGATAAACTTATCTTTGGGGAGGTGTCAGGGTACAGCTGACATACAACACTGTTGTGTCTGTACCTGCCTGGTTTCCATGTACACAGTTTTGTCTTATAGTACAGGGGATGGAAGCCAGGGCTTTGGGCGTGTTAGGCAAGTGCTCTATTGCTAAGCTGCAGCTCCAAAACTTTTTACTTTTAGATCTTATTTTTGTGTGTGCGCACATATGCCCACATACATGTTGAGTGTAGCTGCCTAGAGGCCAGAAGGCATCAGCTCCGCTTGGAGCTGGAGCTACAACTGGTTGTCAACAGCCAAATGTGGGTGCTGAGAACTGAACTCTTAATTCTCTCCAAAAACATTTTGTGATCTTAACCACTGCAGCATCTCCAGCCCCCCCTCTATTTCTTGAGACAGGGTGTGAGCTGCCCAGGCTGACCTTGAGCTTGCAACCCTTCTGCTTTACAAAGGTCAAGATGGAACTCAACCCTGGAAGCAGAAATTACACTTGGAGAGATGGAAAACACCCATTCGCTGTTTCTTCACACCAACCCCTGCCATGTAGAACTGATGGGCTAGATATAGAGTATCAGGAATGAGGAAACTATTGCCCTGCTGTACTCCAAGAACAAGAAAACAAAGCAGTCAAGTAAAAAGAGAAAAGCTCTCACATTCCCTGTACTTAGAAGAGTCCCCTAAGAAACTGGAAACATTTGTTGGGGTGGGTGGAGTTTCCATCACGTAGTACCTTTTCCAGTTTCCTATTATGCTAATGTGGTCAAAAAATAAAATTGAAAAATTAGAAATTCTACTTACATAATCATAGCACCACTCTCTGGTGCACATGCATGGACAATGCACACACACAAACCACGATTCTATTCCTTCTGTGCCCGGTGCAGGCAGAAGGGAGCCTCAGGCCAAGCTCTGCTTCCGATTTCAGGTCAAATGTCCTACTGTTGTTGGCCACACTGGGCTGGAAGCCAGGGCCCCATTCACGCCAGGCTCTGTACCACTGTGCTCCACCCCCAGCTCCTTATGACAAA
Source organism: Rhizomys pruinosus (assembly GCA_009823505.1). Lineage (NCBI taxonomy): Eukaryota > Metazoa > Chordata > Mammalia > Rodentia > Spalacidae > Rhizomys > Rhizomys pruinosus. The sequence continues at coordinate 2,795,324 of VZQC01004221.1, forward strand.
GCTACCCAAACACCACCAATATCCATTCTCCAGATTGCTGTACATAGTGTTGGTGTAAATTTCCAGAACTGTATGTCTGTGAACTTTGTATGTATGTGAGTGTAATATCCCCCCCTGCCAAGTTCACAGGGATATGCTGCAGGAGGCTGCAGTCATCCACATAGGTCCAGTCTCTGGAGAGTGACCTGACTGGGTTCATACTCCATTAGCTATTAGGTCTCTCAAACTGAGCTGCCAACAGCTCCCAGCTGACCACAAACATGTGTGTGGCAGCGGAGCACCTACCACGTGCCAGGGAGACTGAGGAGGTATTTTAACTTTATCAAATAAAAGGACAGCATCAGTGCAATGTTCTAGACTATTCTCCGAGGCTAATCGGCTTCCATGCAGTGTGGGGGAAAGCAACTTTTAGGTCAGTTTGTGTGGTGCTGAAACCAAGGGCCTTGCACAGGCTGGGCCAGCAGCCTACAGCTTAGCCACATCTTCAACTCCTTGTTTTTGAGACAAAGTCGTTTATAGCCTTGGCATGCCTTGAACCCCCCATTTCTTACCCAATGCTGTAATTAGAGTTGTGCACCACTACACCAGGCTCTTAGGTGGACTTTTTTTTTTTTTTTTTTTTCTGTATGTGTATCAATGTATGTCTGCATGCAGGTTTGTGCACCCGGGTCGTGCAGTGCCGCGGAGGTCAGAAAGAGGGCTCGGATTCCCCTGGAACTGAGTTCTCCTGGAATTGGAGTTCACGACGGTTCTCGCGCCGCCATGTGGGTGCTGGGGGATCGAACCCGGGTCCTCTGTAAGAGCGGTCGGCGCTCTTAACCGCTAGGCCACCTCTCCAGCCCCTTAGGTGGACTTTCTATTCAGTGTTCCAAGTTTTACTTTAGAGTACAGAGCAGCGTGGCTACCAGGGGGTGGTCAGCTCAGCAGCAGAGCACCTACCTCCAGCACCACCAACACAAAACAAAACCACTGCACAATGTTTTAAACTGTATTGCATTTATCTTGTAATCAATCAATTAAAAGAAAAGTTAATAAAGCTCCCACGACACATGCATGAAGTAGGTAGGGGAGGAAACGGGCCTTCTCCAGGGCAAAACTGGCCCTGGGCCACCTCTGGGCAACTGATACCTCGGGTCTGGCTAGGCCTGCCCCCTACCTGGCTAGCTGGGACTGGGGATGAAGGCAGATCCCACGTTAACCCTTGGCCCTTGTTGTGACTGGGTCCCCAGAAATGACCAAGGATACCGGAAGGAGGAAGTCTGGGTCCACCCCAGCCCCAAGCTCAACCCTAATCCTCATGTTGAGCTGGCTCTACTGCCCAGGGCTCTGTGAGGCTGGGATCCAGAGTTGGGAATCCAACGTGGCCCAGGAAGGGAGACTGTTCCCTTTGGCAGATACATCTTGCCCACCACTTACCCCATCCCACCCATCCCAGCAGAGCCCTCAAAAAGAGTCGCAGGACTGCTCCCCTGAGGTTTAGCATCAGTCTTTAATGCTGTCACGCTGCATAATGACAAGTCACACACTTTGGTCTCGTGTCACAGCGGCAACTCACAATGAACCAGAAGGTCAGAGCGTCACGATGGCTTCAGAGAACAGACTCCTTCGCTCCTGTTGCCCTCACTTTTGACATCTGTCCGATTCCATCATTGGGCCTAGACAGGACGGCAGGGGTTTCCAGGGTCTGCTTTCATCTGAGTAACACCCAGCTTTAATGAATTATAAAAAAACATATTTACAGACGTTCCACTGCTTCTGTCATCAGAAGCAAAGACCCTTTTATCAAAAGGGATTGTATTGAGGGCTGTGCAAAATTCAAAAGGATTAGATCCTTTTGAGAGTCCAGAGTCCATCACACAAAAATTACTTGGGCCGCCAGGAAGCCCCAGGTTTAGCCAAGGACTGCTTTTGGGTCAGCAAAGTGTGTGATCACAAGCCAGCCATTTGGCTTCAGTGGAGCCAGAGGTCCAGGGGACCTCCGAGCTGTACAGGCCCTTAGAGCCTGGAGAGAGACTTGCTCACTCCAGGCCGGCCCTGTGGTCCTGTAACGAGGTATTGCTTGTGATGCTGGCCTGGCAGTCCCACAGAATTGATCTCAATTTGAGATTGGCCAAAGAGAAGACAGGATTCTTCAGGGGAAAGCGAGGCATGGGGACAAATTCAAAAAACAAGGTCTGCTCACAAATGCAGAGATTGACCAGTGCACAGGGTGGTCTGGCAACCAAGATGGTGGGTTGCTATCACACAATGGCCACAAGCAAAGGGACAATAAAGACAGTGAGTCCAGCTGCAGGCCTGCCTCGCACCCCTGGGCAGGGGCCAGGGTGCAAAGGGTGGATCAGTTCTGGAAGGGCTGCTGTTCCCACCGCCTGCCTAGCACTCGAAAAACCACTTAAGTCTAGTGCGAGACTTTGAAAGATTGTAATATATTCCGTGGAAAACATCGGGCAGAGCGAAAGCCCTCCCTGGGCCCTCCCGCCCTCTTGCAGTGCACAACTGGTGGATCGGTCAGGAAATCCTGAAGCTCTGGAAAGGTCCCTGGCTCAGTTCTTGGGGAATGCAGGTGGTTATATGGGAAGAACCTGCTCAAGGATGGTTCTGGATGGTATGGGAATCCTTTCTGGGAAGATCACCTCAAATTCGATAATGAGGTCCCCACGTTTCTCAGGAGTTTTGGGGAGAGGGAGACCTTCTCCAGGGACTTTCGCCGCATGCCAGGCCTGATGACATCTTTGAATACGACAGGAATGGTCCTGCCATCCAGAGTAGGAACATTCACTGTGCAGCCACAGAGAGCCTGGGGAAGAAAAAGGATGGTATCAGGTCAGAGCTAACTTAGGAACTTGACTCATCCAGACCATATGGAGCATTCAGGTCTATCCTGCCTCCAAAGCTACCCATGCTACCAGCACAACAGAGGCCTAGCTGGTTTTGTTCACTGCTCCCCACAACATCTATCTCCTTTCAACACACTGCCCACCTGTGCCTTACCTCCCGAAGGCTGATCCTGGCAGGATAAATGACATCAGAGCCATCTCTTTTGAAAACATTATGAGGCTTGTCCTTTAAAACAAAGACGATGTCAGCTGGAATGTTGTTGGAGGTCTGGTCCCCTTCTTTGGGGAAGGTGATTTTGGTCCCTTCTTTCCAACCCCTCTTCACTTCGATGGTCAGGATCTTATCTTCGTTCCGAATGCTCTTCCCATCAGGGTTCAGCCGCTTATGGGAGATTTTCATTTTCTTGGTACAGCCACTGTAGATCTCTTCAAGGGAGACCCGAAGGTCGTGGGTGACTGGGGGGTCTTGCTTCTTCCGGGTAGGCTCTTGAGAAGGGCGGGAGCGTCCAAAGTTGCTGAAGCCACCCATGCCCATGGGAAAGCCAGAGAATGGGTCATCGACATCCATGCCTTCCTCCCCATTGCGCTGCCCAAAAAAGGTGTCAAAGGGGTTTCTGCCACCGAAGATCTCAGCAAACATGGCATGAGGGTCTCCATGGAATGTGTAGCTAAAAGAGGTACCATTTGCACCACCAGTGCTACCAACACTGGGACCACCACCCTTTAGGCCTGGAGAGCAAAACAGAAAACAGGGTTACTGATGTAGCTAACTGGCAGAGTCAAGGCCCTCAGCTTCTATCCCAAGCATCATAATGAACACAATCTATAAAATAAATTTAAAGAGCAGGGTGATGCTTTAATCTCACGCACTCGGGAGGCAGAGGCAGGCATATCTCTTGTGTGAGTTCAAGGGTAGCCTGCCTCTACATAGGGAGTGTCAGGCCTAGCTGAGAGCAAAGGGAGACCCTGTCTCAAAAAGGCCAAATAAAGTGAATCCTTAAAAGACTTGTGAAAGCCAATCACAGTAGTGATGCCTTTAATTCCAGCACTTGGAGGCAAAAGTCTAGTAGATCTTCGAGTTCCTGGGGCAGCCTGGCCTACACCGTGAGGCCCTAGCTTTATATATATATATATATATAGAGAGAGAGAGAGAGAGAGAGAGAGAGAGAGGAGAGAGAGAGAGAAGAGAGAGAAGAGAACACACAACCTCAGAAGCAATCCTCCTGACTCGGACAATCAAGTGCGGGCTGGTCACTAGACCTGGTCTTTTATGAAACATGAGCTCAGTGTTTATATAGATCAGGTTAGCCTCAAATTCACAGCAATGCTCCAGTTTCGGCTTCCCAAGTAGTGGCCACGAACCACTGCCTCCGCTCTGGTTTTAGTTATAATGCAAAACCCTCGAGGGATTGGGGGGGGTGTCTTTTTAGCTTGTTCCAGGAAGTCAAGGACGAACCCCAAGCCTTCGAGCTTCCATGGCGGCAGTATCTGCTGCAGTGGCAGGAAACAGACCACTTCCCTCTTGATGGTGACATGTCGGTGGCACAGGCCTTAAGCCGAGTGTCACCCAGGCTCTGTCCTTGACTGCCCTGCCATCCTCCCAGCCATGCCTACACCTGCACTGGAAAAGCCATAAAGGGTAAGCACTCAGCAAGCGCCTGCTCTACGCTTCCAGCTACCAAGGCAAGAGCAACAAAACACGAGATCGATTTCACTACCCCGGCGATCACGGCCGCCGCCCACGGTCCGCAGCGCTCCCACCGCAGCGCAGGCACCCGGGCGGCCGAAAATGTGCTAGAAGCTTCTGTGAAAGCGGCGCGCCCAGGGCTCCTCCTCCCGAGGGCGGAGGCGGCGCGGCACCGCAACCTCCCCGAGACCCGGGTCTGTCGGGGTCTCCTCTCCTGTCAAACGGGGGGGACGCCCGCCCCGGCCGCGCACGCGCACCTTCCTCCCCGTAGCGGTCGAAGATCTCGCGCTTGCGCGGGTCACTGAGCACGTCGTAGGCCTCGGCGATCTCCTTGAACTTCTCCTCGGCGCCGGGCTCCTTGTTTTTGTCTGGGTGGTAGCGCAGAGCTTGGCGGCGGTAGGCCCGCTTAATCTCCTCGTCCGATGCGCCGCGGGCCAGGCCCAGCGTCTGGTAGTAATCTTTGCCCATAGCCCCGCCGCGGCCGCCACCCCGCAGTCGCCGTCCCCCGGCTCCGCCGCCGCCCGGTCTCGGACTCTATATACCTATCCGGCGGAAGCTTCCAGAGCCCGCCAGCCCACTCCAGAACCTTCTGCCCCGCCCACCTCGCCGCTCCGGCCAATCGCCGCAGCCTGATCCGTGACGTTGCACATCCGGAGCGGGGCCTACCTGACAACGGCCTCCCGCGTGGGACCACGCCCCTTCCGCTCCGCCCTCCTCTACGCCTCCTTGGCCACGGGCCCGCATCCCTCAGCTTGCCAAAGGACTGGTGACGTTACGTGGGTCCCGGAAGGGGCGGGGCGTAGGCGCTGATAGGCCTGATCCGGCCTAGTTCACCGTTTCTGCGGTCCTGCTCTTACCCCTACTTATACCCTCTTCCTCTGTGGCCTCTAGACTGCCCCTTTCCCCGTCACAGAGGCCCGTACTGTTAAACGAGGCGAGGGGACGGAGATCGCGGCCGGCGAGGCATCGTCCCAGTCTCACTTCTCAGGCCTTTCTCTTTCCTGGCTTCGCAGGAACTTCGAAGTCTCGGAACTAGCTGGTTTCTTGGCGTTCGTACTAAATGTCACGTCCCTTCCTCCAGGACAGGCACTGGGTTCCTCTGCTTGTGTCTCCAGTGCCTGGAAGACCGCAGTGAGGACTTCATAAATATTCCCAGATGCGGCTTGAGGTGCTTTTTTTTTTAATGCTTTAGGAGGGCAGAGGTCTTCTAAGGTACATCTGTTTCCTCGTCTATCTGTTACAGGATCCTGTTGGCTTTGAAAGTCTGTGATGATAGCTGGGCGTGGTGACGCATTCTTTCATTCCCGCACTGGGAGTGGGGGGTAGGCAGACGGAGCTCTGGGGCTAACAGGGAACCCTGGTCTCAANTGGGCATGAGGCAGGAGAGAAAGCCAGTGAACAGCATTCCTCCATGGCCTGTGCTTCAGCTCCTGCCTCCAGGTTCCTGCCCTGAGTTTCTACCTTGGGCTCCCTAAGTGATGAACTGTGACCCAGGAGATGTAAGCTGAATAAACCCTTTCCTCCCCAAGTTGGTGTTGGTCAGAGTATTTTGTCACAACAATGGAAGACAAACCAGAACAGAAATTGGTACCAGAAGAGTGGGGTATTGCTGTGACAGACCTGACCTTGGTGTTTTGGGAAAGGATTGTGGAGGCATTTGGAATTTTGGGCTGGGAAGATCATTGAATGCCTAAAGATTGTTGCTGTGGAGCTTGGAGCAGTTTTGCTGAAGGAGTTGTAGAAGATGGAGGCCTGGCTTGTGAGGTTTCTAGTTTCTTTTTTTTTTTTTTTTCAATGTTTTAAACTGTATTGCATTTATCTTGTAATCAACCCAGTTCTTAAGTTAATAAAGCTCCCACGACACATGCATGAAGTAGGTAGGGAAGGAAACTGGCCTTTTCCAGGGCAAAACTGGCCCTGGGCCACCTCTTGCCAACTGATACCTCAGGTCTGGCTAGGCCTGCCCCCTACCTGGCTAGCTGGGACTGGGGATGAAGGCAGATCCCACGTTAACCCTTGGCCCTTGTTGTGACTGGGTCCCCAGAAATGACCAAGGATACCGGGAGGAGGAAGTCTGGGTCCACCCCAGCCCCAAGCTCAACCCTAATCCTCATGTTGAGCTGGCTCTACTGCCCAGGGCTCTGTGAGGCTGGGATCCAGAGTTGGGAATCCAACGTGGCCCAGGAAGGGAGACTGTTCCCTTTGGCAGATACATCTTGCCCACCACTTACTCCATCCCACCCATCCCAGCAGAGCCCTCAAAAAGAGTCGCAGGACTGCTCCCCTGAGGTTTAGCATCAGTCTTTAATGCTGTCACGCTGCATAATGACAAGTCACACACTTTGGTCTCGTGTCAGCAGCGGCAACTCACAATGAACCAGAAGGTCAGAGCGTCACGATGGCTTCAGAGAACAGACTCCTTCGCTCCTGTTGCCCTCACTTTTGACATCTGTCCGATTCCATCATGGGCCTAGACAGACGGCAGGGGTTTCCAGGGTCTGCTTTCATCTGAGTACACACCAGCTTTACATGGAATTATAAAAACATATTTACAGACGTTCCACTGCTTCTGTCATCAGAAGCAAAGACCCTTTTATCAAAAGGGATTGTATTGAGGGCTGTGCAAAATTCAAAAGGATTAGATCCTTTTGAGAGTCCAGAGTCCATCACACAAAAATTACTTGGGCCGCCAGGAAGCCCCAGGTTTAGCCAAGGACTGCTTTTGGGTCAGCAAAGTGTGTGATCACAAGCCAGCCATTTGGCTTCAGTGGAGCCAGAGGTCCAGGGGACCTCCGAGCTGTACAGGCCCTTAGAGCCTGGAGAGAGACTTGCTCACTCCAGGCCGGCCCTGTGGTCCTGTAACGAGGTATTGCTTGTGATGCTGGCCTGGCAGTCCCACAGAATTGATCTCAATTTGAGATTGGCCAAAGAGAAGACAGGATTCTTCAGGGGAAAGCGAGGCATGGGGACAAATTCAAAAACAAGGTCTGCTCACAATGCAGAGATTGACCAGTGCACAGGGTGGTCTGGCAACCAAGATGGTGGGTTGCTATCACACAATGGCCACAAGCAAAGGGACAATAAAGACAGTGAGTCCAGCTGCAGGCCTGCCTCGCACCCCTGGGCAGGGGCCAGGGTGCAAAGGGTGGATCAGTTCTGGAAGGGCTGCTGTTCCCACCGCCTGCCTAGCACTCGAAAAACCACTTAAGTCTAGTGCGAGACTTTGAAAGATTGTAATATATTCCGTGGAAAACATCGGGCAGAGCGAAAGCCCTCCCTGGGCCCTCCCGCCCTCTTGCAGTGCACAACTGGTGGATCGGTCAGGAAATCCTGAAGCTCTGGAAAGGTCCCTGGCTCAGTTCTTGGGGAATGCAGGTGGTTATATGGGAAGAACCTGCTCAAGGATGGTTCTGGATGGTATGGGAATCCTTTCTGGGAAGATCACCTCAAATTCGATAATGAGGTCCCCACGTTTCTCAGGAGTTTTGGGGAGAGGGAGACCTTCTCCAGGGACTTTCCGCCGCATGCCAGGCCTGATGACATCTTTGAATACGACAGGAATGGTCCTGCCATCCAGAGTAGGAACATTCACTGTGCAGCCACAGAGAGCCTGGGGAAGAAAAAGGATGGTATCAGGTCAGAGCTAACTTAGGAACTTGACTCATCCAGACCATATGGAGCATTCAGGTCTATCCTGCCTCCAAAGCTACCCATGCTACCAGCACAACAGAGGCCTAGCTGGTTTTGTTCACTGCTCCCCACAACATCTATCTCCTTTCAACACACTGCCCACCTGTGCCTTACCTCCCGAAGGCTGATCCTGGCAGGATAAATGACATCAGAGCCATCTCTTTTGAAAACATTATGAGGCTTGTCCTTTAAAACAAAGACGATGTCAGCTGGAATGTTGTTGGAGGTCTGGTCCCCTTCTTTGGGGAAGGTGATTTTGGTCCCTTCTTTCCAACCCCTCTTCACTTCGATGGTCAGGATCTTATCTTCGTTCCGAATGCTCTTCCCATCAGGGTTCAGCCGCTTATGGGAGATTTTCATTTTCTTGGTACAGCCACTGTAGATCTCTTCAAGGGAGACCCGAAGGTCGTGGGTGACTGGGGGGTCTTGCTTCTTCCGGGTAGGCTCTTGAGAAGGGCGGGAGCGTCCAAAGTTGCTGAAGCCACCCATGCCCATGGGAAAGCCAGAGAATGGGTCATCGACATCCATGCCTTCCTCCCCATTGCGCTGCCCAAAAAAGGTGTCAAAGGGGTTTCTGCCACCGAAGATCTCAGCAAACATGGCATGAGGGTCTCCATGGAATGTGTAGCTAAAAGAGGTACCATTTGCACCACCAGTGCTACCAACACTGGGACCACCACCCTTTAGGCCTGGAGAGCAAAACAGAAAACAGGGTTACTGATGTAGCTAACTGGCAGAGTCAAGGCCCTCAGCTTCTATCCCAAGCATCATAATGAACACATCTATAAAATAACATTTAAAGCCAGTGGTGATGCCTTTAATCTCAGCACTCGGGAGGCAGAGGCAGGCATATCTCTTGTGAGTTCAAGGTTAGCCTGCTCTACATAGGGAGTTCCAGGCTAGCTGAGAGCAAAGGGAGACCCTGTCTCAAAAAGGCCAAAATAAATGTAAAATCCTTAAAAGACTTGTGAAAGCCAATCACAGTAGTGAATGCCTTTAATTCCAGCACTTGGGAGGCAAAAGTCTAGTAGATCTTCGAGTTCCTGGGGCAGCCTGGCCTACACCGTGAGGCCCTAAGCTTTTAAATATATATATATATATAGAGAGAGAGAGAGAGAGAGAGAGAGAGAGAGAGAGAGAGAGAGAGAGAGAGAGATACACACACACACTCAGAGCAATCCTCCTGACTCGGACAATCAAGTGCTGGGACTGTCACTAGACCTGGTCTTTTATGAAACATGAGCTCAGTGTATATAGCTCAGGTTAGCCTCAAATTCACAGCAATGCTCCAGTTTCGGCTTCCCAAGTAGTGGCCACGAACCACTGCCTCCGCTCTGGTTTTAGTTATAATGCAAAACCCTCGAGGGATTGGGGGGGGTGTCTTTTTAGCTTGTTCCAGGAAGTCAAGGACGAACCCCAAGCCTTCAGCTTCCATGGCGGCAGTATCTGCTGCAGTGGCAGGAAACAGACCACTTCCCTCTTGATGGTGACATGTCGGTGGCACAGGCCTTAAGTCGAGTGTCACCCAGGCTCTGTCACTTGACTGCCCTGCCATCCTCCCAGCCATGCCTACACACTGCACTGGAAAAGCCATAAAGGGTAAGCATTCAGCAAGCGCCTGCTCTACGCTTTCCAGCTACCAAGGCAAGAGCAACAAAACACGAGATCGATTCCTCACACCCCGGCGATCACGGCCGCCGCCCACGGTCCGCAGCGCTCCCACCGCAGCGCAGGCACCCGGGCGGCCGAAAATGTGCTAGAAGCTTCTGTGAAAGCGGCGCGCCCAGGGCTCCTCCTCCCGAGGGCGGAGGCGGCGCGGCACCGCAACCTCCCCGAGACCCGGGTCTGTCGGGGTCTCCTCTCCTGTCAAACGGGGGGGACGCCCGCCCCGGCCGCGCACGCGCACCTTCCTCCCCGTAGCGGTCGAAGATCTCGCGCTTGCGCGGGTCACTGAGCACGTCGTAGGCCTCGGCGATCTCCTTGAACTTCTCCTCGGCGCCGGGCTCCTTGTTTTTGTCTGGGTGGTAGCGCAGCGCTTGGCGGGGTAGGCCCGCTTGATCTCCTCGTCCGATGCGCCGCGGGCCAGGCCCAGCGTCTGGTAGTAATCTTTGCCCATAGCCCCGCCGCGGCCGCCACCCCGCAGTCGCCGTCCCCCGGCTCCGCCGCCGCCCGGTCTCGGACTCTATATACCTATCCGGCGGAAGCTTCCAGAGCCCGCCAGCCCACTCCAGAACCTTCTGCCCCGCCCACCTCGCCGCTCCGGCCAATCGCCGCAGCCTGATCCGTGACGTTGCACATCCGGAGCGGGGCCTACCTGACAACGGCCTCCCGCGTGGGACCACGCCCCTTCCGCTCCGCCCTCCTCTACGCCTCCTTGGCCACGGGCCCGCATCCCTCAGCTTGCCAAAGGACTGGTGACGTTACGTGGGTCCCGGAAGGGGCGGGGCGTAGGCGCTGATAGGCCTGATCCGGCCTAGTTCACCGTTTCTGCGGTCCTGCTCTTACCCCTACTTATACCCTCTTCCTCTGTGGCCTCTAGACTGCCCCTTTCCCCGTCACAGAGGCCCGTACTGTTAAACGAGGCGAGGGGACGGAGATCGCGGCCGGCGAGGCATCGTCCCAGTCTCACTTCTCAGGCCTTTCTCTTTCCTGGCTTCGCAGGAACTTCGAAGTCTCGGAACTAGCTGGTTTCTTGGCGTTCGTACTAAATGTCACGTCCCTTCCTCCAGGACAGGCACTGGGTTCCTCTGCTTGTGTCTCCAGTGCCTGGAAGACCGCAGTGAGGACTTCATAAATATTCCCAGATGCTTTGAGGGATGCTTTTTTTTTAATGCTTTAGGAGGGCAGAGGTCTTCTAAGGACATCTGTTTCCTCGTCTATCTGTTACAGGATCCTGTTGGCTTTGAAAGTCTGTGATGATAGCTGGGCGTGGTGACGCATGCTTTTCATTCCCGCACTGGGAGTGGGGGGTAGGCAGACGGAGCTCTGGGGCTACAGGGAAACCCTGTCTCAAGGAGACCAGGAGAAAAAAAAGTCTGTGATGATGGGGTTAAGGGCACAACTGATCAGAAAGGGAAAGCTAGGGAAGTTGGGGTAGGCAGTGGTGGCTCCTGGTGTAGGGGGAGGAACTTCCTGGAGGTCAGGGCTACAGCCAGCTCTGCAGCCTGACAGTAGGGTTCATTCTCCCATTCAGTGCTTACTGGCCCTGCGACATTGGGTTTAGCTATCCCAACCTCCGTGTGCTCATTTGTACACTAGCAATGGCAGTTGTACCTGCTGCCTCCTGAGGACTCCGAAGTTGACGTTAGTCAGCATCTGATAGGTGCTCAAGACCAGCCAGGAACAAAGGAGGCATTCTCGAGGGGATAGCTAGGTATTGTGTTTAGTAGAGCAGTGCTGATGTCCCCTTTCTGTCTGGGGCAGCTTGAGACCCCATGAGATGATGATCTTGGGCTTCCCTAGATGGTCTGGGGTCGGGGGTCTGGAGAGGGTGTTCTGGCTTTCCCTGTCCACTGATCCCAAGAAAACCAGACCAGAACCTGTAAGGACTCTGCACCAGGACACCTTTGGGCCCACCTAAGAGAATGAGTTGGGGTGAGAAAAGAAGGGATCCTGAACCAATTATTTGGGGGAGAGAACTTAACATGTTACATAAATAGTAAGAACCTGCCATGGTGTCATGAACCTGTAATCCCATTACCTCGGTTTGTTAGGAGTATCAGGGAAGCCCGGGCCTGGGGGGGGAGGGGGATGGAGAGATGGCTCAACAGTTAGGAGCACTAGGGCCCTGAGTTTGGTTCCCAGCACCATGGCAGCTGACAACCAGCCTTCACTCTAGTTAAGGGGACCCTCTTCTAGCCTCTGTAGGCATTGCATGATGCAGGTACGGTACACACGGAGGCAAAACAAACATCAAATAAAAATGAATTTTTAAAAAGTGGGTAAAAATAAAACCATCCTTGTGGAGAAGCTCAGAGTGTGTTGACTTCCTCACGTTACAGGTATGACTTTACTGGAGAATTGCGATGTGGTTGTAGGTGGTTTTTACTAAGGTTTCTTGCAACAACAGTGTCTTGTCTAACGCATGGTATGAGGGATATCTTTTGTTTGGGGACAACCTCAAGGCTAGAAAGTCCTGCTCCTCAAGTATGTTCATGAGGGTGCATTTTGGGTTTTTTTTTTATTAATTTTATTTATTTATGTATGTGTGAATGTACTGTCTGTGTGCAAGTTTGTGCACCCGTGTTGTGCAATGCTTCGGAGGTCAGAAGAGGGCGTCGGATTCCCCTGGAACTGGAGTTCTCCTGGAATTGGAGTTTCAGACGGTTCTCAGCCGCCATGTGGGTGCTGGGGATCGAACCCGGCTCCTCTGCAAGAGCGGTCGGCGCTCTTAACCGCTAGGCCATCTCTCCAGCCCTGCATTTTGGTTTTATCATGGTAAATTTTTTTTTTTAGAGACAGGGTTTCCCTGTAGCCCCAGCTGGATCACAACCTCAATTTGCTTGTCTCTGTCTCCTGAGTGCTGAGATTAAAGGCATGTACTACCATGCCTGGCTGGGTCTCATCCTCTACCTCGGACTGATCTTGGATTCACTTTGTAGCTCAAGCTGGCCTTGAACTTCTGAGATTACAGGAGTGGGCTACTACATTAGGCTTGAAATAAATCTATACATACACAGACATACAGACACATGCAAGCACTTGTGTGATCTTCCCTCCATTCCTGGCTGTCAGGAGCTAAGTAGGTGCATCTGGGCCTAGTTGTCTGAGAACAAGTCCTAAATCCACTATTTGTGTCTTTCCTGTCTGTGTGATCTTCCCATTGCTTGATCTCTTTTAGAGTAAGTCTGTCCTCTATAAAGTGGAGATAAAAATGGACTTTAGGGGCTGGAGAGATGGCTCAGCGGTTAAAAGCACTGACTGCACTTGCAGAGGACCTGGGTTCGATTCCCAGCACCCAAATGGCGGCTAAGAACTGTCTTTATGTAGAGTTCCAGGCCAACTGTGGCTACAGGGAGACTCTGTCTCAAAAAGAACAAAGGGAGGTGGGGGGTGGGGAGGACTTGATTCCATGGTCTTGCTAGAGGATGGAAATGAAGAGTATTAGAGAACTAGCTGGAGGTCAGTTTCAAGCACACTGTATCTTCTTTTTTTTTTTTTGGATTGACACCCAGGGCATGGCATATGTTAGGCTGGCTCTACCATTAAGCAATGCTCCTAAGCTCCTATTAACTCACTTAATTGTCACAACGACCCTATGCAGTTGGACTATCATTATCCTTGTTGTACAGCTGAAGCTCTGAGAGATCTTGTGACTTACCTTTTGGAAGAGCTCACCACACTGAATGCTCAGGGTGAGCACTCAGCTTATGACTGATGTGGGTCAAATGACAAAGCCTTAAATAATTATGTTACTGCTGTCTTCAACTTTTTACCTGTCCATCAAAGACCTTCAAAAACATGACAGCTCCATGAGCCACCAGTTCCATTCCTAAGGGAAAACCCATGTGCAATATAAAAAAACCACAGTCAAGCTGGATATGATGGTACAGGTCTGTAATCCTAGCATTAAAGAGGCTGAGGCAGGAGGATCTTGAATTCCAGGCTAGCCTGTTGCAGAGCAAGACACCTTCTAAACAAAAAAAAAAAAGGGGGGGGGACTTTGAGAGACGGGCCAGTAGTTAAAACACTTGTATGCTCTTGGGCTGAAGAGATGCCTCAGCCATTATTAAGAGCACTGGTTGTTCTTGCAGAAGACCTGGGTTCAAACCCCAGCATTCACATGGTAGCTAAAAACCATTTGTAACTCCAGGGGATCCAACACCCTTTTCTGTCTTCCATGGGCATTGGATGACATGGGTGCACCTACATATATGCAAGCAGTACACTCATAAAACAAAAAACCCACTTGTACTACTCCTGCAGAGGATCCAAGTTAATTCTCAGCACCACATCAGGTTGCTCACAACCACCTGTAACTCTAGCTCCAGGGAATCCAATGCCTCTGGCCTCTGAGGGCATGCATACTCAAGTGCATATACACAGAGGCACAGACACACATAATTAAAATTATACATTAAGAGGCAGGAGGATCTCTGGGATATCAAGGCCAGCCTGGTCTACATAGTGAGTTCCAGGACAGCTGGGACTAAAGGGAGACCCTGTCTCAAAAAAACAAACAAACAAACATACAAACATACAAACTATGTTTCTGGCCAAGTAAGGGCACTTGCTATGAAACCTGATGACCTGAGTTTGATCCCTGGGAACCATGTGGTAGAAGACAACAACTGTCTACTGAAAGATGTCCTCTGACTTCCACATGCACACGTGGCATGAGCACCCACACACATACACAAGAACACAAAATAAAATGTAGTTTAAAATTAAATAAGCTCATGTTCTATTCTTATTGAGGCTTTATGGATAATTACCAGTATTGATTGGAACCTGAATACTCTTTAAAGGCTGAAAGTTTCGATCTATTCACACAATATCATTCAGCCATAAAAAGCAATGATTATAGGAAAAGAATGCCACTGTATCCCAAATACACTGATGTAATCATCAGTGAAAGCAGCCAGGTTCAAAGGGCTGTATAGTTCCATTTTCTGTGAGCTTCTAGAAAAGGCCAAAGTATGTGGGTAGATCAGCATTTATCAGGGCATGGGGAACTGCTACAAATGGGACACGGGAATTCTTTGATGGTGGAAATGTTCTAGTTCTTAAAAGATTTAAGGGCCAGGGATGGTGGCACCTGCCTTTAGTCCCAGTACTTGGGAGGCAGAAGCAGGTGGATATCTGTGAGATCAAGGCCAGCCTTGTCTACATAGAGAGTTTTTTTTTTAAATTTTTTTATTAATTTTTTTTTGTTTATTTCTGTATGTGTATGAATGTACTGTCTGCATGCAAGTCTGTGCACCCGTGTCGTGCAATGCTGCAGAGGTCAGAAGAGGGTGTTGGATTCCCCTGGAACTGGAGTTCTCCTGGAATTGGAGTTTCAGACGGTTCTCGGCCGCCATGTGGGTGCTGGGGATTGAGCCCGGGTCCTCTATAAGAGCGGTCAGTGCTCTTAACCACTAGGCTATCTCTCCAGCCCCCTACATAGAGAGTTTCAAGAAAGCCAGGGCTACACAGTTTGACCCTTTCTCAAAAAAAAAAAAAGTGTGTGTGTGTGTGTGTGTGTGTGTGTGTGTGTGTGTGTGTGTGTGTGTGTGTGTGTGTGTGTGTGTGTGTGTGTGTGTGTGTGTGTGTGTGTGTCTATGTGCGAGTTTGTAAATACAGTGCAAAGCCCATGGAAACCAGAAAAGGGTGTCAGTATAGCCTCTCCTGTAGTTCTTGAGTGCAGTGATGGCTATGTGATGCCTTCTTGGAGCTCTGGGGCTCCTGTGTGCTTGTAATGTACATAATGCATGCAGGCTCTTACACGTACAGATAATTCATTAATCTCAAAGGAAAGAAATGGAAAACATCTTAGGTAAAGTGGGATAGCTGGGGCTTGGGAGTCTGAGCTCCTGACACAGCAGAAAGGTGCTAACTAGCCTTTGCTTGTCTAGTCCTGGCTTCCCTTCCCTTACACAGCTCTGAGCCAACTGGATCACACACCCTGAAACAAGGCAGGGTGGGGTCAGGGAAGATCACCATCTGTCTGTCTTACCCTGTGTGGGAAATACCCAAAGCACTATGAGACAGACCTAATGGAGGTCAGGTCCTTCTATCCAAATGACCTTGAGTTCTCCCAAGCCCTAGAGTGGAGGAGCCACCAATGACCCCACTGCTGCTTAGAATCAAACTATTAGCTCAGCAAGAGCTAATGGATGCACTCGTCATCAGGAAATAATCAGCTACTGTGCAGGATGTGCAAATGGATGTGCAAATGCAGTCTGAAGCTAACTGTCCCCACAAACAGGCCCTGGCAGGGTATAGCAGCATTCTCAGAGGTTAGAACAAAGTAGTCTTCATTCCAGGGTGGAGCAGATGTCTGCCGAAGGCTGCTTACTGGAAGGCAGGTAAGGCCATCAAGGGGTTCCCTACAACAGCAGTACTCATCTGAAACAGGGGAAGCTGGGTATGAGGCCTCACCCCTGCCATCCTAGGTACTTAGGAGCCTGAGGCAGGAAGCCCATAAGTTCAAGACTTTTCTGGACATTAAGACCCTGCCCTTATAAAGCTCAAACAAGGACCTGGAGAGATGACTCAGGGTTAAGAGCATGAATCGCTCTTGTAGAGGTCCAGAGCTCCCAGACTTGGCTGCTCACAACTGCCCGTAACTCCAGCTCCAGAAGATTCAATGCTCTAACCTCCTTGGGAACTTTACACAGGTGCACATACCACATAGACATATACACATAATTAAAAATAAAATGTCTTTTAAAAGCCCAAATAGCCGGGCCGGGCGTGGTGGTGCACGCCTTTAATCCTAGCACTTGGGAGGCAGAGGCAGGCGGATCTCTGTGAGTTCAAGGCCAGCCTGGTTTACAGAGTGAATTCCAGGACAGCCAGAGCTAAAGGGAGACCCTGTCTCAAAAGACCAAAAAATAATAAATAAATAAATAAATAAATAAATAAATAAATAAATGCCAAAATAGCTGGGCATGGTGGCGCACACCTTTAATCCTAGCACTCGGGAGGCAGAGGCAGGCAGATCTTTGTGAGTTCAAGGCCAGCCTGGTCTACAGAGCGAGTTCCAGGACAGTTGAGGCTACAGGGAAAGACCAAAAAAAAGCCCAAATAAACAGAAACTAGACAAACCTAAAACCTGAAAGCAGGAACAGAGGCAGGGGAGGCTGTGCTTAGTAGCCTATGGTTCTAGCATAAAGCAAGAAGACTGCCAGTTTAGACCAGCCTGAGAATGTTAGTGAGGCCCTGTTTCAAAATGTAGAGAGAAGGCAGAGTCTTTAGCTCAGTGGTAGAGTGCTTGTTCAGCATGTGTGAGGCCCAGGTTCAGTCCTCAGTACTGTGAAACAAAACAAGACAAAATAGCAGTCATAAAAGGGAATTTCAAGAATGTTCTGAGTTCTCAGAAGATGTGTAGCTAGGGGTGGGAATGTAGCTATTGGTAGAATGCTTGCCTAGCACTCACAAGGCCCCAGGTTCAATCCACAGTACTGTATGAACTGGGTGTGGTTCAGTCAGGAGGATCTGGAGTTTGAAGCCAGCTTTAGCTACATAGTGAGTGTGAGGCCATCCTAGGCTAGAGACCCTGTGTCAAAAAAGGAAAACAAACATATGACATCTGTTTGGATCCTAGCTCCTCGTTTAATTATAACCTGTTGATATAGGAGCCTGACCTGTTGAAATCTCACCTGAAGGGCAGAAGGGCAGGAAGTGAGGCCTGACAGGACACAAAGACCTTGTGATACTGAGAGTGCACAGCGGTGGAGAAAGATGTTTTATCTTATTATTGTGGGGTTTTGTTTGTTGGCTTTTTGAGACAGGATCTCACTATGTAAAGCAGGCTAGCCTCAAACTCGTGGAAACCTCCCTGTCTCTGCTTCCTGAGTGCTGGGATTAAAGGCTCCTACCACAATGCCAGGTTCTTCCTGTTCTTTAGAAGCAGGGTTGCCAAGTGTGGTGACGCACACCTTTAATCCTAGCACTAGGGAGGCAGAGGCAGGCAGATCTTGGTGAGTTCAAGGCCAGCATGGTCTACAAAGCGAGTTCCAGGACAGCTGGGGCTACAGGGAGACCCTGTCTTGAAAAGACAAAAAAAAAAAAAANAAATAATAAATAAATAAATAAATAAATAAATAAATAAATGCCAAAATAGCTGGGCATGGTGGCGCACACCTTTAATCCTAGCACTCGGGAGGCAGAGGCAGGCAGATCTTTGTGAGTTCAAGGCCAGCCTGGTCTACAGAGCGAGTTCCAGGACAGTTGAGGCTACAGGGAAAGACCAAAAAAAAGCCCAAATAAACAGAAACTAGACAAACCTAAAACCTGAAAGCAGGAACAGAGGCAGGGGAGGCTGTGCTTAGTAGCCTATGGTTCTAGCATAAAGCAAGAAGACTGCCAGTTTAGACCAGCCTGAGAATGTTAGTGAGGCCCTGTTTCAAAATGTAGAGAGAAGGCAGAGTCTTTAGCTCAGTGGTAGAGTGCTTGTTCAGCATGTGTGAGGCCCAGGTTCAGTCCTCAGTACTGTGAAACAAAACAAGACAAAATAGCAGTCATAAAAGGGAATTTCAAGAATGTTCTGAGTTCTCAGAAGATGTGTAGCTAGGGGTGGGAATGTAGCTATTGGTAGAATGCTTGCCTAGCACTCACAAGGCCCCAGGTTCAATCCACAGTACTGTATGAACTGGGTGTGGTTCAGTCAGGAGGATCTGGAGTTTGAAGCCAGCTTTAGTTACATAGTGAGTGTGAGGCCATCCTAGGCTAGAGACCCTGTGTCAAAAAAGGAAAACAAACATATGACATCTGTTTGGATCCTAGCTCCTCGTTTAATTATAACCTGTTGATATAGGAGCCTGACCTGTTGAAATCTCACCTGAAGGGCAGAAGGGCAGGAAGTGAGGCCTGACAGGACACAAAGACCTTGTGATACTGAGAGTGCACAGCGGTGGAGAAAGATGTTTTATCTTATTATTGTGGGGTTTTGTTTGTTGGCTTTTTGAGACAGGATCTCACTATGTAAAGCAGGCTAGCCTCAAACTCGTGGAAACCTCCCTGTCTCTGCTTCCTGAGTGCTGGGATTAAAGGCTCCTACCACAATGCCAGGTTCTTCCTGTTCTTTAGAAGCAGGGTTGCCAAGTGTGGTGACGCACACCTTTAATCCTAGCACTAGGGAGGCAGAGGCAGGCAGATCTTGGTGAGTTCAAGGCCAGCATGGTCTACAAAGCGAGTTCCAGGACAGCTGGGGCTACAGGGAGACCCTGTCTTGAAAAGACAAAAAACAGAAAAAANTTCCAGGACAGCTGGGGCTACAGGGAGACCCTGTCTTGAAAAGACAAAAAAAAAAAAAAGAAGCAGGGTCACATTCTGAAGCTCAGGCTAACCTCAAACTTTCTATCCTCCTTCGTCAGCCTCCAAAGTGGGTGTGTACCACCATTCCAGCAGACCTTTGCATTTAAAGCACAGTTGTAAAATACCTTTAAGTGTTAATCTGTTTTTGCCCAGTTAGCCACAGTGAAGAGACAGCAAGGTTTTGAAAGCTATAACCTCAGTTTCCTTCAGGACAAGGAATCCCAAAGGCTATAGTTTTGGAAGTTTCCAGAGAGAATCTGCATGACTAAGTTCCCAGCACTGACTCACCATGGTTCTGCCCTGCTCCCCGTGAATCAGGGACCTACCTTTAAGGATACGTCATCCTGACCTTGATGTCAGAGCTCCACATTCTGAAGGCTCAGCAGCTGATGAAGGCTTAAGGGCAGGATCTGTGGACGGACAGACAGGAAGAGAAGGTGCAGGAATAATCTAGGTTCTGTTTATTCCTTACCCTCTCTGTTGTCTTTTTCCTGTGTGTGTGTGTGTGTGTGTGTGTGTGTGTGTGTGTGTGTGTGACTTTCGTGTATGTGCTTGCATGTGGAGGCCAGAGGTTATCTTCAAGCATTGCTCTTCTGGTGGTTGTTTTTTTGAGATAGAGCCTCTCATTGGCCTGGAGCTTTCTGATTCTGCGACAAAGGCCAGTGAGTCGTGGGGATTTGTCTCTCTCTGACTCAGATTACAGTTGGCATTTTATATGGGTTCTTGGATTCCCAGGTCCTCCTGTGTGGCAAGCAGCAAGCAATTTACCCACGGAGCTATCTTCCAACCTGTCCTGAAGTCTTGACTGTTTGTGTGCATGTGTGTGCGTGTGCGTGTGTGTGTGTGTGTGTGTGTGTGTGTGTGTGTGTGTGTGTATGCATGCCCGGGCATGTTGGTAGTACCTCATGAATGAGCAATAAAGGGAACAAAAGGAAGCTACAAGGGTATGAAGCAAGATAAGCATTATCCAGTGAAATGAGTCTGGGGAGCACACATGAGCCATGTCTGTGATTATCATGTGTGTGCTGGATAGCTTCAGTTGTCATTTTGACATATCTGGGAACAGGGAACCTCAACTGGGGAATTTCCTCTATGGAACTGTCCTGTGGGCATATCTGTGAGGGATTTTCTTGATTGCTGGGTGATGTGAGAGGGCCCAGCTCACTGTGGTTAGTGCTACCTCCTGGCAGGTGGTCCTAGGTTGTATAAGAAAGCAGGCTTCTGCCAGGCGTGGTGGCACATGACTTTAATCCTAGCACTCCGGAGGCAGAAACAGGTGGAACTTTGTGAGTTCAAGGCCAGCCTGGGCTACAGAGTGAGTTCCAGGACAGCTGGGCCTACAGGGAGACCCTGTCTAGAAAAGACCAAAAAAAAAAGAAAGAAAGAAAGCAGGTTAAGCACAGACCATAGGAGTACCAGCAAGCATGGTCTTGTTTCAGCTCCTACCTCCAGGTTCCTGCCCTGAGTTCTTGCCTTAGCTTCCCTTGATAATGAACTAAGAGCTGTAAGCCAAATAAACCCTTTCCTACAAAGTTAGTTCTAGTCACAGGTTTTTTTTTTTTTAAATTTTTTTTATTTCTGTATGTGTATGAATGTACTGTCTGCATGCAGGTCTGTGCACCCGTGTCGTGCAATGCCGCGGAGGTCAGAAGAGGGTCTCGGAGGTTTTGATCCTCAGCACACACATGGCGGCTGAGAACGCGTCTTGAACTCCAATTCCAGGAGAACTCCAGTTCCAGGGGAATCCGAGACCCCTTCTTCTGACCTCCGCATCATTGCACGACACGGGTGCACAGACCTTGCATGCAGACAGTACATTCATGACACATACATACGAAATAAATAAATTATAATAAAAAATGTTTAAAAAAAAAAAAAAAGGATGTTCCGGGCACCAAGCCTGGCGATCTGAGTTCATGTCCTGAGACCACATGTGGAGATAGAGAAACTGACACCTGAAAGCTGTCTTTACACATGTGCCATGTCACATGTATACACACAGTTATCCATGCTACATCCAGTGCAGTGCAGTGGTAGAAAATCCAGAAGAGGGAGGACAATGTGGTATCACACAAGACATATAAGGCACTTTAAGAAAGTGAGGCCTGGGGGTTGGAGAGATGGCCTAAGTGTGTTAAAGACGCTGTTTGCAGGGTCTGGATGAGATGAACCTAGTGGTTAGTAGTAGCGCCGACCCGCTCTTGCACAGGAGGACACAGGTTCGAATCCCAGACCACACATGGCGGCTGAGAAACCCTCTGTAACCTCCAATTCAGATAAGAACTTCCAAGTTCCAGGGGAGATACTGACACACCTGCTTACTGCTGACACTCTGCTGAGGCATTGCCACGACACGGGTGCACAGACCTGCATGCAGATAGTCACATTCATACACTTAAAAAAAATAAAAATTTAACCTGGGTTGGGCGTGGTCGCCATCACACCTTTAATCCTAGCACTTAAGGAGACAAGAGGCAGGAGATCTTGACTGTTGTGAGTTCAAGGCCAGCCTGGTCTACAGAATGAGTTCCAAGGCCTGTCTGGGGCTTATGGGGATTACCCCCCGTCAGTCCAAAAAGACCAACCAAAAAAAGTGAGAGCGCGGAGGCACTCTCTTCTGCAGGACAAAGCCCCCCCCAATGCCCTTTGAACTACAA
>VZQC01004221.1:2819007-2830268 GCA_009823505.1 Rhizomys pruinosus
CCTCGGATTCCCCTGGAACTGGAGTTCTCCCTGGGAATTGGAGTCTCAGACGGTTCTCAGCGCCATGTGGGTTGCTGGGGAATCGAACCCGTGGGTCCTCTGTAAGAGTGGTTCGGCGGCAGGGCGGGTGTGGTGGTGCACGCCTTTAATCCTAGCACGTTGGGAGGCAGAGGCAAGGCGGATTCTTTTGTGAGTTCAAGGCATCCTGGTCTATGCAGAGTGAGTTCCAGGACAGCTGGGACTTACAGGGAGACCCTGTGCTCAAAAAAACCAAAAAAAAAAAACAAACCATAAAAAAAAAAAAAGAGCGTCGGTGCTCTTAACCGCTAGCCATCTCTCCAGCCCCTTTTTTTTTTGGTCTTTTTTTTTTTTTTTTTTTTTGTCTATTCGAGACAGCGTCTCCTGTAGCCAGCTGTCCGTTGAACTAGCTCTGTGACCACTGGCCTTGAAACTCATAAAGATCCGCCTGCCTCTGCCTCCCCAGTGCTAGATTAAAGGCATGCAACACACGCTCAGGGTCCTTTTTTTTTTTTTTTTTTTTAAAATTTATTTTTGTATGTGCATAAATGCACTGTCTGCAAGTGCAAGCTTTGTCACCTGTGTCGTGCAATGCCGCGGAGGTTTCTGAAAGAGGTTGGTCGGATTCCCCTGGACTGGATGTTCTTGAATTGGAGTTCCAGATGGCTCTCGCACCACGTGGGTGCTGAGGATCGAACTCCAACGGGTCCTCTGCATAGTGGTCGCGCTCTGAACCGCTAGCATCTTCTCCACCTTTGGCCTTTTTTTTGTTGTTGTTGTCCACAGTGTTTTTATCAACGGCTATAGAAACGCTAAGTAGAGGGAAATTGGAGAGATGGCAATAGCAAGTTAAGAGTGCTGTTAAGAGTTGCTTGAAGCTGGGCTAGGAGAGATAGCCTAGTGGTTAGAACACCGACTGCTCTTGCAGTTATGATCCAGCACCCAAGACACGGGTGCACAAACCTTTTTTTTTTTTATTTTATATTTATATATAACATAAAATAAATAAAATTAAAAAAAAAAAAAAAGAGTGGCTGAAGCTGACTGCTCTTGCAGAAGACCTGGGTTTCGATCCCCAGCACCCACATGGCAGCTGAGAGCCATCTGAACTCCAGTTCAGAAGATCGCAGTTTTCCAGGGGATCTGAATCCCTCTTCTGATGCTCCAACGCGCATTTGCATGGCATGGGTGCACAACCTACATGCAGACAGTACATTCATACGCACACAAAAATAAAAATAAAATAACAACAAAAAAAGAAAGCTAAGTAGAACAATGTTGGAATTGGCACATTGGCAATGTAGAGAACTGAGCATGGTGGTGCATGCTTGATATCCAGATCTGGAGTTGGAGGTAGCCTGGCTTAGCACAATAATATTCTGTCAAACAAACAAACAAACAAACCCCCACAAAAGTAAATAAACAATGCCCCCAACAAACCAATGAGGCCTGAAGAGATGGTTCCGTGGTTAAAAAACGAGCTTTCTGCTCTTCCAGTGGACCCAAGCTTGGTTCCTGAATACATAAACACACTTGGGTAACATACAACCACCTGTAACTCCTTCTCCAGGGGATCTAACAATCTCTCCTTACCTCTTAGAGCACCTGCAAATCACATGGCATACACTCTCACACACCTTACAAATACATAATTTCTTTTTTTTATTTATGTATTTTTAGACAAAATCTAGACCGTGTTCCCCTCCTTCCCATGTCCACCCCGCCAGAGCTCATGCATTCTCCAAACATGCTTTTCAATCTCTTAAGTCTTTCTCAATATTTTCCAAGGGGAAGTTGACTGTTCTGAGGCAGAAGTTTTACTGTTTTCAGTCAGTTCTTTGTGTCTTTAAAAAACAAACACCAAGATCCCTGAGGCAGCGGAGGGAAGAGCAGGAAAGCAGGTGGGAACTGGGTGCCTTGGGGAGTTGATTGCTGATCGTTTGGTCCAGCTGTCTTTGGCTGATTGGCGTTTGTGGCTGTGGGGTTGGAGTTATACCTCCTAGCTGGGATTCAAGGTGTCGGTCTTGGCTTGATTGGCGTTTGTGGCTGTGGGGGTTGGAGTTATCCTACCCAGCTGGATTAAAGGTGCGGTCTTTGGCTTGATTGAATTTTTTGGCTGTGGGGGCAGAGCTATCCTCCAGCAGGTATTAAATGTGGGGTTGTGTGACTCTGAGATCTGAGATCTCCTGAAAACAGCTGAAGTGCAGGTACCCCCCAACTGGGATTACGAAAAGGCATCTGAAGGAGCGCAGCAAAGAAAGCCTTCAACACAGTAAGGAGGCATTTAGGACTCACACATTGGAATACAGGCAAGGAGAAGCCCCATATGTCAGGGATACGAAGAAGAGACAACACTGGAAAGGGGCAGGATAATCCATGCCACCAGCTTTAACCAACCCTATGGAAGACTCCTGCAGTGGGATCCCTGCGGGGATGCCACAAGGACCCAGACATCAGAAACACAATTGGGAAAGTATTTAAAGAACTACAAGATCACAAAGAACAAATTAAAGAACTAAGAAAAGAGCAATAAGGAACTCAAGAAGACCTAGAGAGAGAGATGACAAGCTCCGGAGAGGAAGTAGAAAACACTGAAAAGAATCCAATGCTGAAAAGATAAAGAAACCAACCAGCGAAAAAAAGAGCTACATAGAAGACGATCGAGGGGTGGAGAGATAGACTGCGGTTAAGAGACCGATTATCGCTCTTGCAGAGGACCCCGGGTTCGATCCCTCAGCACACACATGGCGGTAGAACGTCTGTAATCTCCAATTCCAGGAGAAACTCCAGTTCCAGGGGAATCCGAACACCACTCTTCTGACCTCTAGCCGGTCATTGCACGATACACGGGTGCACAGACCTTGCATGCCAGACAGTTACATGTCATGACACATACAAGAAATAAATAAATAATATAAATAAAAAATTTTAAAAAAAAAAAAAAAGAAGAGATCGAGAAGCTCAAAAAGAAGTAGAAATACTAAAAATCAGAAGAGGGAATGAAAAGGAAATCAAACACTCCATCCAGTCAATGAGGAAAGGAATGGAAAAAGCTCAGAAGCAGAACAGAGGAGCAGAACAAAGAATAATCAGACCTGGAAGATGAACACAGAATCAACTAAAAACCTCAAGGAAAGATTATGAAAATAACACAAATTATGAAGAAATAGACACAAAAATGGAACAACCAAGGGCTTGCTGGGACATCTATGGAAAAGGTCAACCTCCGAGCATTAGTGGGTATGGAGGAAGAGGAAGAACCCAAGAGAATGGTATTGATCAGATCTTTCAAAGAAAAATAGACTCGAAAACTTCCCCAAACCTAAAAAAGGACAAACCAAATACAATACAAGAAGAGCACAGAACTCAAAACAGACAAGATAAGAAAAAAATTCTCACACGCCAACATCATAGTGTTAAAATGCTAGAACCACCCAATAACAAAGACAAAATCCCTTAAAGCCACAAGAGAAAACACAAAGTGACATAATAAGGGAAACCTATCCAGAATTATAACTGACTTCTCAACCGCAAACTATGAAAGCAAGCAGAAACCTGGAGCAAAGCATTCCCGTGTTAAGGGACAATAGATGCCTAACCCGAGGTTACTATTAGAACAGCAAAAATGTCAATTATAAGTTGAAGGAGAGAGACATAACCTTTCCATGAGATAAAACAACTTGAAAGAATACATGTCCGAGCAAAACCACCCACTTCAGAGAAATACTTGAAGCAATTACAAAGAAACCAGAAGAAAGGAGCCAGCCACCCCAGGCACCTACAAAAGAGAAATCAATAAAAGGATAAATTGCAGAAGTGGAAACCCTGAACACCAAACCATCAATGGATAATAATGTGAGAAAGGACAGCAAAAACACAACAACATTATCAGTGCATGAACCTTAATAATTAATGGGACTAACATTCCCCAATCAAAAAACATATGACTGGGAGAGGCTAGATTGGAAGACAGAATTCATCGATATGCGTCTAAACAAAGAAAACACATCTTACTACCTTCAAGGACAGGCATACCTACCGCTTAAAGTGAAGGGATGGAAAAAAAATATCCAAGCAAATGGTACCAAAAAAGCAGGTTTGCCTATTTTAATAATCAGACAATAATAGACTATAAACTAGAAAAAGAAATCAGAAAAGACAAAGAAGGCACTTACAATTTTTAATCAAAGGAACAATCCACAAGAAGATTTCACAATTAGAATATAATATGCCCAGATCGTTCTGGTGATCAATTCACGCAACTATAATTTTAATAAGACAATTCTTCGGGACCACAGTCACATCAACAGACTGAACCTCCAGTACACTCATAGTGGTGTAGACTTTCAAATACCTACACTGAAGTCTTTGGATAGGTTCCACAGGGACAAAGAGTAACAGAGAGACATTCTGAAACTGACATATGATACATCCCAAAATGACCTCACAGACTCTTCAAATCCGAACATTCATTCACCCCCTAATACCAGAGAATACCCTAATTCTACTAGCACACCATGAAACATTCTCACAAAAATCGACCACATGAACTTTCTGGGACATACAGAAGAAACCTCTACAAAATCAACAAAGTTTGAATAATTTCATGCATTCTGTCCAGACAGCACAGTGCAGATAAAGTCAACATCACACTGAGCAAGCGCCTTCCTCCTGCCTGACAGAAACGATCGGGGAGACTAAACAACACACTCTTGAATAATGAACTGGGTCAAGGAAAGAGATAAAAGAATAATAAAAGCAAGCCGGGCGTGGGTGGCGCATCGCTGAAATAGCCTTAATATGCACTTGGGAGGCAGAGGCAGGGCGGATTGAACTGTGAGTTCAAGGCTCAGCCTGGTCTACAGGAGTGAGTTCCAGGACAGCTGAAGGCTACAGGGAGACCCTGGTTCTCAAAAAGAAAAAAAAAAAAAAAAAAAAAAAAACAGAAATAAAAGCATTCTTTTTTTTTTTTTGCTGAATGAAATACAAACAACAACAACAACCTATGGGATACGTTAAAGCAGTCCAAGAGGGAAGTTTATAGCCACTGTAAAAAAACTACAAAAAAACAGAAAGAGCCCAAGTGAATGATCTAACACTACAGCTAAAACAGCACTTGAGAAGGCAAGCAACAATTGAACCCTAAATTGCAACGAACAGGAAAGAAATACAAAAATCAGAAGCAGAAATGCAATGACATAGAAACAAAGAAAACAATACAAAAAAATCATGAGCAAAAGTTGGTTCTTTGAAGAGTAAACATAGAAATAGACAGACCGCAGCCCAGTTACAAAAAGAAAGAAGGAACAACTCCAAATCAATTACATCTGTGATGAAAGCGGAAATATCACGACGGACAAGGAAAAGATCCAAAGAAAATCATAATGGGATATTACAACGAACCTATATTCTACCAAGTTTGAAAACCTAGAAGAAATGGATGAATATCTGAAACCCTGGAAATCATCAAAAGCTCCAAACAAGAAGAATAGACAGCTTAAAGACCAGAACCATAACAGTAGTGAAGAATAAGAGGATTTAGTAAGAAGCTTTCAACTAAACAAAGCCACAGGTTACCCAGACGGTTTCACAGCAGAATTCCATATGAAATCATTTTCAAAAAGACCTCAACCATTACTACTGAAACTTTTAGAAGTATACAATAGAAGGGAATTCTCCCAATTCCTTTATGAAGCAGCATCAACTCTAATTACCAAAACTGGGCAAAGATCCACCTAAAAAGAAATTCTATACAGACCTCTCCCTCATGAGAACACAGATGCCAAATTCTAAACTAGGTTCTGGCAATGCAATACAGCAGCCACATCAAAAAGATCATCCATATGCCAAGTTGGATTTTCCATACCCAGAGATGCAGGGATGGTTCAAACATACGAAAATCAATAAACATCAATCAAAACATAAATGGAATCAATAGACAAAAACGCACCCATCATCTGCAATTGATGCTGAAAAAGCCTTTGACAAAATCCAGCTCCCTTCATAGCTTTAATGTCCTAAGAAGGAATTGGATTGGAGGGATCATTCTCAATCCTAGTAATCAAAGCCATATACAGAAACCCCACAGCCATATCATCCTAAATGGGGAAAATGACAGAAAATTCCCTTTAAAGGTGGAATCGGCAAGGCTGCCCCATGTCACCCTCCTCTTCAATATAGTGCTTGAAACACTTAGCTAGAGCAATAGGCAAAAGAAATAGGAAATTAAAGGAGTACTAATTGCGAAAGAGGAAGTCAAACTATCCCTATTTGCTGATGATATGATTGTTTTACTTAAGGGATGCTAAACTCCACCAGAAAACTCCTAGAAATGATTACAGCTTCACAAAGTGGCCAGGATACAAATTAACCTTAAAAAATCAATGGGCCTTTCTTTACACACAAGAACAAGCAACTGGGAGAAGCAATTCAAAGAGACCTTCCCACTCACAATACCACTCAAAAACAATAAAATACCTAGGAACACAACCTAACCAAAGACGACCAAAAAGATTCTACAAACGAAATTTTTAAACCCCTGAAAGAATGTTTTTTTCTTACTTTTTTTCTTTTTTTTTTTTGAGACAGGGTCTCCAGGACTAAAGGCGTGTGCCACCACACCTGGACTGTTTTATTTACTATGTAAGTGCACTCAGGTCCTGCAATGCCTGCAGAATTTGGAAATGGGATCCCGGCAACTGGAGTTACAGACAATTATTACCTGCCATATGGGTGCTGGGAACTGAACCCAAGTCCTTTAGGAGCAGCTGGTGCTCTTAACTGCTGAGCCATCTTTCTAGCCCCAACTACCAAATTTTTTATTAGCATAGATAAGGTACTCTAAGCAGGCATTCAGAAACAAAAGTTAGGCAGATCAAAGGACACTTCTGTGCAGGGACTCAGGAAACTCTTTATAACAAAATGTAGCTTGTTTATCAGGTATAGAGTACATGTTCACAGTGAATAAGGTATATCCTTATAGAATCTAAACACAATGGGCACCGCACTTCAGAACCTGCTTCTGCATGCATGCCTATCTGACTTTGCCATTGCAGACATTCTTTGCTGGTTGTGCCAAGTATCCTTTCTGCAAAGCTCAAACAGGTCAGAGGTCTCCAACACATCCACACAAAGTAAATTAATACAATACAATAAGAAAAAGTCAAAAACAAAATGCATCAAACAAAAACCTCCAAAGAAACCCCTCAGGCTGGAGGTGTGGCTCAGTGGTAGAGTGCCTACCTAGGGTGTGCAAAGCCCTGGGTTCAGTCCTCAATGCACAACAAAAGTAACCAGGGGTATCTAATTATAATAATGTATGTTAACAATATATTATTTAAATGTATTATCAACAAGTTATGAGTTTCTTTTTCACATTCATTCTGCTTTGGACGCAGGGTCTCATGTAGCCCAAGCTGGCGTCTACCTCACTTTGTTAAAAAGGAGGGGCTTGAATTCCTGATCCCCTTGACTTTACCTCTGTGCTGGGAGACCTGGGATTACAGGCATCACAACTACACCTGGCTACATTCACCTTTTTCTCTATGCTTTTTTTCTTTTTGTTTGGTATTTGGAGACAAAGTCTCACTATGCAGCCCTAGCTGTCTTCGGTATGCAGACTATGTGGACTAGGCAGGTCTCGATCTATCTGCTTCTGCCTCTCAAGTGCTGTGATTAGAGGCATGTGTTACCATGTATGCCCTGCACTATGCTTTTCATTTTTATTTATTAGTTTTTTATTTGATTTGAGGAAAGGTCTCACTATATACCCCTGGCTGGCCTGGAACTATGTAGACCAGACTGGCCTCGAATTCAGAGTTCTCTCACGTGGGTCTAGGGATTGAACTCAGGTTGTCAGGCTTGGCCGTAAGCATCTGTACCTTTACCGGCTGTGCTGGATAGCTTTAGTGTCAAGTTGACACACCTGGGTTGAGGCAGCCTCAATTGGGGAATTGGCTTCATTGGATTGGCCTGTGGCCACATCTGTGGAGTATTGTCTTGATGGTCGAGCAGTGTGTTTTGGGGGGGCCCAGCCCACAATGAGTAGTGTCACCCTGGCAGGTGGTTGTGTACGGTATAAGAAGGCAGGCTGGGCATGAGCCAGGGAGCAAGCCAGTAAACAGATTCCTTCATGGCCTGTGCTTCAGCTCCTGCCCCCAGGTTCCTGCCCTGAGTTCCTGTCTTGGGCTCCCTAAGTGATGAACTGTGACCCAGGAGATGTAAGCTGAATAAACCCTTTCCTCCCCAAGTTGCTATCGGTCAGAGTGTTTTGTCACAGCAATGGAAGACAGACTAGAACACCGGCTGAGGCATCTCCATGGCCCTTGCACCATCCTTTGAGGTCATGTATTTAACTTAATTTTTTTTTTTTTTGGTCTTTTCGAGACAGGGTCTCCTTGTAGCCCCAGCTGTCCTGGAACTCGCTCTGTAGACCAGGCTGGCCTTGAACTCACAAAGATACGCCTGCCTCTGCCTCCCAATTAACTTAATTTTGAGACAGGGTCTCATTGTGTAGCCCTGGCTGGCCTCGACTCAACATAGGTCCTTCGGCCTCTGCCTTCTGAGTCCTGGGATTAAAGGCGTGCGGCACCCCACCTGGTCTGGAGTCATGTATTATTTATTTATTTATTTATTTATTTATTTATTTATTTTTGGTGTTTTTGAGACAGGGTCTCCCATTAGTCTTAGCTGGCCTGGAGCTCACTCTGTAGAGCAGGCTGGCCTTGAACTCACAGAGATCGGCCTGGCTCTGCCTCCTGAGTGCCACCACGCTCAGCTGTATTTATTTAATTTTAAATTATTTTATTTTGCTGGGAGTCGTGGAGCATGCCTTTAAGCCCAGCACTTGGGGGGCAGAAGCAGGCAGATCTCTGTGAGTTCAAGGCTAGCCTGGTCTACATAGCGAGTTCCAGGAAGGCTGCGGCTATAAGGAGATCCTGTCTCAAAAAAAAAAATTTTTTTTTTTAATTTTATGTGTATGAGTGTATTACCTACTTGTATGTAAGTGGACCCGAGTCGTGCAGTGCCAACTGAGGACAGAAGAGGGCTTCAGATTCCCCCGGGGTCCTCTGCAAGAGCAGCCAGTGCTCTTAACCGCCGAGCCATCTCCAGCTCCTTGCCATGTATTTTAGATTGACAACACTTTGGCCAGCATATTTGAAGAGCTCAGTAGCTACACGTAAAAGCCATAGTACACATGAACTCACAGGTGGAGACAAATGTGGTCCTTGCCTATGGGGTCAGCACGGCGGACCCGAGTGCTACAGAATCGGCTGG
This sequence comes from Rhizomys pruinosus, assembly GCA_009823505.1. Taxonomy (NCBI): domain Eukaryota; kingdom Metazoa; phylum Chordata; class Mammalia; order Rodentia; family Spalacidae; genus Rhizomys; species Rhizomys pruinosus. The sequence goes on from VZQC01004221.1 coordinate 2,828,302, forward strand.
GGGTCTTCCTTCCGTTTTCCACTTAAGACAGGTGGAGTCTCCTCGAGGGAATGGGCTCACCATCTGGGCTCTATTCGTTACGTGCGGGCTCTACACCTTAGACTTCACCCATTAGGTGGCCGACCAATAGCGCTACTTCCAGGTCTGTCACCTCCCCTCAGCTGCCATGGCTCAGGAGTGAGCGTGTACCTACCCTAGGTTTCCACCGCGACGCCTCCTAGGGAGCGTGCCGCGAAACTCCCTTCTGATTGGTAGGTGGCCCAGCCTGGCATTTCCCCGCCCCTCTCCGTGAGTTCCTGTCAGCTGATTGGTTGGCCCTGTGGTGCGAGCGGTAGGGCTGGGGACAAGGCGGGGCGGGGCGAGGCGAGCGCGTAGCCGCAGTCTGTGCAGCGCGGAGAGGTGTGTGCAGGCTCAGGTGGATCGCGCAGCCGGCCGGCAGCAGAGCAACAGCGGAGCGGGTGCCGCCGTGCGGAGGAGCCATGAAGCACTACGAGGTAAGAAGCGCGGGGCCGAGACGCCGCCGTAGACCTCGCTGTCCTCTCAGGGCCGCTGGACCCTCGGGTCGGTGCAGTTCAGCGCACTGCGCTCTGTGTGGCGCAAGCGCAGTGGGTGCGTGCTCTGCCCGGGGGCTACTAGTAAATACCAGTGCGCATGTGCAGGGAGGTATTTATAATTTTGCAATCCAGGCTGTTTTGGGGGTGCCTTTCTTAAGGGTCTCTGTAGGGCGTAGGAGAAACTTGCAGCTTCTTTGTGGCGTCTACAGCAGGCTTGTACCGGAGAGGCGCAGAGAAACCCTTGCTTCTGATGCGAGGGAGCCTGGCATAAACCTTGCAGGGTGTCTGCGCCTCCGGCTCAAGACCGGTCTCTGCGGTAGCCCCGCCCCTTCCGACCTTCGTACCCACTCCCGGCTGTAGAAGCCTGGGCGGCCAGAGGTGCTTCCACAGCCAGGCCGGTCTTTGACTGCCGACCCTTAGTGGGGGGAAATCTTAACCGGCACGACCATTCTGTAATTTGGGTCGCTTTTCCCCCTAAAACGAACTCTTATAATGTGCTTTTCGACCTAGTTGGTGATTCATGAAATAATAAACTAACCGATAGCTTACATTCATAGTAAGACTACTTCAGCAAGGGCTGACTACTGTATTAGTGAGAGCCGGTTACCTTATCCTTATCCTCTCAGCACCGTTGAAGTGAGATACTTAATCTCTTATTATGTGAAAAGTCAAGAGATGTCAAGTGACTTGTGGAAAGGCCCCAGCCTTGCAGACTAGAGAGGAAATCAGGATTCCCAAGGCATAGTTTCTAACCCCTGGACATGAGCTTCCTTAGGTGAAAACTAGCAAGTTGAGAAACTGCTTCTACTCCTCCCTAAACATTGAAATTCTGATGAAATTTACCAAATTCTTTGTGGTAACCATTTTAAGTGTACAGTTCAGTGGTATTAAGTCTATTCACATTGTTCTACAGACTTTAACACCATCCATCTCCAGAACTTAAAAAAAATTTTCCTTTATGTGTCTGAGTGTATTGCCTATATGTATGTAAGTGCACCTGTGTATACAGTGCCCTCAGAGGTCAGAAGAGGGCGTTGGATCCCTTGGAACTGGAGTTACAGGCAGTTGTTAGTGGCCATGTGGGTCCTGGGAATTGAACCTGGGTCCTCTGCAAGATTGATCAGTGCTCTTAACTGTTGAGCCAACTCTCCAGCCAGACATTTATTTATTTATTTATTTATTATTTATTTATTTTTTGGTCTTTTTGAGACAGGGTATCTTTGTAGCCCCAGCTGGCCTGGAACTCACTGTGTGTAGACCAGGCTGGTCTCCAACTCACAGACAACTGCTTGCCTCTGCCTCCCAAGTTTGGGGATTAAAGGGTGGGTACCACCAATGCCTGGCCTTTGTTTTTTTGTTTTGTTTTTTTAAGTCTAGACTGAGGTGTTTCTTTTTTTTTTTTTTTGGTCTTTT
>VZQC01004221.1:2830644-2874943 GCA_009823505.1 Rhizomys pruinosus
AAAAAAAAAAAAAAGAAAAACTGCTTTGGAAGCACAAAGGTAAAGGTGAATGGGACAGAGATTATGACATCAAAAACGACTGATAACTTCTATGTTAAAGGTTTCAATGAATACTGGGCAAATTACCAAAAATAATCCTAAAATAGGAGGTGGGCAGAGAGAATGGTATTCAACTTGCTATAAAAGTTAGAATATGCAGGCGGATCTCTGTGAGTTCAAGGCCAGCCTGGTCTACACAGTGAGTTCCAGGACAGCTGGAGCTGGAGCTACAGGGAGACCCTGTCTCAAAAAGACAAAAAAGGGCTGGAGAGATGGCCTAGCCGTTAAGAGCACCGACTGCTCTTGCAGAGGACCCCAGGTTCGATCCCCTGCACCCACATGGCGGCTGAGAACCGTCTGTAACTCCAATTCCAGAACGCCAGTTCCAGAGGAATCCGACACCGTCTTCTGCGGCATTGCACGACACAGGTGCACAAACCTACATGCAGACAATACATTCATACAAAGAAAAAAAAAGTTAGAATATGGCCCATTTATAGTAGGTTCCTAAACTATTCCAGTTCTTAGAAATCAGTGGTAATTGCCAGGGGCTGGGGGAGGTAAGAAATAGGGAGATATTGTATAATGGGTGCAGTTTCAGTCTTATAAGCTCAAAAAGGGTGTTGGAGGGCTGCAACTATAGCTCAGAAGTAAAACACTTGTCTAGCACAGGAGGATCTCTGTTGAGTTCAAAGCCAGCCTGGTCTACAAATCGAGTTCCAGGCCAGCTGGGGATTGCAGGGAAACCCTGTCTGAAAAAGAAAAAAAAAAAGAGGAAGAAGAGGAGGAGGAGGAGGAGGAGGAGAGAAAGGAGAGTGGGAGGGAATTTAAAGAAATTTTAAAAACCTCAGTCTAGCACTTGGGAGGCAGAGGCAGGCAGATCTTTGTGAGTTCAAGGGAACTCACTCTGTAGACCAGGCTGGCCTTGAACTCACAAAGATCCGCTTGCCTCTGCCTCCCGAGTGCTAGGATTAAAGGCGTGTGCCACCACGCCTGGCCTTTTTTTTTGTATTTTTGAGACAGGGTCTCCCTTTTAGTCCCAGCTGGCCTGGAGCTTGCTCTGTAGACCAGGCTGGCCTTAAACACACAGAGATCCCCCTGCCTCTGCCTCCCAAGTGCTAGATTTAAAGGCGTCCGCCACCATGCCCTGCCTAGTTGTTTAGTTTAGCTAGTTGGAAATCAGATCAAGTAGGCCTCTAAGGACCTAGGAAGCTGGGCACAGCCTAAGGCTCATGGCTGAGCTTGGAAAACATTATCTTTTTTTGCCAGAGAAGGAAGGCGGGGGTTCAGCTTCTTTTCTCATAGTGTGCTGGATGGGCTGGTGGCAGGTTCAGTTGCTGGGTACTTGCCTAGCATTCATGAGGCTCTGGGTTCCATCCCAGCACTGCAGAACAAAGCCAGACAACCACATGGGGGACTTGTTGGGTAGAGTGCTTTCCTAGCATGTATGAATCTCTGGGTTGGATCCTGTCACTCAATAAAATCAGGCGTGGTGGTGCGTGCCTTTTGTCCTTGGGATCCGGAGATTCAAGATTATCTCCAACTGCATAATGAGTTTAGGCCAACCTGGGCTAGAGACCTTGTGTCAAAAAAACCAAACTAAACCAGTCAGCCAAACAAACAAAAAACCCAAGTGATCTTGAAGAAAAAAATTGTTATTTTACTGTGTTCTTTGTTCTTCTCTATTGATACTTGTCCAGTACCCACTGTGGCCATGGTTTCAGGATGGGAGTATCAGTAGATCTTCTAGCCCACTTCAAAGTGTTTGATGCAGACCAATAAAAAAGGAAGAGATGCTTTCATGGTTATCTGCTTGGTAAAGTATTGGTTATCCACATCAAGGAACAGATTTCAGGGCTGGGATGTAGCTCAGTGGTAGAGTGTTTGCCTAGCACGAAGGAAGCCCTGGGTTCCAACACAGCACCATATAAAGCTAGTCATGGTGGCTGAAGTTCAAAGTCATCCTTGACTACTGTGCTGGTTAGTTTTTGTCAACTTGACACAAACTAAAGGTACCTGGGAACAGGGAACCTCAATCTTGGCATTTCCTCCATCACAATGGCCTGTGGCCATGTCTGTAAAGCATTTTCTTTTTTTTTTTATTTTCTTTCTTTCTTTTTATTTATTTTTTTGAGACAGGATCTCTCTTTAGTCCCAGCTGGCCTGGAACTCACTCTGTAGACCAGGCTGGCCTCGAACTCACAAAGATCCACCTGCCTCTGCCTCCCAAGTGCTAGGATTAAAGGCGTGTGCCACCATGCTGGGTCAACACACCTTTTTTTTTTTTTATTTATTTCTGTATGTATATGAATGTACTGTCTGCATGCAAGTCTGTGCACCCGTGTCGTGCAATGCTGCGGAGGTCAGAAGAGGGTCTCGGATTCCCCTGAAGCTGGAGCCCTCCTGGAACTGGAGCTTCAGATGGCTCTCGGCCGTCATGTGGGTGCTGGGGATCGAACCCGGGTCCTCTGCAAGAGCGGTCGGTGCTCTTAACCGCTAGGCCATCTCTCCAGCCCACACCTTTTCTTAATTGCTGATTGATGTAGGACCACCAGGTCCACTGTGGGCTGTGCCATCACTGAGCAGGCTGGGGAAGCAAACTAGTAAGCAGCTTTCTTTCCTCCATAGTCCCTGCCTTGAGTTCTTGTTTTGGCTTCAAAGATGGGGTGTGTGGGGCTGGATGGCTCAGTGCTTGGTGCTCTTGCAGGGGACCTGGGCTTAGTTCCCAGACAGTTGACAACCATCTGTAACTGTACTTCCACATGATCCAACCCCCTCTTTTGTCATGTGGGCACTATATGTATGTGGTACACTTATAGGTAAAACACTTGTACACATTAAAAGAGAGCTGAGCATGGTGGCACATGCCTTTAATCCTAGCACTTGGGAGGCAGAGGCAGGCAGATCTCTGTGAGTTCAAGGCCAGCCTGGTCTACAGAGCTAGCTCCAGGACAGCTGGGACTAAGGGGAGACCCTGTCTCAAAAAATACCAAAGAGAGAGAGAAAGAGAGAGAGAGAGAGAGAGAGAGAGAGAGAGAGAGAGAGAGAGACTGAGACCAGTTGTGGTGGCCCCTGTCTGTAGTTAAACCCAGTACTGAGGAGGCAGAGGCAGGCAGAGGCAGATCTCTGAGTTTGAGATTTCGAGGCCAGCCTTGTATGCATAGCAAATTCCAGATTAGCCAGAGCTACATAGTGAGACTTATGGTGAGAGAGAGAGAGAGAAAAGGAAAAGAAAAGGAAAAAGAAAAGAAAAGAAAAAGATGGATCATGATGTGTAAATGTAAGCCAAATAAACCCTTTCCTCTTTAAGTTGGTTTTGGTCATAGTGTTGACCTCAGAAATAGGAAGTTAGCTTGGACAGCTACATAGTGAGTTCTAGGTTAGCTTGGATATGTGAGACATTGTGTTGCCTCCCCCACCCCTCCACAAAGGAGAGATGGCTTAGCAGGTGAAGGTACCTACTGCCAGTCCTGAAGACCTGGGTTTAATCCCCAAGACCCACATGATGGAAGGACAGAACCAGTTCCCACAAGTTATGCCTTGACCTACACATGGCAAATATGCATGCACACAAAATACATAAAAATGTAATTAAAACTTTAAAGGGCCTGGAGAGATGGCTCAGAGATTAAGAGCACTCTGGCTGGGTTTGGTTCCCATATGTCAGCTGACAACAATCCATAACTCCAGTTCCAGGGGATCTGGCACCCTTTTCTGACTTCCTTGGGCATTGCATGACGGGGGTGCGCTTTCATACATGCAGGGAATACAGTCATACACATAAAATGAAAAAAAATAAGATATTAAAAATAAAGTTTTAAGAAAGACTATCTTTGAAGACTGAGCCAATCCTTTGTTCTCAGACAGCATCTGGTCAGCCTCTCAGAAGGTTTTCCTGGGGACAATAAGATGGCTCAGGGGTTTCATAGCAGTCTAACCTGAGTTTGAGCCCTGGATCCACCTCTGAGCTGTACTTCCAGTCCAAAGGCATTTGCTATGATAGATAGAAGTGGTGCTAGAAAAACACACGACATCCTTGTCACGTGGCCAATTATATCTCAGGGTCACAATGGATCGAATTGATAAGTTCATATCACTGCTCAGCTTATCACTTATCTCACAGGAAAGAGGATCCCTCTGAGTGGCTTAGCTGGCTTAGCTGAAGTGAAGCTTTTAGACCAGGTCACCCTTGGAAGGCCAGAGTTGGCCTTGGGTTTGGCATGGTGTTGGGGCAAGTTTGATATGAGACTTATTTAGTCCAGTTACTGGAGTTGTTTGTTTGTTTGTTTGAGACAGGGTCTCCCTGCAGCCCCAGCTGTCCTGGAACTCACTTTGTAGACCAGGCTGGCCTTGGACATACAGAGATCTGCCTGCTTTTGCTGGGATTAAAGGCATGTGCCACCACACCAGGCTTTTTTTTTTTTTTTAATTGGTGTTTTTTTCCACTGCAGTAGCCTTGAACAGTCCTCCTGCCTCAGCTTCCTGAGTACTGGGATTCTCCTGCTCTAGGCTATAAAGATGGTTCTGTACTTTCCTTGCAGAGAATGCTAGACCAATTTAATAGCTTACCTCAGGATAGTTCCTGTTAGGCAGGCTCCTTCTAGGGGAGTAGCTTTTGAAAGTTCTGGAAAGAGAGTTCTAGTTAAGAGGTTCTTTTTTTTTTTTTTTTTTTTTTTTTTAACTACATTTTTGTTTTAATGCTAGAGATTGAACCCAGGGCCTCATGGATGCTGAACGAGTGCTTCATCACCGATCCATATTCTTAGCCCTTGGATTAAAAAAAATAATTATTATTTGTATGAGTGAATATGTTTGTTATATGTAATGCTTGCGTGTATACTTGTGTGGAGGTCAGAGGAGGGTGTTGGGTGTTCTGTTACCACTCTTGGCCTGAGTCTTTTGAGGCAGGACGTCTCCCTGAGGATAGAATTGGGCTGGTGGTCAGCAAGCCCCAGCATCCTTCTCTCTCGGGGTTATAGGCCTGTAGGAAATCATGCTGTACTTGTTTTGTGGGTGCTGGGATCCAGTGTCAGGCCCTTGTGGTTGTGCAGTACGTTCTCTTAAACCACTCAGCAGTCACAGCCTCCCTTGGGTATTTTAGACAGGTTCTTGCTATGCAACTCAGGCTGGCCCTGATTTTGTGATAGCCTTGCCTCCTCTGAGTGCTGTCATTCCAAGCGTGTACTATCATGCTTCATGCTCTGCGGTAATAGTTTAGAGGCAGAGAACTGGGTAGGAAGGTGATAGGTCAGGAGAAAGTAAACTTGTGTGTGACAGTGTACCAGGTTGCACTGAAGCAGGCCTGTAGCTGATCGGCATAGCCACTTGCTAAAAGAATGGTTTGACTCAGTGGATTGGCTAACCTTTTGGCCTGTCTGTGCTTGCGTTTTGGAATAAAAGCCACTTGATTATGAAAGGACCAAGAGTGTTAGGGAGCATTGTGGCAAGGCTAGAAATTTGCCATGAAGGCAGGGTATGTGGAGGAGGTTGGATGTCGTCTTCTTTCATTCTCTGCTTGTTCCCTTGACAGGGTTTTTCCCTGAACTGAAGCTCGATGCTTTGGCTAGACTGACTGGCAGTAAGCTCCTGAGACCTGCTCGTGTCTGTTCCCCAGCACTTTACAGGCATGCAGCTTTTTACGAGGGTGTTTGGGATTTGAACTCAGGTTCTCATGCTTGCATACCAAGGCCTTTTACTTTTTTCTAGCACCTTATTATTTTCTTTTGAGGCAGGGTCTTGCTCTGTTGCTCTGGGTGGCACCTGCATCATCATCATCATCATCGTCATTTTTTTTTTTTTTGGTCTTTTCGAGACAGGGTCTCCCTGTAGCCCTGGCTGTCCTGGAACTCACTCTGTAGACCAGGCTGGCCTTGAACTCACAAAGATCCGCCTGCCTCTGCCTCCTAAGTGCTAGGATTAAAGGCGTGCGCCACCACGCCCGGCTCATAATCATCATTTTTATTTGTGGATCATTAATTTTAATTGTACAGCTTTAGTTTTTTGTATTTTTAGTTTTTTATTTTGACATAAGGTTTCATGTCTTCCAGGCTGGCCTCAAACTTGCTGAGTAGCTGAGGATGGCCACGAACTTGGTCCTCCTCCTCTACCTCCTGGGTGGGATTATAGGTGTGCACCACCATGCGTGGTTTATGTGGTGCTGGGGATGGAATTCAGGGCTTCCTTTATGCTAGACATACACGCTGCCAACTGACCCACATCTCCAGCCCTGCTCTCTCTGTCATGTCCCTCCCAAACTGAGAGGTAGGGATTCTTTGTATCCTATTTTGTGGATAGGCAGCCTGAGGCTCTGAGAAGCAGGGGAAGTTGCATAAAGTCCTGTGGTGTGGAGAGGATTACAGACTCAGATCTGTGTGAATCCCCATGGGTAGAATGGCTAGAACCAGAAAGTGGTACTGTGTTGATGGCAGTGGACAGTTAAGTCCTGTGAGGTCACACGGGGACTCCTATAAGTTCTACTTGGATATAGGGACATTGAGACACAGAGAAGTGAATTAAGTTGCTCCAGGCTGGGGATGTGACTCAGTGGTAAGGAAACCCTGGGCTCCCTCCCCAGGACTGCCTGTGTACACTGCACGTGGTGGCACACACCTGCAGCCCAGCCTTGGGAAGTGGAAGCAGGAAGGTCAGGAATTCAAGGTCGTCCTTGGCTGTGTAGGCCACCTGGGATGCTTGAGACCTTGTTTCAAAAAAAGGGGCTTGGGGGGTATGGTGGTGCCTTTAACCCCAACACTTGGAAGTCAAGGGCAGGTGGATCTCTCTGAGTTCAAGGCCAGCCTGGTCTATAAAGTGAGTTCCAGCCCAGCCAGAGATACACATTGAGACTGTATCTGGGGTCAGGGTGGGGAGAACGGTGACTGGTGAGATGGCTCAGTAGGTTAAAACATTTGTTACAGAAGCCTGATGACCTAGGTTTGATCTAAAGAACCCACACTAGAGAGGACAAATTCTCAAAAGTTGTCCTTTGACCTCCACAAAGGTGCTGTGGAGTGAGGGTGCAGCACTCACATATAACATATTATGCATGCACCATCTATACAATAATAATAATAATAAATAATAAATAGAATTAAATTAGAAAGAAAAAATCATGTGCTCAAGGTCATAGAACCAGGAAGCAGTGGCCCTAAGTCTTGGCCTTGGGTTGCCTGTCATAATCATACTGTGGATGTAGCCTGAGGCAGCTGGGGACTGTGCTGCTCTGTTTCAAGGACAAAGATTCCCATGATCTGGTGTGGCGAGCTGTAAGGGCCAAAGTGGCCTTTGGGCAGGGGAACATTGGATGGACTGTTCGTAGAGTTCTAAAAGTCCCAGCAGGATTGGGACTAGAGCTCCACCAGGTGCTGTTCACCCAAACTCCCAAGCTTCAGTTACCCTTAGCCTCACAAGTAGATGGGACTGCAGGTATGCACCATTGGGACTGGTTGCTGTGTAGGTTGCACACCTGTCCTGGGCTAGCATGCCTTAGGGTGTTATCGTGGATGTGGCTTGTGCCCTGGGCAGGTGGCAGTTGGGTTTTCATATCCTTTTGACAAATTTGAGCTGCCCAGAACATTGGGGTGTGTAAGCTTGAGTGCACGTCTGTGTCTCACACCTGCCCGGAGCAGCTATACTCGCCATTCAGCTGTACCCCAGCCTTTATTTAAAAATTATTTCTGGGCTGGAGAGGTGGCCTAGTGGTTAAGAGCACTGACCGCTCTTGCAGAGGACCCGGGTTCGATCCCCAGCACCCACATGGCGGCTGAGAACCCTCTTTAACTCCAGTTCCAGGGGAATCTGAGACCCTCTTCTGACCTCCGAGGCATTGCACGACACGGGTGCACAAACCTACATGCAGACAGTACATTCATACACATACAAAAATAAATAAAATTAAAAAAATAAAAATTTATTTCTAGCCGGGCATGATGGCACATGCCTTTAATCCCAGCAGGTGGATCTCTGTGAGTTCAAGGCCATCTTGGTCTACATAGCGAGCTCCAGGCCAGCCAGCTGTGACTTAAGGGAGACTCTGTCTCAAAAAGACCAAAAAAAACCCATTATTTCTTTCTTTATTTTTTATTTAATTTTATTTATTTCTGTATGTATATGAATGTACTGTCTGCATGCAGGTTTATGCACCCATGTCGTGCAATGCCGTGGAGATCAGAAGAGGGTGTCGGATTCCCCTGGAACTGGAGTTCTCATGGAATTGTTTCAGACGGTTTTCGGCCGCCATGTGGGTGCTGGGGATCGAACCTGGGTCCTCTGTAAGAGCGGTCAGTGCTCTTAACCGCTAGGCCATCTCTTCAGTCCCTATTTCTTTATTTTTATGTGTGTGTTTTGCATGAATGTATCTATGCATACTGTGTATGTGCCTGGTGCCCACGGAGGCCAGAAGAGGGGACCCAACCCTGGCAGGGGCTTTCCCAGGTCTAGTCTCCAACTTGGGTTGAGCTACATTTGTATTGATGCTCACAGAGCCTTCAAAGACAGAGGCTTGCAGGCTCACTGGCTGAGCTGGGCTCCTTCCCTGACAATGGCAGCGGGTAGAGCTCATGGGCAAATTCTTTAACCTCCCCAGCCATTTTCTTGTCACCCTGGAGTTACAAATGGATTTGCAGGAGTATCCATTGGCTCAGATTTATTCTTCAGGGCTGTCAGTTTGGGAGCTTGAAATTGGCCACTGTGGGGATGTTTACATGTTGGAAAGTGGCCAGTGCTATGGTTAGCCCCCACTTTGCTAGCCCCAGGTTGCCATCGATGAGGACTGAGGATGACGGCCTCTATCTCATAGATACACATAAGGGTCAGTGTTCTGGTGAGCATTGGGCGCCCCCTGTCTAGCCTCAGTTAAGTGCTGCTGTTAACTCACAGCTGAGGGTTGCAATGCCCTTGTTGCCTCAGCTGTGCTGCTGGGTGACTTTAGAGGCCCTTCCCCCCCCTCAGAGCCCAGCCTTGCTTCACTGACTTCTGAGGAGGTTGAGAAAGGAGGGGCCTGGGCTCACTTGCCACTGCAAAGAACTTCTGCTGAAAGGACTTGCAGCTGATAACTTTGTTCTTGTTGGCTTTGGTTGGGAGTCCTGCCCTGCAGGCCTGGCTGGGTGAGAAAGGCCAGAGGGCTTGGGCTGGTTGGTCAAGTTCAGGCTGGGTCTTAACACCTTCTTGGTGACATTGACTGACAAATGAGAATGTCCTGACTGGCAGGGCTTTCTGAGCATCTAGAGCAACCATCCTGCTAAAGCTATGCTAACTGATGTTTATGCTAATGCTTTTAGCACTTGGTTTCTCTTTCTCACTTTTGTTTCCACTGGGTCCCTGGCTAGCTTGGAACCTGTTATGTAGACCATATTGCACTTGAACTCACAGACATCCTCCTGAGTGCTGGGATTAAAGGTGTGTACCACCACACCTAGGTTATCTTTTGTTTTTTTTGTCTTTTTGAGACAGGGTCTCTCTTTAGTCCAGCTGGCCTGGAGCTCACTATGTAGACCAGCCTGGCCTTGAACTCACAGACATCTGCCTGCCTCTGCCTCCTGAGTGCTGGGATTAAAGGCATGTGCCACCATTACCAGCCTGTACTTCATCTCCAGCCCCCCTCCTGAAAAGTGCTTGTAATCTATATTTATAGTATCAATGAAAATGAAGTGGTTACTGTTTCTGTCTCCGCTTGACAGATGGGTAAATAGGCACAGAATAGTGAAACATCATCCCCATAGCTGGTGAGTGGTAGAGCCCAGGTGGGTCCAGGTGGTGCCCACTGAGGAGGGAGTGGGGTGTGCGATTGTGAAGGTCACAGCCTTTAGGGTCATCTGATCTGTCCCTAGGATGGTGACTTTACCTTCCTGACATTTCTTAGGCAGGAAGCCAAGATAGATACCTGTTTGGGGGCTTACCTGGGAAAGTGACGTGGGCAGCAATTCCTTTCTGCAGCTAAGGTCTCTCTGAAAAATCGTTAGGTAAGGGCAGGTCTGCATTCCACAGGCTGCCTGAAGGGTCTTCTGCTTGTAGCATCCCCCCTTTCTGTGATGCTGGGGAGCAAACCCAGGGCCAGGAGCAGCTGGATTTATCTCTACACTAGCTGAAACAAAGCTATACTCTCTCCATTCAGCTGGACCCCAGCCTTTATTTAAAATTTTATTTTTCAGGTTATTTCTATTTTATGTATGTATTTCGCATGTATGTTATCTGTGTGAACTGTGTATGTGCCTGGTGCCCATGGAAGCCAAGAGAAGCATCCCTTGTAATTGGAGTTACAGGTGGTTATGATCTGCCACGTGGCTGCTGGGAACCAAACCCAGATCCTCTGCAAGAGCAAGTTATCTTAACTGTTGTTTCCAGCATCTCTATTTTTTAGATTTGTTATTTTTATTTTCGTATTCTATTTATTATTTTATGTGCTAAGAGTGTATTGGCTGCATGTAAGTGCACCTGTGTTATGCAATGCCTGCAAAGGTCAGAAGAGGACATTAGATCCCCTGGAACTGGAGTTACAGGTGGTTGTTACCCAGGTCTTCTGAAAGAGCAGCCAGTGCTTTTAACCTCTGAGCCTTTCTCCAGGACTCCCCTCTTTTTTTTAAATTTTGTGATACAGGGTCTCACTATGTAGCCCCAGCTTGCCTGGAATTTGCTATGTAGACCAGGCTGGCTTCTGACTCACAAGAGAGCCACCATGCACGGCCCTTTTCTGATCTTTAGAGATAGTCTTTTATGTGATGGTACACACCTGTCATCTCAGTACTTGGGAGGTGGAGGCTGAAGGAGCAGGAGTTCAGACTCACCTGAGCTACATAGTAAGTTTGAGACTAGCTTGGGCTACATGAGCTGTATCTCAAGAAAAAAGGTACAGTCTTGCTGTATAGCCCAGGCTACCTGCAAACTCATGATCCTCCCCCTTCAGCTTCTTGATTGCTGGAATTATAATCATGTGCTGTGTAGAGCCTCAGAACTTGTCATTGAACAAGGACCATTTGGTTCTCAGAGGTGGACATCTGCTGAATAGGAGGCCAGAGGTGAAGGAAGAGACATGAGCAGCATTTTACTTATTTCAATACAGTGCTTCACATATCCATGTTATATTTTGGAAGCTCATAGGAAGCCCTTTGTTGTAAAGGCATATGAAAAGGTCCTGTGTTTGGTCCCTAGCACATAAATAAATAAATAAATTACATTATTATTATTATTATTATTATTATTATTTTTGGTCTTTTCGAGACAGGGTCTTCCCATAGCCCCAGCTGTCCTGGAACTCACTTTGTAGACCAGGTTGGCCTTGAACTCACAAAGATCCGCCTGCCTCTGCCTCCCGAGAAGGCATGCGCCACCACGCCCAGCTATAAATAAATTTACTTTAGAATATACCTCCCCCCCTTTTTTTTTTCTTTTCTTTTTGGAGACAGAGTCTTACAGTGTAGCCCTGGCTGGCCTGGAACTTACTATATAGACCAAGCTGGCCTCAAGCTGAGAAAGATCTCTCTGCCTCTGCCTCCTGAGTGCTGGGATTAAAAATATGTGCCGCTATGTGTGGCCTCTTTTCATTTATTTTTAATTAAAAAAAATTTTTTTTAATTTTTATTTATTCTTGTATGTGTATGAATGTACTGTCTGCATGTAGGTTTGTGCACTGTGTCCTGCAATGCCACGGAGGTCAAAAGAGGGTGTCAGATTCCCCTGGAACTGGAGTTAAAGACGGTTCTCAGCCGCCATGTGGGTGCTGGGGATCAAACCTGGGTCTTCTGCAAGAGCACTCTTAACCACTAGGCCATCTCTCCAGCCCCCTCTTTTCATTTTTTATTGGCCATTCGTAATTTATTTCTTTGGGGGTTTGAGCTCTTTATATACTTTGGGTATTAATGCCCTCCAAGGTGGGTGGCTGCCAGTCAACTTCTTACAATGCTTTGGCCTGGCATCGTCTCAGCTTTCCTTACTCTGGGCCTTGCTGAGTCAGCAGACACTGCCTGGCATTGTCCTTCACAAATTCTGTTTTCTAGGCTACCACTTAGTGGTTGATTCGTTCCAACATCCTTTCCCTCAGTACCTGTGCCATGACATCTATGCCACGGTTCCCAGGATGAGAAGAAATAAGCTGTGCTCTTTGAGAGGACCAAAGGGCAGGTGTTTAGGGAGGTGGGGAACCGTGTTCTGGGCAGAGGGAATGGTGTATGTGCAGATGCCACGCTTTGTGAGAGTCCCATATTGACAGAAGCTGGCAGGGCAGGCCTTTTTTTTTTTTTTTTGTCTTTTCAAGACAGGGTCTCCATGTAGCCTCAGCTACATGGCCTGGAACTCGCTCTGTAGACCAGGCTGGCCTTGAACTCACAGAGATCCTCCTGTGATTAAAGGTGTGCGCTACCAGGCCCAGCAGGCAGGGTTTTATAGCCACCTTAGGGATGATGGATCTGTGGACTTCATCTCAGTAATAGTGAAGTTGCCTCTTCTGCTGATTTGAAGTTCTTGCAGGGCCCTCATGTAATCTTTGTATTAGAAGGGCACAGGGCCATTGTTGCAGGGCTTCCTTGCTGAAGGAGAGTTACTCCCTGCCCTATTCCTGCTTGCCAGGAGGAAAACTGCCCTCAGCAGCTTGGAAGCTGTGCCTGGCCCCACTGGATCCAGGCCCTAGGAAAGCGGAGCTAGCTATTGGCCCTTTGCAAGCAGCTCTAGGGACTGCAGGGCCTTGTGCTTCTCTTCTTGACCCCTTTTGACTCCTTTAACCCCTGGAAGGGAACAGGCTGTTCTGGCTGGGGCATGGGAACCTTGCTGCTCTGGATGGAGCTGTCAAGTCAGATGGGGAAGAAAGCTAACACAGGCATCTAGAAGCTGCTGGAGCACCCAGAATATAGCTAGTTCCCAGGACCCCACTGGAGTCTGACATGTATGTTATCTCAAGAGAGAGAGGGGGTAGTAGAGGTGTGATAAGTGTACATGCGCCATCTGCATGTTTTCTGAAGAACATTTTCTCCAGAGAATTTTTATTTTATTTTTGTTATTTATTTTATTATTTGTTTGAGTGTATTGCCTGCATGTATGTAAGTGCTCCTGTGTCATACAGTGTCTGCAGAGTCCAGAAGAGGGTGTTAGATCCCTTGAAACTGGAGTTACAGTTGTTAGCTGCTCTGTGGGTGCTGGGATTAGATCTCTGGTCCTCTACAAGATCAGACAGTGCTCTTAACTGCTGAGCCATCTCTCCAGCCCCAGACTTTTTAAAATATTTTATTTATTTATTTTTATGTGTATGAGTGTACTGCCTGCATGTATATAAGTGCATCTATGTCATGCATTTCCTGCAGAAGCCAGAAGAGCACATTGGATCTCCTGGAATTGGAGTTATGGATAGTTGTTAGCCCATGCGGGTGCTGGGAATTGAACCTGGGTCCTCTGCAAGAGCAGTCAGTGCTCTTAACTGCTGAACCATCTCTCCAGCCCCTAGAATTTTTTTTTTAAGTGCTGAGAATTGAGTCCAGGACTTCATGAATTAGATAGTGAAGTTTTACCTGGTTTCTAGGATAGAGCTGGGTGGGGAAGGCTCTATGCTGGGCTTCGGAAGAGGTTGACTGTGGTGTTCTAGTGTGGGAATCCAGTTAAGAGCAAGTCAGGTCTCAGCTTGAGTGAGAGGTGCCTGTGACCTATATATAGGCCATACCTCTTGCCTGGCCTTTCTCCAGCTCTAATTCTGCACATAGTAAGTACTTGCCACTGGCTGGTGATGGTGATGGTAGTGTGTGTGTGTGTGTGTGTGTGTGTGTATGTGCATGTGCGTATGCATGTATATTGTGTGTGTATGTGCATGTGCATGTGTATATGTGTGTGCATGTATATTGGGGGAGGGAATGCCTGCTTTACCCCTGGGAGGGAGGGAAGAAGAGAGGAAGGGAGAGAAAAGGACAGAGAGGGAGTGGTCCAGGGCTGGGTGCTGGAATAAGGTTCTGAGCATGGGGCCTGAGGGAGTAGCATTCTAGGTACATCTTCCTGGGCCCTTGCCTTCCAGGAACAGTCATACCTCACTTTGGAGTCTGGCCCTTCCTGGTTTCCCTCCCTTTTCCGTCTCTCTTCTGTTGCCATGCTGGGGCTGGAACCCAGGGTCCCTGTAGGACTGTACTATCAGACCCAAAGTTGCCTAATGCTTTTTTTTTTCTTTTTTTTGGCCCCTTGCTGGGAACCAAATCCAGGGCCTTGTACTGTAAGTACTGTACCACTGAGCCATATCTCAGCCCTAAACTTTGAACTTAATGGAAAGCCAGTTCCTGGATCCTGTGGGAAGCTGTGAGTCAGGCAGCAGACCCCAGCACTTCACAGGTTTCTCCAGGGATGGGGTGAAGAGCAAGCTGAATGAACTGTGTACTTGCAATGCAGCTTTGGCTCAGCTGGGCTGCAGTAGTAGGCACCAATGTCAGCTGAATAGGCCTGGACAGAGTCAGGGAACCTTGTCGGTACTGGACATCTCACTTAGTTCTGCATTTTGCCTCTCCCTTGACTGGTCCCTCTTCTGCCTTCCTTCCAATGATAGGCAGAGCTGAACAGCAGACTCCTGGGTGGAGTCTTCAGAGCTACTCACAGATGATGGCTACATGGGAGAACAGCCAGGTGATCTGGAACTAATAGAGATCCTTCCTTTTGCCTCAGATTCCTGAGTCCTGGGATGATGAGCGTGCCCTACCTTACTTAGCCCTGATACATGCCCTTTGTTTCTCTGAAAACTAGTGGGCTGTACTAGTCAGTGGTGCCCCAGTATCCAGGAACAAGGCACCCTTTCACCTTGACACCTTAAAAATTCAGGCGTGAGCCAGGTGTGCATCCCTTTAATCTCAGCACTTGGGAGGCATAGGCGGGTGGATCTCTGTGAGTTCCAGGCCAGCCTGGTCTACATAGAGAGTTTCAGGACAGGACAGTTGGGGCTGCAGGGAGACCCTGTCTCAAAAAGACCAAAAAATAAAATAATAAAATAAGATAAAATAAAATAAAAAAATAAAAAAATAAAACAACAAAATAAAAATCCAGGTGTGCCTCTCACACTGTCTGCTGCCACATTCGCTCCCCTTTTGTCCCGGGCCTGTAGCACTCACAGGCCCCTCCTAAGACTAGCTGTGCCTCCATCCACTTCCTGTTACAGAGGAGTGAAAGTTTAAACTCCAGCTTCTCCAGCTTTGTCCTTAGCCATTGTCATAGACGTCCACCTGGCCAGGTATTCCCAGACCAGTCAAGCTTGGTGCTGCCCAGGGGCTTTTTTACTTCCCCCTGGAGCCCCCTGCTCACTCGAGGCTAAGCTCTGGCGTGCAGAATGGACTTTCCTAACACCCTTGCTACCTTCCTGCTCTCTTCCTCATGGCACCAGGTCCATCTTGGGATTGCATAGTAAATACTTTGCCCTGGACCATGAGTTAAGTTTGGGAGGTTGGGGGAGGGGCATCTGTGTGCTCCCTGCTGTATCACAGCACACAGGACAGCAACCAGCTCAGTAGCATCACTCATAGGTCTTTTTGACAGGACCATCCTCACCACTGTACCTGGTACAGCCCGGCAAGTGCAGGGGATTGGTGGGTGTTTATGGAGTGATTGATGAATGAGGACTAATCAGGCAGAGGAGAGACTTGGGCTCGCAAGCAGCCGTGCACATACATGTCCAGCAGTTTGCAGCACTGTGAAGTACCTGCTGAAGTAAGCTGGGGCATATTGGGGTTTTCCAGCCTAGATCTGTCCAGAGGAGCACTGGAAAGTGGGTCATAGTGCAAGAAGCCACTGCAGCCACCCTTAGGCAGAGCTGATGGACAAGATGCTAAACACTGGCTTGCTGGGCTTGACCAAGCTCCTGAAGCTCCTTATGGGCTGGTGGCTGGACTGGGCCTTGGGCTCAGAAGCTCACCATGGCCTGCTACCTCACCTCTCCTCCTTCCTCCTTCTGTCCTTTTTAATTTTTTTTTAATTTTTTAATTAATTTTATTTATTTCTGTATGCGTATGAATGTACTGCCCGCATGCAAGTTTGTGCACCCGTGTTGTGCAATGCCGCGGAGGTCAGAAGAGGGTGTTGGATTCCCCTGGAACTGGAGTTCTCCTGGAATTGGAGTTTCAGACGGTTCTCGGCCGCCATGTGGGTGCTGGGGATCGAACCCGGGTCCTCTGCAAGAGCGGTTGGTGCTCCCAACCACTAGACCATCTCTCCAGCCCCTCTTTTTAAGTTTTTTGAGATAGACTTTTGTAGCTCAGGTTGACCTCAAAATCATGATGCGCCGACCTTCCCCAGTGTTGGATTACACCCTGTGCTACCATACCTGGCTTTTTTGATGTGGGTTCTGGGGTCAAACTCAGATCCTTGTCTTGCAGTGCAAATGCTTTTCTGACTGAGTTGTCTCCCCAGCCTCTAATTTAGTTCTTCTGAGACAGGGTCTTACTGTGTAGCCGAGGCTGTGTGACCTCATTTGCAATCCCCCTGCTTCAGCCTGCCAAGTGCTAGGATAGCAGGTGAACACTACTCCCAGCTATGAGCAGTTCCCATCATAGCTGAAGCAAGGCTTTCTGGGCAGATGGCTCAGCAGTCTGGTGTGTGAAACGGGTATCTGATTCTAATTCCACCCATCTCATTACTTACATGAACACAACTAGTGTTTATAGTGAAAAAGAGAACAGCGCCGGGAACAGTGGTGCGTCTTGTTATCTCGGCCTCCCAGGGGCAGAGGCAGCGGGTTGAGTGCTAGAGGCCAGCTTGGCTTACGTAGCAGACCCGGTCTCATGCCCACACACAAAAATGATCCATTAAAAAAAAATCGGGGGGGGGCACATAAATGTTTACCTAAGAAATTCATGCCTTTAATCCTAGCACTCTGGAGGCAGAGACTCTGAGTTCAAGGCCAGCCTGGTCTATATACTGAGCTCCAGGCCAGCTGGAACTAAAGGGAGACCCTGTCTCAAAAAGACCAAAAACAAAAAAAAGAAAAAAGAAATTCACTACAATATTCTAGAAATTTCATTTACAGGTAACTATTTATGCTAAGGTAAAAATAAAATTACATGTCTGCTTAAAAATGTTCATGGGTGGCCACTGAGATAGCTTAGCAGGTAAAGGTCTTGTCACACAAATCTGAGGACCTGAGTTCAATTCCTTGGAATCCATGTACAGATGGAAGGAGAGAATCAACTCCACAAAGTTGTCCTGTGACCTTCACATGGCAGATTGCACACACACACACACACACACACACACACACACACGTACCATTGTCTCAATAAATAATAAAAAGATTTGTGTTGTGGACATGGTTTGGTAAAGTGCTTGCCATGCAAGCACAGGGACCCAAGTTTGATCTTCGCTACCCATGTAAAAAAGCCAGGAGTATGTCTATAATCCCAGTGCTGGGGAGGTAGACAGGAGGAGCCCTGGGGCTCAGTGGGCAGCCAGCCTAGCAGTATCTGTGAGCCGTACGCCTGTGAGAGACCCCATCTCAGAAGAACAAGTAGCTGGTGCCTCATGTTTGAGGAGCAGCCCCCAGGTTGTCTTCTAGCTTGCATGTGAACATGCATGCCCATACCCATGCATGCACATACCCCATGTATACCCCAATGCAGAGAGACCAACATACAGAGAATTAGAAAATTGCTCACTTCCTACAAACAGGAGATAGCCGTAACAGTAAATACATTTTTGTGTCTGTATCTGTGGATGGAACCCAGGACCTTGTATGTCCTAGACAAGCCTTCTGTCTCTGATCGCCATACCCTAGACCTGTTCAGATCCAGGGGTATAAAGATTTTTTTTTTATATTTTCACTTAGGTAGAGGTTGATATATAGTCCAAGCCGGCCTAGAATTTGAGTTCCTCCGCTTCAGCCTCCCAAGTGCTAGGATGATAGCTGTGCTGTTTCTGGGGCATGCTTAATGAACAGTAACCAACCAAAGTAAAAAAAAAAAAAAAAACTCAACCCCCCCCCCCCAAAAAAAAAAAAACTAACAGAGAACACAACACTGAGCCCTGGCTTCCCTCCAAGCGTACAGTTTCCCTCCACACTCAATGACATGTCCTGTCTTTATGCCATCTGCTACTTAGCCACTTGGCTTTTCTCTGTTTATGTCCCAAAGTGAGCACATCACTTTGCTGGGCCCTCAGTGTCTGCTTGGGATTGCATTCTGTCCAAAGCCAGGCTGGCACACCTCATCTGAGGAGGTCAAGGAGAGCTGGGGTCAGTCTACCAGGGTCTGAAGGCCTTGATCAGCAGCCCCTCCTGCCCTTGGACCCTGAGTCCAGAAGTAGGTGAGATGTCGACCAGTGGGCCTGGTCTGATGTTTCAGAAAATTATGGGCACAGACATTAGTGGTCTTGAAATAGATTCTTAAATTTTTGTTTGTCCAAGGCTGGAGAGTGGTTAAGAGCACTGGCTGTTCTTGTAAAGGATCTGGGTTTGCTTACCAGCACCCTCTTCTGACCTCCATGGGCATTGTATGACACATGAATGCATATAATATACTTATACACATAAAACAAAAGTAATAAGGGGCTGGAGAGATGGCCTAGTGGTTAAGAGCACCGACTGCTCTTGCAGAGGACCCGGGTTCGATCCCCAGCACCCACATGGCGGCTGAGAACCGTCTTTAACTCCAGTTCCAGGGGAATCTGACATCCTCTTCTGACCTCCGCGGCATTGCACGACACTGGTGCACAAAACTACATGCAGACACTACATTCATACACATAAAAATAAATAAAATAAAAAAAGATGTATTTCTTAAAAAAAACACAAAAATAATAAATAAAATATGAAAACAAAATCATTTAAAAATGTAAAAGTCATTCCTGACTTTATAAAAGCAGGTAGTGGGACTAGGCACAGTGACACATGCTTGTCATCCCAGTGTTCCAGGCTGAGGCGGGAGGGTCAGCCTGAGCTAAATGGTTAGACCTTGTCTTAAAAACAAAGTAAAGCACAGTAAGACATCAGCAGTGTTCAGATTTGGCCTGTTGGCCATGGTTTGGCAATTTCTTCATCAATGCCATCATACAAACATACTCACTCTCACACACACTCTATTTTTTCTAATCTGAGAAAAGTGGTGTTTTTTTGTTGGTTTTTGTTTTGTTGGTGCTGGGGTGCTGCCGAGGACCTCATGGATACTCCATGCATGCTTTACTCTTGAGCTCGCCCCTGGGCTCCAAAGCAGTTTCACAGAACACAACACATTCATAGGACTTTGAGATGTAGTGTATCTTTGTGATAGGTATTTTTTTGTTTTTGAAATGTGGTTTTCTCTACCTTGCCTCCCAGTGCTGGGATTACCTGTGTGTACCACCGTACATACCCAGCACCTTTTGTCAGTTTAAAAAATACTTATATTTAATATATTTTATTTTTAATATATGTGTGGGTCTGTGCACATGTGAATGCAGGTGTCTGAGGAGTCCAGAAGAGAGCTTTGGGTTCCTTAGACCCAGGGTTGCATCCTGATGTGAGCTGCCTGACATTTCTTTTTGTTTTGTTTTTTGCTATTTTTTTAACAAGGTTTTTTATTTTATTTATTTTTTATGTGTATGAATGTATTGTCTGCATGTAGGTTTGTGCACCCATGCCGTGCAATGCCGTGGAGATCAGAAGAGGGTGTTGGATTCCCCTGGAATTGGAGTTACAAACGGTTCTCAGCTGCCATGTGGGTGCTGGGGATCGAACCCGGGTCCTCTGCAAGAGCGGTCAGCGCTCCCAACTGCTAGGCCATCTCTCCAGCCCCTTTGTTTTTTGCTTTTTGTCTTTTTGAGACAGGGTCTTCCTATAGCCCCAGCTGGCCTGGAACTCACTCTGTAGACCAGACTGGCCTTGAACTCACAGAGATCCGCCTGCCTCTGCCTCCAGAGTGCTAGGATTAAAGGTGTGTGCCACCATACCATGTGGGTACTGGGGATCGAACCCGGGTCCTCTGCAAGAGCAGTCAGTGCTGCTTTTAACTGCTGAGCCATCTCTCTAGCCCCACCATTGTCAATTTCAGGGAATTATTTTCACAGCCTCCAGTCTGACACTGTTTCCAAACTGATTCACTTAGGGTGAATGGTGGTGGTGGACCCTATACTTTTGGCAGCAGGTCCTGCAAACCTGGTCTGCATAGGGAGTTCCAAGTCAGCCAGTGTGCACCTGTCAGGCTGTATCTCAGGGCCTTTGCATGGCAATTCTTTCCTTCCCCTATTTCTCCCTCTCTCTCATTCTCTCCTTCCCTCTTTCTTCTCCCTCCTCCTTCCCCTCCTCTCCTCTCCTCTCTCCCTCTCCCCCCTCCTCCTCCTTTTCCCTCTCTCCCCCACCTCCTTCCTTCCTTCTCCTTTCTTCCTTCTTTATTTAGGACAGGATCTCAACTATGTAGCCCAGGCTGGCCTTGAATTCACAGAGACCCACCTGCCTCTACCTCCAGAGTACTTGGCTTAAAAGTGTGGGCTATTTTTTTGTTTTGTTTTAAGACAGGGTCTCCCTATAGCCCCAGTTGGCTTGGAACTCACTGTGTAGACCAAGCTAGTCTTGAACTCACAGAGATCCTCCTGCCTTTGCCTTCTGAGTGCTGGGATTAAAGGCATGCACCACCATGCCTGGCAGGGCCATTGTTTGTTTGTTTGTTTGTTTGTTTTTAGTTTTTTTCCTTTTTTGGTATTTTTGAGGCAGGGTTTCCCTTTTAGTACCAGCTGTTCTGGAGCTCACTCTGTAGACCAGTCTGGCCTTGAACTCACAGAGATCCGCCCACTTCTACCTCCTGAGTGCTGGGATTAAAGGCACCATGCCCAGCTAGGGCCATTGTTTTTTTATGTGTTTCATATACATTCGTTCTCTTTCTGTCTCTCTGTGTCTCTACCTCTTGCTGTCTTTTGTCTGTTATTTATTTATTTGACTTTTTTTTTTTTTTCCCCCAAGACAGGGTCTCCCTGTAGTCCCAGCTGTCCTGGAACTCACTCTGTAGACCAGGCTGGCCTTGAACTCACAAAGATCTGCCTGCCTCTGCCTCCCAAGTGCTAGGACTAAAGGCGTGCGCCACCACTCCCGGCGTTATTTGTCTTTTTGAGACAGGGTGTCTCCCACCCAGCTGTCCTGTAACTAGCTCTGTAGACCAGGCTGGCCTTGAACTCACAAAGATCTGTCTGCCTCCTGAGTGCTAGGATTAAAAGCGTGTGCCACCATGCCCGGCTTTTCTTTTTCTTTTTTTTTTTTGGTCTGTCTCTCTTATGCTGGGAGTAGAGCCTAGATCTTATGCAACCTCAGCAAGCCCCTGACAGATTCAAGAACTTCACAGTGTCTGTGAATGAACACACTTTAGGTTTTTCATCTGCAAAAGGGATTGCTAGTAAAGGAGGCACCTTATGTTAAGAATGAGTGGGCTGGTTGGCTAGCTGAGTTCATGGGTGGACTGACCTGCCTGCTGTCCCTGGGCAGAGCAAGAGTCTCAGTGGGTCATGGCTGGTGAACTCCTCTGGTCAGTGTTCCCTCACAGGTTCAGGGTTTCTGGCTTCTTCAAGCTCTGTGGTTTACTAGCTCCTTCCTGCCTGGGGATAGAGAGAGTCCCATGTGAGGTCAGCAGTTGTGAGAGGGCAGCAGGTATAGTCCTGGAGGAAGGCAGAGGGTGCCCAGGCTGGAACTCCCAGAATAAAGAATGTCATTATTATGGGCAAAAGCAGACAAGGTCCCTGAGCTCCAGTCAGAGTCCTAGGGCTAGAGACCTGTGCTCCTGAGCCTCAGCTTTGCTTGTAAAACGGTGCTGTTCTAGCAGTTTTTGTGAGATCAGTGGGGTAGATGTGCATGCTGCCTGGCCATGCCCTAGAGGGAAAGGGGGGCAAAGGGTAACTGGCTTTGGCCGAGGCCCTGCTGGACAGGCTGTTTCATATAATAAGGGCTGGCTCTGGAAAGGAGCCACTTTCTTTTTTGAAGTGCTAGATATTGAGCTTAGGGGCTCACGCATGCTAAACAAGTGCTCTCCCACTGAGTCCAGGATCAGCCCTTTCCCTGGGAGTTGTGAAGCTCTGGATGCTTGGGCCACTGTCAGAGTTTCTGATGTTGGTGACTAGGACAGGGGTCTTACAAATGTAACATGCAGTGGGTGCTCAGGACCACTGGTAGGTGCCATAGCAATTTTTTTATTTTTCTTTATTTTAGACAGTGTCTCACTATGTAGCCTAGGTTGGCCTTGAACTCAGGATCTTCTTGCCTCAGCCTCCCTAAGTGCTGGGATTACAGGCATGCACCACTATTCCCAGACCACAGAAGTCATTGTGAATTCCCATGCACCCCGAGCATTTGATTCTTCCGTGGACATTCCCATTTGCCTGACTTCACCTAGTTTGGAGACACTCCCCTTTTCCAGGCTTGGTGATGGCCTTCGCTTTTGACAGCAAAACATGTAGGAAACACTGCTTTACCCTGCCTAGGCCCCTCTGGGGTTTCAGGAGGTGACAGACCTTGTGTCCCGCATGAGGCTTCACTGTGCCAGGCTGGGGCGGTAGCGGTAGGTCACAGGATTCTGGGGCCAAGAAAAGAGGCTTAGCCTTGTGCTCCACAGCAGCGTCTCTGTCCTGTATGAGCATGTGCTTTGCATGTATTTGAAAGTGGAGACTGGTTCTTCAGGTCGAGCTGTGCTGAAGTCTGGGTGTGAGTGGGGTCAGATGCCTTCTGGATAGTTTGATTTTGGATGTGTATCCCACTCCCCCAACCCCCTCTGTTCCCCATCCCCTTCCACCCCCCACCTGTGCTTGGGGTAGATCCCAGAGTCTTGTATCTGCTAGTCACGTGCTTCACTGTCTACACATCTACTTGACCGGTACCTGCTTTTTTTTTTTTTTAAATCTTTGTGGGTGCTAGAGATCAAAACAATTTTTTTTGTTTGTTTTGGGGCAGGGTCCCATTATGTACCTCAGGCTAGCCTAAAACTCACTTTGTAGACCAGGCTGGCCTCAAACTCACAGAGAGCCACTTGCCTGTGCGAAGTGCTAGGATTAAAGGCATCCACTACCACATCAGGCTTAAACCAGCTTTTAAAGAAAATTGTACATGTGCATGCACTTTTTTTCCCTTCCCTTCCCTTCCCTTTCCCTTTTCCCTTTCCTTTTTCCGTTCCCTTTTCGCTTCTCTTCCCTTTTTTCCCTTTTTCCTTCCTGTTCTGTTTCCTTTCTGCACCCATGTCCTGGATTGCCCACAGAGGACAGAGCAGGGTGTTAGATTCCCTGGAACTGGAGTTATTGGATGGTTGTTAGCCAGGTGGGTACTGGAGTTACTGGATGGTTGTTAGCCAGGTGGGTACTGGAGTTATTGGATGGTTGTTAGCCAGGTGGGTACTGGAGTTACTGGATGGTTGTTAGCCAGGTGGGTACTGGAGTTACTGGATGGTTGTTAGCCAGGTGGGTACTGGAGTTACTGGATGGTTGTTAACCAGGTGGGTACTGGAGTTACTGGATGGTTGTTAGCCAGGTGGGTACTGGAGTTACTGGATGGTTGTTAGCCAGGTGGGTGCTGGGATTTGATCCTAGGTCTTCTGTAAGAACAGCCAGTGCTCTTAACCACTGAGCTGTCTCTGCAGTTCCACTTTTCTTTTCTTTTTTTTTTTTTTTAAGACAAGAGTCTCACTTAGCACAGGCTGGCATTGCTATAAAGGTAAAGATGACTTTTGAATTTATGAGCCTCCTGCCTGTACCTCCCCAGTGCTGATATTATAGGTGTGTACCATCATGCTCGATTTATGCAGTATTAGGGATAGAACCCAGGGCTTCCTACATGCCAGGCAAAAACATTCTACTAGTTATTTATCTATTTAATTATTTACTTATTTTTGTGGCAGGGTCTCACCGCGTTGCTAAGGCTGCTGGTGACCTCTGACCTCCAGCTTCAGACTTGGTTTGGAGGCCTCTCCCTTTCTCCCAGCGTTCAGAGCTGCTCCCGGGGAAGGCAGCACTACACTGGGGTGGCTGCAGGCTTGGCCTCCCGGGTGGGGCAGCACTGGGTGTTTCTGGCTCCTTGCCTACAGTAAGGACTGCCTTTCCAAGCCCTAGTCTTCTGAGCCACCCACAAGGGATTTTTCGCTGTGGGGCCTATTTCTGAGGCAAAGGGTGAGCTGCACCAAATGGTCCTGGGGAGAGGCTCAACCCTCCGCTGCACAGCAATGTGTGCATGCCCTGTGCAGGTATCTGTTCTGGGATTACAGGTGTATACAATCATTACTCCAGCACATCCCAGGAGCAGGGGAGCAGATCTTACATCAGTGAGCTTTCTTGAGGTGCCATAGTGGGAACACAGGCTGTCAACCCAGGACTGGTACCAGGTACAGAGGCTGCAGCAGCCTAGGCCAGGCAGCCAGGCAGCACCTAGCCTCAGGACGCTCCTGGGCTACTGGGTAGGTCAAGTCAACCACCCAGGATAGAGTACGGCAGCCCAGGTCTCGGCCTATTTGCTGGCCTACTTATTCACAGGGTCCACAGCTCATGCACCTGAGTGTTTACAGATTACAGAGTATAGACCCGTGTTAATCCCCGGGAGAATTGCCAAGGTCTTTCATTGGATGCACCACAGTGAAGATCATATCTATAAATACTACCTTGCAGTAGGGACTGGAGACAAAGCAGTCTGGTCACAGCCCAGGTGCAGGTAGCTAGTGTTTGTGCTGTTCCTGCCCTGGGGTGACATGTGTTCTCACTACAGCACCTTAGTTAGGCTCATTGGTGTAATTCCTGTTCCCCTGCCCCTGGAGAACTGTGGAGAAATGAGGTCAGAAGCGGAGGCCACTGGGGAAGGAGGTATTTCTGCCTGAACAGGTGCGGGCTCTGCTGGCTTTCTGGCAGCTGAGGCAGAGTCTTTCTCAGCCATGTGGCATTAGCAGGGTGACTTGATATTTCTGGAAAGTAGAAGGGAATAGGGGCTGAAAATGCTGAGCTGGAGTCTTGTGTGAGTGTAGGCAAGCTGTGTGTCTGGGTAATTGGTGAGCAGCTAGTACAGTGCTCAGGCCAACGATCAAGCCACTGTTCTCTGGGCCCAGCAGGTCCTCAAGAAGCAGGTACCTGCCCTTGTGCCTATTGAGTGGCTGGAACAGCTGGTCCTTTGAACAGCTGGTCCTTTGAGCAGGGCTTGTACCCTCAGGCAGGCCCCACCAGAGGGCACACTATACCAGCCCCGTACAAGCACTGGTTGGTTTGTGCCAGGCTGCCTACTATGAGGATGTGTGCAAGGACCCAGAGCCTGCCGGAGCTGGGTCTTGTTCCCTTGCCTCACTGTGAACTTGTGGCCAGCCTTGAACATGCAGACATCCTGGCTCAGGCTTTCACCTCCAGGTGGCCTGGGTGTGCTTTTCAGTTCGTAGAGCTCACTTCCTTGTCTTAGGTTTGGAGCCTGTAGTTCTGCTTCTTCCGGCCACTTGGGGCATGAAGAGAGAGTCACCTGGGAAGCTATTATGTCTGGGCCTTGAGGTAACTGTTGGCCTCTGTCCCCACCTAGAGCCATTGGGAGGTTCCACTGTTGGATACCCAGAAGTTATCTGACCTAGAAGGCTGGTTGGAGGGACCAGGCTGGCCTGTGGCACGGACTCTGCAGCTGTAGTCTTGCTTATAGGCGAAGTGCATGGGAACAACGGGGCTGGCACCTTCGGGAAGAGGGAATTGGGGCTTGAAGCCCCTCCTGTGCCATGTTACACTGCAGACTCTACTGGTCCAGCCTCACCTCAGCAGGGCTCTCCTTCCTGCTGGGTTCAGTGGCCCTCAGACTCCTGCTCCTTCAGCCCTACTTCCAGGCTCTCATGGGGGTCGGTTGCTTCCATTCTCTGTCCAGAATTCCACCGCTTTTCATCTTCCCTCCTTACCTTGGTCTCCCAGCACCCCCCCCCCCTTACCTCCTCAGTCTGTTCCGCCAGCACTGGTACTATGAACACCTGATGAAACTGCATCCTTCCTCGATGAAATACCCTCTCTGACTGCTACCCACGCCCAGGTAAAGGCCAAGGCCTTACCCACGAGCTCAGCCCTTTTCCCCGGGTCTATCCCGTCCCATTCTCTTCCTTGCTCTGCTCTGGCCACATTGGCTTCCTGACTCCTCAGGCATGCTGGACCCAGGACAGCCTCAGGACTTTAGCTTTCGGATGACCCTCCTGCCTCTGCCTCCCAAGGGCTGGATCACTGCATGCACCACTGTGCCCAGTTGCCACTCTCCCTCTTGTGTATTTCCCCATCCCATTTTTCACTAACTCTTAGTGACAATACAAGCTGCTATTGTCCGTCCCTGCCCTCTACCCCCAATCCCTTGACAAAGGCCAGAATTCAGAGAAAGGCATGCTGGCGTTTACTCCTGTGTTCCTGCACTTAGAGCAGTGTCTGAGCCCTGGCAAGGGAGGCAGGCAGGGTGATGGCTTTCTGAGGTCTTATGGTGACAGAATTGGGGCCAGGGCTCTTTATTTTGGTTCCACCTAGCATCCCAGTTGTCTCCTGGATCATGGATGGTAGGACTGTCTGGGCTGGTTGCAATGGGTGCCCTTCCAGTGGTGGACACAAGGGGCAGTGATGAGTGTTGCATCCTTTACCGGCTGCCTGCCACCTTGAGCTCTCTTTGTCCCACTGCTATGTAGTTCTTTGTTTAGGTTCAGGCTCACTGCCACCAACTGGGCATGGAGGTATCATACCAGTTCTCTGACCTTGGGTCCCTTCATTGTCAAGGTTGTGGTCAAAGGGGCTCAAGTGCTCAGCCTGTGCTTGGCGGACTCTCTTGCCATTGTGTGATGATGATGCAGCAGCAGCAGCAGCAGCAGCAGCAGCAGCAGCTGCTGCCACCACCTTCACCGTGCATGGTGGCACATGCTTTAATCCCAGCACTTGGGAGGCAGAGGCAGGTGGATCTCTGTGAGTTCAAAGCCAGCCTGGTCTACAGAGCGAACTCCAAGCCAGCTGGGACTAAAGGGAGACTGTCGCAAAAATACCAAAAAAGTAGTAGTAGTGGTGGTGATGGTGCTGGTGGAGGTGGCGGTAGTCATCTTGGTATGTAAGACCAGCTGGCCTCAGTCTCCGGACTAAAGCCTCCATTACATGCATGTGCCACCACACCTGGCCCAGTGTTTACTCTTGGTAGAATTCATTCTAGGTGGGTGATGTTTAAATGTCTATGTGCTTTTCTTTTTAGTTTTTGCCATCTCTGTAATTCCTACATTAGTGCTGGGGGGCAGCAGCTGGGAAGAGCTCACCTAGAAGATGAAGCGGAGGCTTAGGGAATGGGTAACTGGCTAGGGCCAGACAGATAGGAGATAGCTTTCTGTAACCTTAGTGCCCCAGAACATGAGTGGTTACTTCTAAAGGTGGGGGATGTGCAGAGCCTATCTACATGCTGTGGTTTCCAGTGAGGGATACCCCGATTCCCTGGAGCCTGGTGAACTGACCTTGTCCCTTAGGGAGGGATGCCTCAGACCCAGGGGCAGGGCAGGGCAGGGCAGGGCTCCTGATAAGGTGATGGAACAGCCTGGGAATGGGGAACTGAGAGGGTCCCTCATGCCTGACCCTCCAAACCTTCTCTAGGGGCATTGCTGAGCTGTGCTTTTCCTGGGATCACTCCGGGTACTGGAAACAGCCAGGTGCAGGACTAGAGGAAGGAGCTGTCTTTACAGTAGCCTGTTGGGCACACTTCAAGGAGGCAGTGGGCTAGGCAATAACTAGAGTGCCACCTGCAGCTTTTTTTTTTTTTTCTATTTTTTTGTCTTGAGACAAGATCTTATGTAGACTAGGCTACCCTTAAATTCCTGATTCTCCTGCTTCTACCTGCTGAGTACTGGGATCACAGGCCAGTGCCACCATACCTGCTGGGGCTGCTGTTCTACATTGATGGGTCTTGTGGTATTGGGGCACAAGGAGTGCCTCTCTGAGGCCTTTTTGCTACCCTACTTTCTTTTTTTTTTTTTTTTTTTTTTTTTTTTTTTNGGGGCACAAGGAGTGCCTCTCTGAGGCCTTTTTGCTACCCTACTTTCTTTTTTTTTTTTTTTTTTTTTTGGTCTTTTCGAGACAGGGTCTCCCTATAGCCTGAGCTGTCCTGGAACTCACTCTGTAGACCAGGCTGGCCTTGAACTCACCAAGATCCACCTGCCTCTGCCTCCCAAGTACTAGGATCAAAGGCGTGTGCCACCATGCCCGGCTTACCCTACTTTCTTTTTTAAAAAATATTTATTATTTTTATGTGTATGAGTGTGTTGCCTTCATGTGTGTAAGTGCATTCCTGTTGTGCATTGCCCACAGAGCCAGAAGAGGGTGTTGGATCTCTTGGAACTAGAATTATAAGTGGTTGTTAGCCACCATGTGGGGTGCTGGGAATCGCCCCCAGGTCCTCTGCAAGAGCAGCCAGTGCTCTTAACCACCGAGCCATCTCTCCAAGCCCCTCTGTCCTTCTTAGTAGGGTGCCAGGCTTTGAACAAAGAACAGCTGCCTCCCTACTGCTCTGACCTTGGTCACATACATGATTCTACACTGTGAAGCTCCAAGCCCTGCTGCCCAGCAGTACAAGAGGCCAGGGCCCCCAGCTCTCCTTCAGAGTGGGCTTCTGCCTGCCCTTCATCCTGGCCCTTGACTGTCCTTGACCTTGGGCTGGTATGAGTTGCTTTTGGCTGGGCCCCCAGGAATCTCATGCGTCCTGGTGAGAATGCCTTCAGGCTGGTGGATCTGTCATCACAAAAGCATCGCCCACGTCCTGGCATAGGATTCCTGCCCTGTCTGTGTCCTTGACCCTGTCCATTGTGCCTGCGGCTTCTGGGCCCCACTCCCTGTCAACGTGGGGATCTCTGGTCCTGGGTCTCTCCACTTGTAATGCTCCTCTCCTGCCCTGCTCATTGCTCCCTTAGCTCAAGCTGTGCTTTCTAAACTCCAGGGAAGGAGCCTGCTCCTTGCCCTCAGGCTCAGGCCACCCTTGGTTGGGATACCTTTAAGTAGCCACCTGTGCCCTCCCACCTCAGGTGTGAGTGCCACCCATGCTGGCCTCAGGTGTGGGCAGGATGGGGGGTGTCAGTGGGCCAGGAGGAGGGCAGTGGAGACCAAGGTCTGAGAAACAGTGCCATCCCCTCAGTTTTGAGTGGAGGGAGGGCCACCTCTCTTGTTTCCTAGAGCTGTTTTTTGTTCTTGCCTTTTCTCCTCCTTTTTGATGGGTAATTGGCCTGTTACCTGTCCTTTAAAAAGATAGTATGTTGGGGCTGGCATGTGACTCAGTGGTACCGTGCTTGCTTAGCATGAGAGAGGCCCTGGATATGATCCTCCCAAACCAGAGCCATTACATTTCTTTAATTATTTTTATTTATGTGTATGAGTGTATTGCCTGCATGTATGCAGTGCCCAAGGAGGGGAGAAGGGGATGTCTGATCTCTTGGAGAACTGGATTTTACTGTGTGAGTGCTAGGAATCAAACCTTGTGTCCTCTGCAAGAGCAGCCAATGCTTTTAACTGCTAAGCCATCTCTCCAGCCCCCAAACCAAAGCTTTTAAAGTGAAATCCATGTGACTGTCAATGCCTATTTAAAAGTACACAGTTCAGCTGGGTGTGGTAGTCAGCTATGATTCTTCATACTTGGGAGGCTGAGGCAGGAGTGCTTCTAGTTTACAGCCAGCCTGGGGTATTCAGTGAGGTCCAGACCAACCTAGGCTGAGTCAGAGCCTGTATCTCCCCTGCTCACCCCCTTCAATAAAAATCACAATGGAGTGGCATTGGGCACACTGCCAGCATTGTGCAGCACCACTCCTGCCCCTTCACAGCAGAGCAGGTATCTGTTAGCACCCCCCCGCCCCAATTTGCCTGGTCCTAGGCACTCTGCATTTGTATGTAACCTTTTTCACCCAGGCTACCTCCCTCTATATAGCTTTAATCTTTTGATTTTGAAATTATTCTTGAGGTACAGGGAGTTGCAAAAACTGTGTCAGCAAGAGTACCAATCGCCGTACCAGGCCTTTCAGAGCTCGGGGAGAAGATGGCCATGGGGATCTGGGGACCTGGACAGTATGCGGGAGGACCCTGGCTTACCTCTGGTTCCGGTGGCTCTTCTTTTTGTGACCTGGGAACTGCTGCTCAGTGTAGCCCCTCTTCCCAGCTGCCTTGCTGCCACCCATTTGCGCTGGGCCCTGATGGCTGATGCTTTCCCTCCTGTTCCTGGTGCGGAGCCCGGGCTGGGGGAGAGGGTAAGGTTTCAGCCCGCCCCGGCAGCTGGCCCAGCAGGGAGAGGGGCTGGTTGTATTTTAAGCTGTTGAGTGGTTCAGCAGGAACTCGATGGCCTCCTCTCCTGGTGGACGCTGTGCCATCATCCTGTAGTCTACATGGACTCCAAGCATGTGGGTAGCACTCATGGGGCCCAGGAACTATTAATATACCTACAGCCACAGGGCAAGCCTCGTGTCCACCCAGGGCCCCACCAACCTAGCCCCTTCCAGCGCATTCCTCACGTGCTCGTTCCCTCTCATGCCGCCTTAGTGAGGACCTGATACGCAGCTCTCATTCTGGCTTTGTGCCCACAGGGGTTCAGTTATTGGCTCTTCTGGCCACAGGGTGAAGCAGAGGCTGGGATCAACAGTGGGTGATCTCTGGCCCTGTCCTCTCCCGTGTCCATAACCCAAGGCAGGGCATAGATGGGCAAGCAGGCCTGGGTGCCACTGGCCCTCGTGGAAGGCTTCTCTGAACTCATGCTTGGGCCCGCAGTGCAGGGATGCCTTGTTAGGCAAGGTCGCCCCAGTAGGGGCTCCCTACTTGTCACTTCCCTCAAGTCAGCATCATGCTAGTGATACACGTGCATCCTCTTAGGGGACCCTAGCAGCCCTTGGAGGTACACCTGCCAGTCTTCTAGCTGAAGGCTAGGGCTGGGTACAGGCCTTGGGATCCTGCCTTTAACTCTGCTTATGCTAAACTTATGCATATTGGGAATATGCATGTTGGAGCCAGTTTTTCTGACCTGTGATTGTCCCCTCCTTCAGGATGGGGAGGATTATACTCCCACAGGGCCTTTAGCCCTCTCCCAGCCAGCATGGGCAGTGCCCAGCATCGCCTAGCAGTCTTCCCTGTCCTGCCTGGGCAGGTGGTGCAGGTCCCCTGGGATGACTCCTGCCTCCTCACTCTGCCCCTGTATCCCTTTGTACCACTCCAGTCCAGGGACTTCTCTCTTGGAGGCTATGGATCCCAGAGATGCAGGCAGGCAGGCCTTGGCTGTGTACACTGGGCTTTGAAGGACTCATGCTTAGGTGGGCATGTGATGCTGGGCTGATGTAGCAGGGAGACTGCTGTGAGGTGGCCTTGAACCAGGTGTGGGTAGACCTGGTGAGAAATGATGGGTGGAGAGGTAGGCTGGGGTGGGGAGGGCCTTGCTTGCTCGTTCTTTCCACACTTAAGAGGCGCTCTGCACCAATAACTCTGGAATCTGTCACCTCCCTGGAAACACAAATGCACCAGGGAAATAATCCAGTGTCCCTTACAGCTCAGAAGGGGAAATGGGTGATCTGTCTCCTGGATTTTCAAAATAGCTGGCATTCTCCCAGGCCCAGTGACCTGTCAGCTTGGGCTGGGTGCTGCGCTGGGGCTCAGGTTGGCTGGCTTTACCCTCCACTGGCTGTGGACCTCTGCCCTTCTCTAGGGACCTTCCTGCCCCTGGCACTGTTTGGGGGTATCTACTTA
Source organism: Rhizomys pruinosus (assembly GCA_009823505.1). Lineage (NCBI taxonomy): Eukaryota > Metazoa > Chordata > Mammalia > Rodentia > Spalacidae > Rhizomys > Rhizomys pruinosus. Next base: position 2,862,265 of record VZQC01004221.1, read on the forward strand.
AAAACATCTTTGAGGGCAACCTGGCTTGGGGTGTCACCCCCGGGGGAGGACTGTGGCGTGGCCCCTCCAGGGGACTTGGGCTGGGATGGTTTTATATTTAGCTGTGCCGGGCTGTGGTGGCACTCAGGTTACATCTGGCATTGAGACTGGCTGGGTCTGGGCAGACGCAGGCTTCCTTCCAGTGCCATGGCAGAATTTGATCACGCTGCCCAGCCCAGCTCAGAGCAGCTTTGAGTGGGGCGGTTGGAGGTGGGGGTTGGTGGCCAGCAGCTGGGGCCACAGCCTGGCAGGCAGAGCAGCCGTGGCAGCATGGATGTCAGCCTGAGCTTGGTGACCAGGGAGGCCCACCAGGGCCTTAATGGCCTCCCTATGCCCATGCCCCCCAAGGTGGCCAAGAAGCACAAAAAGGCTGTTCTCTTCTTTGAGGTGGAGATTCTGGACGCCAAGACCAGGGAGAAGCTGTGCTTCCTGGACAAGGTAGGGCTGTGGTCCTGGTGGTGCTCTGCCCAGGACCCAGGGTCCCCATCCTCACAGCTCTGTAGAGCTGTCCCACCCTCCACAACCTCCTTGCCCTTTAGAGGGCACACAGGGGTACTGCCTCCATCTGGAGTAGAGTGAATGGTTCTGGCTCCTGCATGTGGCTGGAAGCTGGCTGCCTGGCAGAGGGAGGGACCAAGCCTGCCTTGGGAGGGCCCTACATAGGGGCCTGTGTTTGTAAAAGATGTGGAAGATTGAGCTGCCCCACTGGGGACAGCTCTCTTGATTCTGACTGGCCTGTGCCCCACACCATCCCCCATCCTGGGTCTGGGCCCCCCTGTGCTGGCTGACCCTCCCTGTTTTCCCCCAGGTGGAGCCTCAGGCCACCATTGCTGAGATCAAGAACCTCTTCACCAAAACCCGTGAGTCCAAGCCCTCAACACAGTTTCCCCATACCTGTCACCCTTCTGGGTAGGACCTGGTCCAGCATGCCTCTTCCTCAGGGGGCTATAGAGATGCCCCTGAAGATGCCCCTGGCTCAGGCTTCTGTTGACTTGACTGGGCAGGCCGCCCCCTGTGGCCATCAGCAGGAACACCCTTGCTGTGCTTTGCAGCCTGCCCTTTTCTGTGTGTCCTTGCCTGGGGGGGAGGAGCAGGGGTCCTAGAATCCCCGAGAGGCCCACTAGGAAGTTGGCCAGGCTGAGCACTGCCACGTGTCCCCTTCTCCCTGCAGATCCACAGTGGTACCCTGCTCGCCAGTCCCTCCGCCTAGACCCCAGTGAGTACAGCTGTTTGCTTGTGAGCCTTTGCCCTGGGATCCTGGGGGCAGGTGGGGAGGCCAGGGCAGCTCCTGAGGCTGGGTGCTCTTTGCAGAGGGCAAGTCCTTGAAAGACGAGGATGTCCTACAGAAGCTTCCTGTGGGCACCACAGCCACACTCTACTTCCGGGACCTGGGGGCCCAGATCAGCTGGGTGACAGTGAGTCCTGCCTTCTCTCCACACCCGCCCTCATCCTCTGCCTTAAGCCATACTGGGGCCACACTTTGCCCCTCAATATTTCCAGGTCTTCCTGACTGAGTATGCTGGGCCCCTTTTCATCTACCTGCTCTTCTATTTCCGTGTCCCTTTCATCTACGGTCACAAATATGACTTCACGTCCAGTCGGCACACAGTGGTGCAGTGAGTGGGACCTGGGGGGGGGCAGGTGGGAGGGAGCAGGGCTGAAGGCTTACTGGACCAGCTCCGTCTGAGATGGCTCTCCCATCAGCCTTGCCTGCATCTGCCACTCATTCCACTATGTCAAGCGGCTGCTGGAGACGCTGTTTGTGCACCGCTTCTCTCATGGAACGATGCCCTTGCGAAACATCTTCAAGGTGAGCACGGCTGCTCTCTTGGTCCTGCTCCGTCATGCCCCGAGGCCCCCCCCATCCCCCAACCTATCTGCTGTTTTTCAGAACTGCACCTACTACTGGGGCTTTGCTGCATGGATGGCCTACTACATCAACCACCCTCTCTACACACCTCCCAGTAAGTGGCCCCAGAACATGCCTCATGTGACCCCTTCATGAGCCTTCCTCTCATGGGCTCATTTCTGCTCTCTACAGCCTACGGAGCTCAGCAGATTAAGCTGGCACTGGCCATCTTTGTGGTAAGGAGACTGGGGCAGCAGCCAAGTGGGGAAAGGTTGGGGGCTCTGGGCTGATCCTGCTCCTCCTCGACAGATCTGCCAGCTTGGCAACTTCTCCATCCACATGGCTCTTCGAGACCTACGGCCAGCTGGTTAGTGGCCTGTGGGGGCTGGGGCTGGTTAAGCTGAGTGAGGGGCTTGTCTCACACCTGTCCTGCATGCCAGGGTCCAAGACCAGGAAGATCCCATACCCTACCAAGAACCCCTTCACATGGCTATTCCTGCTGGTGTCCTGTCCCAACTACACTTACGAGGTGAGGGACTGCCTTCCTCTCCTTCCCCAGGTTTGGGTCCTACGTGGAGGTGAAGTATGGGGCTGCTGCAGTTTAAACGCAGAGTTTTTGGGCCAGAGCAGTGGCCACCTCCCTGCCCTGCTGTGGGGATGTGTGTGACGCTGGGCTTTGTCACTGAGCTCTGTTTGAGGATGGAGCAATGGCCACCTTCCTACCTTACAGTGGGGATGTATGATGCAGGGCTTGTATAATGTCATTTTCCCATCCTGCCCCCGCCACCCCCCAATCCCTGTGCACTGGAAAACCACCAAGGAGGGACTGGGGGGAAGTGGCTGACGAGCTGCATGGAGCTAGAAGCGGAAGAGCACACCTTCACTCTGCTTGTGCTGTCCACAGGTCGGGTCTTGGATCGGCTTCGCCATCATGACTCAGTGTCTCCCAGGTGAGGCCCTTGCTCCTGAGCTCCCTGTCCATCTGGCCAGGTGCCCCATACTGACACCCCTGCTTTCCCACAGTGGCCCTCTTCTCCCTGGTGGGCTTCACACAGATGACCATCTGGGCCAAGGGCAAGCATCGCAGCTACCTGAAGGAGTTCCGAGACTACCCACCCCTGCGCATGCCCATCATTCCCTTTCTGCTCTGAGCAGCTCCCTGTAGGCTCAGCCCAGCAGTGCTGTCCACCCACTCACTGTCCCTGTGTGGCCACAGCTCTCCAGCACCCACAATAAAACCTGCCTGCCCAGCTGGACTCAGGCTCTGTGTATTCTTTAGGGGTTCAGGGGCCACCCTGTTCCTTCTCACCGCTGAGACAGTATAGAAGAAAGTTGGGTAAGGTGCCCTGAGGCATTTATTTCACTGACAGGTCCACAAGCTAGTGAGTGACTCCCCTACAGGGCCATCTCTGGGTCCACCTCCCCTTCTCCTTGGCCTTGGGCTGCCCGGGCCTCCCTCAATTCCCTCCGTTTCTTCCTCTGGAGCAGTCGCCGCTCTCGCTCAAACTCCTTCATGCGCATCACATAGCTGCAAACAGAGCAGATAGAGGGTCTCATGCCACGTGCAGGACGTGTCCTCCCCCCTCTTCCATCCACTTGGGGTCACATATTGCTGGTTCAGGGAAAGCCTGCATCTGTGATCTGCCTGTGGCTGCCTCCCTGATTCTATCCCTTACCACCAGTAGTAGGCACCAGGAAGTCCTCCTGGGGTTGGGGCCTCCTGCTGTCCAGCCTCTTCCCCACCTCCACCAATGGGTATCAAGTTCTTGTGGCCTAAGGTGAGGCCTGGTGTTCTGGTGTGGGTGGGGGAGTCTCACTCTAGGTGCTCGCAGTAGTCCCAGTCATGCTGCTCGTGCTTGCAGGCCAGGAAGTTGGGGAAGCTGTCACGCTTGCACTTGAGCAGTCGGATGAGGTAGTGGGCACAATAGTCACGCTGCTCCAAGGTCAGCTGGGCGTCGTTCATTTCCTGCTGCGTGGCCACCATCACTGTGAGGAATGGCAGGGCTCAGCACTGTGGCCTGCCTCCAACCCCACCCGACTGCATGGATCTTAGAGTGGCTCGCCAGTGGGCACACAGCAGAAATAGGAACCATGCCTGACAGATGGACTGGCTTTTCTAATTTACACTAGAGCAGCCCGGAGCTGGGCCTCTGACAGTGGAAGGAAGGGGTGCTCTCTTTGTCCCCTTTGGGCACATAAACAGCGCAGTGGACTGTCAGTCTCTCCCTCTCCCAGCAGTGACACGCCCTCCAAACAGCTCTCATGGAGCTGGAGCTCAGAGCTCCTTTTTCTAGCCCCACAGCCATGGGGGGCTTGAATCTCAGCTCTGGCCACCAGCTTCCCTACTACAGGACAGGAAGCCACGTGGCTGGAATGCAGCACCAGGGATTGGCATTGCCACCACCACAACATGCACCGACACAGACTAGGACAGGTAGGTGGTGATGCGTATACTCAGGCATGGATTGGCCTGGGGCTGAAGGGTCCCACCATTAGCAAACCCGACCCTTCAGACTGATGGGACTGTTGGGTCTGACACTGGCCAAGCCAGCAGGACCCACCCTGTTGCATCCCCAGCTCCCACCTGCTGTCCTCCCACCTTTGTTCTAGGTCCTTTTCATAACATCAAACATGTTCCCACAGAGAACCTGGTGCCTCAAGGCATGCATCTCAGCTACTCAGGGCGAGGCAGAACACAAGTTCAAAACCTGCCTTGAAGCCGGGCGTGGTGGCACATACCTGTACGCTAGTACACAATCTTACAAAACAAACAGGGTTAGAGTGTAACCCCGTGGTAGAATGCTTGCCTGCTATGTGTAAAGACCCTGGGTTCTGTCCCAGCAACGCACAAACAAAACCATGTTCGGCCCAACTTCCATTCTTCCAGGGCTGCCATTCTCTCACTGATCCTTGTCCTTTGCCCCTTCAGACACATCTTCTGATTGGTTTCTACCCCCTAGTATCCAGGCATGGTTCACAGGACCACCGTGACCCAGGGCAGTTTCCTCTGCCTCCCTCGCTTCCTACTTTGCCACACTGCATTCTTCTCAGAACCCCCACCAAACCCAACAGTAACTACCGGTTCTAAGAGCCCTCCACAGGCACAGGCTCGCTCCATCCAATGCCTTTGACTAGCCCTCCTAGGCTGATGAGTCCAACTTGGTCCCTCTACCCCACACCTCTGCACCCCAGGTCCAGGTGCCCTTTGTAGGCAGAGCCTAATCTGGAGCTGAGGTCAGCATCTCAAGCTCCTCCCTCTTGCCTCCAGCTCAGGTCAGCAGCAAGCCTTCTGGGCACACTGCTGCCTGCTAGGTCACTGGGATATAGTGGGGAGACTAGCGGACGAATCCGTCTCCAGAAGTAGACTGCACAGGTGAAACAGTCACTGAGTGTGTGGCAACTGTACAGACTAGGGAGGAAAAGTGAAGAGGAGGGAATGTTGGGAGGGCGCAAAAAGGCGAGAGGTGAGCCAGGTAGATACTGCAAGGAGCAATCCGGGAAGAACTGGCCGTGCCAAGGCCTGGGAGGGTCCAAGTCAAGTGTCAGGATCCCCTAGCTCCTGGGTTTGGCAGGATGGAGCTGGTTTTTCCTCTGATAGGGAAGAGAGTGGGATGGGAAGGCTTGAGGAGGTCAGAGTTCTCAGACTACCAAGCACAAGATGCCCATTATGACAGTAGGGCCTGACATACGCCAATAGTCCCAGCACTCAGGAAGCTTTCAAGTTTAAATGTCAGCCTGGGCTGCACAGCAAGATTCTGTCTCAAAAACTAAACAAAATCCAAAGAAACAAAAATCAAGGTGGGAGTGGTAGCTCACTGGTGATCCCAACACTCACTCAGGACTGAAGCAGGGGAATCTGGAGTTTCAGGGCAGCCTGGGCTACAGAATGAGACCCTGTCTCAAAAAATAGAGTGGAGCATAATTGAGGAAGACCACATGGGTGCATAAATACATGATGTATGTGACCCCCCCCCAAAAAAAAAAAACCCCTAAAACAATGGCAAAAAATAAAGTCAGCAAAAGCATTCCTAAGGAAGGCCAGCAGCTCCGGACACATGGGGCCTGGGATCTTAGCACTCCAGAGGCCGAAGTGAAAGGATCAAGAGTTCCAGACCACACTGACTGTGTCCAAAACCAGAAGGGCCCAGTGAGGACGCCATTTCGAAACTAGGTCAATAGGGCTGGCCAAGTTTTACCAGAGTTTTGGTTTAGCCAAACAAGAGAGAGGACTGCCAGTGTTTCAAAGCTGATCATGGGCAAAGCAGGATTTTAATGTGAATAACAACACCTCCCAACATACTCCCTCTACACCATCCTTTGGAGGGTTCCTTGTCTCCAAGTCTTCAACTGGCAGACACTAAAACCTTTGTCTCTGTGTGGAGGCCAGAGGGCAAAGGAGGTACCTACCTTTCCTTAATTGCTCAACCACATCAAACTTTGAGACAGGGTCTCAGAGAACCTGGAGTTCACTGACTGGCTATAATGAATGGCCAGGGAGTCCCCTGAATCCCCACCTCCCCAGCAGTGCAATCACCAGCTTTTTACATGGCGGTGTGTAACAGATTCCTCAAAGATAAAATACTCCATCTTGGTTGTGAGTCTTTAATGGCTGTGCCAACTCTTGGGGCTGGGTGTGGTGGTACATGCCTTTAGTCCCGAACTTGAGAGGCAAAGTTAGGTGGATCTTTGTGATCAAGGCCAGCCCTGTGTACATAGTTGAGTTCCAGGCCAGCTGGGGCTACAGTAGGGAGCTGGTCTCGGAAAAACCATCTTGGAGAGAAGCTCTTAAAGGCTAGGATGTTAAAAGGAAGGTAAAAACATTCCCTCCTGCTGAAGCTGGTTAAGCTCAGGAAGTCAACAACTCAAAAACTTCAGACAGTTCCTGAAACTGACAAGATTGACCAGCTCTCTCCATAAGCATATAGAAGCAGTGAGGACCGCTGAGAGACACACAGACCAATTAAGCTGCCTGGAAACCTGTTGACATGCATGCAGGTTGTCAGTGTGCTCCATTTGCTGTCACCCATGCTGGGGTGGGCTTGGTGATGCAGGTGTCTGAGTCATTTCTGCTCCCGTAACTCCTCGCTCATATTCCTGTAAGTAACCCCAATAAAACACATAGGTTCACCAAGTTTGACTTTGGTAGGGGTCCTTACTATGATGTATCATTGGTTCCCTATCTGGGGTGAGTAGAAGTTTGTTTAGGGTTTGTATGGATGCTGGGAATTGGAACGCCAAGTCCTCGTGCTTGCATAACAAGCACTTTACTGACTGAGCCATTTCTCTTGTCCACACCATAATCTTCTGGCAAAGCAAATTTCTCCCTTCTCTCATTACTAGTGAGAGCTGTGTGCCCTCCTTGGACCCGATGCTCCAATCGGGCCCACTGTTCCTTTTAGCTTTAGCTTCCACTGCCTGTATCAACACCCCAGGTTGTGCCCCCAAGATTTACCTGGATACACTACTTTCTCTAATGGGTAGTGAATTCCCTGAAAACAGCGCCACCCCGAGGTGTCTTAATTGACACTTTGCCCAGAATTGGTGCTTCGTACGCCTGTGGATTTTTTTCTAAAGGGGGGGATCTTTTCGAGACAGGGTCTCCCTGTAGCCCCAGCTGGCCTGGAACTCACTCTGTAGACCAGGTTGGCCTTTAACTCACAAAGACTCGCCTGCCTCTGCCTCCCCAAGTGCTAGGATTAAGGGCGTGTGGCACCACGCCCGGCTTTTTTTTTTTTTTTTTGCATACGTCTGTGATTTTACTACACAGAAAAATCGAGGGCAGGGGTGTAGATCAGAGGCAGAGCACCCGGGGCGCAAGCGCGAGGCCCCAGGTTCCATCTTCAGCACCACCCACACCCGACAGGTCAGCGCGCAGGGCCCGTGCCTCCCTAGCTAAGAGCGAGTGACACCAGGACGCGGATGCAGAGAACGGGTCCTTAGGTTCCGAGCTGTGCCCAGGACGAAGTGCACTGGGGCAGCCTCCTTTCCCCGCTCCCTTGCTCCAGCCATGCCCACACCGCCTCCGAGATCAGGAATGGTGACACATCCTCCCGAACCCGAGGTCGCACCGAGCGCCGCAGGGCCTGGAGGCGCGCTTGCGCACTGAGCTTACCGCGCTCCTTGCGCTCCGGGAAGCCGTACAGGGGAGAGAAGCTGGGCATCTGCAGGGGGTCGGGCTCCACCGATGCATCTCCCAGGTAGCGTCGGGCCAGGTGTGCCCCCATGTCTGCCGCGTCTCAAACTCCGGCAACTGCGGGGTCACCTCGCTTCTACCTGGAAGCACTGCCCTTCGCGGGCCCCGGCTTCCGGGTCGTCCAGCCCGCAGTGCGGTCATAGAGATGAACAGTGGAAGGCTTCTGGATGGCTGCTCCCCCTGGCGGTCAGGCTGAGACAAGACAAGTGAGGCCGGTTTGGCTGCAGAGGGTCGGTTGCCTGGGACCCGGACCCGCTGTAGATGCTGTGAGCCTGGGCCCTCTCTGATATCCAGAGTCTGCAGCACAGCTGAACATTACTTTTTATATCATTCAAAAATTTTTACTACATTTCATTCATTTATTTATTGTGGGAAGGTCAGAGAACAACTTGTGAGAGTTAGTGCCCTCCTTCCACCACGTGGGACCCAGGGATCTAACTCAGGTGGTCAGGCTTGGTGACAAACATCTTTAGCTGTCCTCATATCAGTTTTCAAAACAAAATTTTTTCACAGACATTCCAATTTCTGTTAAAAAGGCACAACATCAGGGGCTGGAAAGATGGCCTAGCGGTTAAGAGCACCAACTGCTCTTGCAGAGGACCCAGGTTCGATCCCCGGCACCCACATGGCAGCTGAGAACCGTCTGTAACTCCTATTCCAGGAGAACTCCAGTTCCAGGGGAATCCGACACCCTCTTCTGATCTCCGTGGCATTGCACGACACGGGTGCACAAACCTACATGCAGACAGTACATTCATACACATTAAAAAAAAAAAAAAAAGGCACAACATCAGACCAGGCGTGGTGGCACACGCCTTTAATCCTAGCACCTGGGAATCAGAGGCAAGTGGATCTCTTGTGAGTCTACAGAGTGAGTTCCAGGCCAGCTGGGACTAAAGGGAGACCCTGTCTCAAAACAGCGACAACAACAACTGCAGCAGCAGCAAAAAAAAGGGGGGGCACAACACCAGTGGGGTGTGGTGGCATACCCGTTGATCCCAGCACTCTTGAGGCTAAGGCAGGAAGATCATGGGTTTGAGGGTAGCCTGGGCTACATAGTGATATTTTATCTTAAGGTAAAGGAAGAGAAGAGAAGTCCTGGCTGGCAGTGCATGCCTTTTTTCTCAGTTCTCAGGAGGCAGAGAAATTATTGCAGTGAGACGTGAGACCACCCAGAGAGAAAGAGAGAGAGAGAGAGAGAGAGAGAGAGAGACAGGAGGAAGAGGAAAAGATTCCTTTTCAGCTTCCCTACTGCCACCGTCCTAAAGCCCTATCACCTGTCTCTCTTTGATCTTTCCCCTACTGTGAAGGTGCAAGTGTCAAAATTGAAAACAGATCATGTTATTCACCTGCTCAGCTCCATCCCACCACCCCCTGTTTCATGCAAAGTTAAGAGATGTGCTGGAAAATGTCAGAGTCAGGAGGTCAGGGAAGACTCCCAGGATTTGCATGACCAGCAAGCTCTCAGGTGTTGGCGATGTTGCTGGGCTGGGGACCATTGTGGAAGAGCTGTGGCTGGATCTTGATGGCACCAACATGAAGAAGTGGCCACAATGCAGTGTTAAACAAACCAAGAACAAGCAAGCTAGAATATATGACTGGCAGCAGGGTTGTCCCTTCCAGGGCTACCTGCGTGACTTGTTCTTGTCCCCAGATCACAGCTTGGCTCTGATTCTCATGCCTTTCTTGACTTCAGGGGACATTCATATTGTGGACTTTGTGAATGGCTTTCATGGAGTTGTATAGTGCCCAACATGCATAGCTGTGCTGGGCACACCCAGGGTTTCTTCTCCCACCTCCCTTTCTCTATGCTTCGCCTGCCTACCCAGAGGTTGGTGCTGGATGGAAACCCATAGAGGCAAATTACGGTCTTAGGAGCCTCTGTGTCCCTTCCAGAAGTGACTTATTCTCTGATCAGAATGGGATAATTTGCTGGGCGTGGTGGCCCACGCCTTTAATCCTAGCACTTGGGAGGCAGAGGCAGGCGGATCTTTGTGAGTTCAAGGCCAACCTCATCTACAGAGTGAGTTCCAGGACAGCTGGGGCTACAGGGAGACCCTGTCTCGAAAAGACCAAAAAAAAAAAGAATGGGATAATTTATTTGTAAAGTGATATCAGTGATGCCTGCCTCATTGTATTTCTATACCCATTCCCAGACTGTGCTGCCTATATGTGCATGGGTGTAGGACTGACTATCTGCTAGAGCATGGGTAGCCTTTCAGGGGACCCATCCCTGAAGAAAACTGACTCTGTCTGTCCCAGCAGCCATCATTAGCCAATAACTCCTCAGTTTGGAGCAGGACTTCCTGATCTCTTCCCGTGCCTCCATGCTGACTTCATCTTGTGTAGGTCTTGGGCATGCTGTCACAACTGCTGTGAGCTCATATGTGCAGCTATCCTGATGTATGTGGAAAACTGTGTTGCTGTAGTCATCTACCATCTACCATCTCTGGTTTGTATAAACTTTCCACTCCTTTGGAAATAAGGGGTGTTATATACATGTACCATTCTCTGCATGTTGAACGGTTGTGGGTCTTTGTATTAATCTCTGATGAAGGTTGAGAGATGCACTAATCTGTGGGTATAATGATAATTCATTAAGAGTCAATTTAATACTCTGCCCATTTAGCAGAATAATAGCAATGGGTTCCACTCTAGAACCAATTATTTACTTAGCTTTGAGCTCTTGGCTCTGTTAACAGTGCCAGGCATGAGTTCCATCTTGTGGAGTGGGCCTTAAGTCCAATCAGAAAGTATTTGGTTACTCTAATAACACTGGTGCCATTATTATACCAGTGGGCATATCTTGCCAAGATGCTGGTTATTGTAGCTTACAGGGTTCACAGCTGGGTAATACTGATGATTACTTTTCCAGCACATAAAACCTAGCCAGCAGGGATGAAACTTCCAGGTCAGTACCAGATTAATTTCTTCTATGACTCAAGTATGTGATATCTTCAGCAATAGGGTCTTACCATAAAGTTCTGGGGAGTAACCAAGAGTAATTGCAGTAGCCTGGGATGTTTGGCAGTGTATGTATAAGAAACATAAAACATTAGTCTTTTAAACCCCATAAAACTTGGAACTTTGTTAATGACAAGGAATTCTAATCTTCTAATCCCACCACACCCTGTTAGACTTTTGTTTAAGGAAATTTCTGAGCTGGGTGGCCTGGGGCAGTGGAGCTCTTCTCCCTTGAGTTGATTCTTTTAAAGTAGCCAACCAGGAAAGACTGTGTGGTTGGACTCCAGCCAATGGGGAAAAGACACAGTAAGTACTCTTGCCTTAGGGATAAAAACTTACCACATTTCTGGGTCCTGTGTGCTTGCTGGATCTAGTGCCCATGCGTCATACCCTTTTGTAAAAGTAAAAGTCTGCCTTGCTGAGTTACTTGGGCTTTGTCTGTATGTTCTTTGTATGGTATTGATGGGGTGCTTAGCCCTCGGATTTTATTTTAACATAATAGTACCCTCCCTGGCCAATAATTCCACAGCCCTATTTTTTTAATTAAAAAAATTTTATGTTGAGACAATGTCTTACTCATTTGCCCAGGCTGACCTTGGACTTGCCATCCTCCTGTCTCAGCCTCCCAGGTGGCTAGGATGAGAAGTCTGTGTCACCAGGCCAAGGAATATATTCTGTCTTTAAGTCCCAGAACTAAACCATTTGAGTCTGGTCATATCCTACTCAGAGCTGGGGACTGGAAGAGGGTGGTATCCAAATGAAGTTGGTATCAGCAGCATGGTAGGGGTGGACATGGCCAGGTTCACTCACCATAAGCTAAGCCCTTTCTGCTTTTCTCTGTCCTTCCTGGCCCAGCCTCCACAGCAGGTGCTGTGCTTTGTTTCTCTCAGTTCTGTGCCCTCCTACTTTCACTCCCCCACCATGTCTGGCTCCATTTGTGTTCTAGTCCAGGAGGTGGCATGTAGCATTGAGGGAAGTTCTGGGTGATGGGGGCGTCTCAGCCTGGTTGGTGGTGGTGGATGGGAAAGCTTGTGTTATGGGTAGCACAGGTCTTGAGAAAGTTCCTGGCTCTCCACCTGTGGGTCTCACAGAACACTAGGTTCTAATTCACTAAAGGTGCATGGGGGTTGCTTCTGTCTGTTTGGACAGTGGGCCACTGAAGCTTAAACATCCAGTGAGTCTGCAGGAGCCTGACCTTGGGGATGACCTTGGTCTAGGCTTAGCAGGCAGAATGCTCACTTATTCATCCAATATGTATCCTGCTTTAGGTTAGCATATGCCAAGTGGCAGGAAGCAGTGACCAAGACAGGCATTATTTCCTGCCCCTGGGATGATGAGGTATGAGAGGGAGGAAGAAGGGCAACGAACAAGACAATAAAGAAATAACAAGTTAGTAGAGTGGTCAATCTGGGCTATACAGCAAGGCTGTGTCTCAAAAACTCTTCCTACCCTCCATAGAAGCGACATAGATCCAATACGAGGTTGTGACAGTTATGTTAAGATGCCAATTAAGGAGAAAAGTGAGGGCCAGCTGATGGCTCAGTGGGGAGTGGCGTTTGCTGCTGTGACAGATGCCTTGAGTTCAATACTCAGGTGCCATATGCGTGTGTGTGTGTGTGTGTGTGTGTGTGTGT